>JAENPR010001198.1:0-198703 GCA_018135685.1 Themeda triandra | reverse complement strand
GATCCTCCCCAAGGTCCTTGGAACCGCGCCGGAATCGGTGGACACTGGAAGGAATCACAACCGGATTCAACGATTGCCAGAGCAGTAGAACTAGCATCCACCGGCTTAGCCGATTCTTTAACTGGCTTGGACAGCTCTTCCATCACCACCGGCTCAACCAGCCGGCCGCTTGGCCGATCCCAAAGTCGGCTTGGCCGGCGCTCTCCATAGCAACCGGGCCGTTGTTCCCCTTGGCAAAGACCTCTTGTTGATTCTCAAGGGCTTGCTTCTTCAATTTCCTAGCACGGGCACGCTGCAACTTCCGCTTTTTGAGTCTTATCCAAGTTAGGCGGGCACCACTTGGGTTGCATATACTACGGATCTCTTGGCAAACTTTTCTTTCACCTCTTCTCCAAAGAACTCCCTTAGATTTTCAGCGTCTTTTCTTGCTGGATTTTTTATTCTCAACAACAAATCGATTCATTGCCGGCAAAACCACGGAGCTGGCATTGATCCGATAATGATGCCAGTGATGAGGTACTCTTTGGAGCTTCTCAAGCATTTGAACCATCTTTGGAATGTAAGCTTGCCGCACAGTGCCTTGATTGCCCTCTTTGACTTGTCCTACTAGAGCTCAATTGAAACTCCAATCGGCTAGAGATAGGACGCCTTGCATTGTCCTCCAACCTCGATGAACTGGATGTGAGCGTTGGATATGGTACCCACACACCTTGGGCGCCTCCACCGTGCAAGCAGCAATACCGATGGAGTTTGAGTAACCGGTGGTCCCAACGAGATGGACGAGAACGAACAACCTGCATAGAAGGACCAGCCGGTGGAGCTACACTCTTTGTTTCTTATCTTCAATTTCTCGCTTAGGAGGTGTAGACTCTCTTTTCTTTATTGGCCGATTCTCGAATTGGCTTTTGTTGCTTGTACTTTGCCATAAGTCGGTCAAAAGTACAAAGTGGCTTCACCATGAATTTTTAGCTTTTTGCTCTTGCTCCTTCCATACCCCACCTCCGGCTTGTGTGGTATAAATGTGCGGGTCACATGGATACCGGAAGCGATGGAGCCCTCTTCGGGAGGTTGAGAGCTTGACCAATTGTAACAATCGATTTAACCGACTTAAGTGCCGGGACGTTGTCGGCTTGGTCCCCTTGTGGCGCCACCTTAGCTGAAATAGATGGGGTCGCCTGGCCGACCGGAGGGGTCGGCCGGTCGGGCCTGTCAGGCGCCGCTGGGTCTCATATCATCGTTGCCTCCGCAATGCTTCCACTCGAACTAGCGGTGATTGTAAGCTTGCTCTTGCCTTGATCATCCTTCTCAAGTGCCGCTTGCTCACCTCAAATTCTTTTGGACATTCGGGGTGCAGTGACATGGTTCGCCGATAATGACATTCTTGCCTTTAGCTTTGTCGGCTTGCTCAGACGAATCGATAGCCGGCCTTCCCGCTTCAATGGTATTGGTAGGAAAGGATTCCTCTTGATCTCCATATTATAGCAAGGCTCACCTCGTCCCTCATTAAGGGCCGATTGTATCTTATCGAATAAAATAGTTACAATCATTAGTTGTATGAGAATAATAATTATGATATTTGCAATAAGCTCTCTTCTTAATCTCATCTCATGAAGGCATGGTGTAATTGATTCTAATGTGTCCGATTTTAAGTAACTCATCAAAAATCCGGTCACATTTAGAAGTATCAAAAGTATACTTGACTTCCTCATTCCGATTCTTTGAATCGGCTTGAGAGAAGGACAAGAAAACAAGTTTGTTTTATGCCGGCACCTAATTTCAGCAAAAGATTGCACTCATGACTATCATGATCCGAATAATCTGAAAAACATCAATATCATGTGTGTTCGAACGATGTGCCTTATATGTGTCACGAATCTTTAAGGCGTGTTAGTAAGTACTCGAAGGAAAGATACAAGAACTATACCAGACTCTTTAGAAGCTCCGAAGACCCGAGCAAGCTCGACTCGACTCTAACCCCACTCTAGACTAACTACTACACTTGATCTCTACTAAAATTTAGTGTAACTACCGAAACAGAGATTCAAGCTTGTTTACAAGTGTGAACTCAGCCTCTACTTATAGGGGAGGTGGAGGGCTACTCCACCGCCACGCGCGATCCGCGTGATGTCTCTTCTGGCCCTTGGATGCAACCGACCTCCAAACCGCCTCAAATCGGATGGCGTATCAAACTAGCACGTGGGAAGTGCGGGGAAAGTCGGGTGGGAGCCAACCGACCTCGGCCGGCACCACTGGGGGGGCGGGCGACCCCTATGGCAGGGGGCCAGCCTGGGGCCGGGCTGGTGTCCCCACGTGTCATAGAGTCTCGGGTTCATCCACTTGTTGTATGCTGTCACGCGCCTGTTCCCGACATGTGGTCCCATGGATCCGTGTGCTCTTGATTTCCACCGTTGAAAGAAAGCACACGTTGATCCGATGGCCGAGAATTGCTCCCGGAGGTTGCCTTGGATCGTGCCTACGTGGCACAATGTGGAGGCCACATAGGGGGTCGGCCGACCCCCTATGGGTCCACTCCAAATGCTTTTGTGGCGCTTACACTCCCGCAAATCATAAGCTAAGAGTACAAGTGGAACTAATTATTGATAAAATATGTTCATGAATGTTTAATTCTCCTTGTAACCGAGGCATGTTGATGGTGTTTTGGTGGTGTAAAAACATGCTATAATTACCGTCAATAGCATACCAAACTGCATTGTTGTAAAACACCCGATTCATCTAATCGCTTGCTTTACCCGTTAGCTTAATTATCTTAGCCTCTAACAAATTATGAGAATGTTGTATAGATGAAGTAAGTGCAGTATTTTGATCTAACAACATCTTAGCAACCTTAGCTTGAGTAATTGGACCATCATTGAATTTAGGGCCGTCATCGTTTACCTGCTCTTCCGATGACGTCATGATATCCTCAATGCTTGATTCCAGCTCCAGAGTCACCCGCTCATGATGATCTTTCACGTAGCCTCCCAAGAAGGCCTTCATGAGAGCATTCATCTTTGCATCTAGTTGAGCCTTTAACTCCAGAGATAGCTCGTCCATGGAGGTAGGTCGGATGATGTTGCCGCCATGGACATCACTCTTGTCCTGCATTGAACCATCACCCGCCATGTCACCGTTTGAGGAAAACTTGAGCTTTCGCCTTGCCTTCCCCAGCGGAGTCGCCAAAAAGTATGTTGACGCCGAAAAGTGATCCGGCGCCAAGCACACCACACGTGGGCTTTAGACGCCCTCGAGGTAGCCCTAAGCGACTCTGCAACAATGGCAACCACGCAAGCGTAACCGGCAAGAACCGATCTAGAGACCGGTAAGCCGATGTAGAGCCCGTGAATGGCCGATAAAGCTCCCGAACTCACTCCCGAAGGATCCGTCGGAGATGAGCACGTGGAGGATCTCCTAGGACCGCGGATGGTGCCTAGGAAGCCAACGGAACTCACGAAGAGAGCCACCGGACAGCAACTAGAGGGGTAGAGGAGAGAATTAGGGCAAAAGGAGATAGATTGGTTTTGTTGTATTTGACGATTGATAGATGGCTCCAATTAGCGTCAACGGTTTGATCTTAGATTTTGCACGAGAAATCATAACGAAGTTGTCGAGCTACTCGGGGAAGATCATGGCTCGAACCAACTTAAATTCCTTCAAATTTCAGATCAACACCATGAACGAAAAATAGGGAAAAACATGGGAAAAATCACGGGAAATAAGACGAAGCCGGAGGGCATGAGGAGGATTCGGGCCTCCATTCCCAACCAAAAGTCAACAAATACAAGCACAAATTTTTGTTCCCGACCTCTCTCTCACACGAGAAAACCTAGGCTAGGAGAAGGGGAAAGTGAGGAATAGGAGAGGTGAGGGGGAAGGGGAACCCCTTATCCTTATTTATGGGGCGCGATTACACATTCCCTTTTGCCCTTGGATACATGAAGAGCTAAACCACTTAGCCGGGGGCGTAAGTGTCCAACTCCGACTTCACTTGATCCGACGACCACCGCCTTCTCCGGTAGCCTCGCATCCACGCTATCTCCCCGATGCCGCCACGTGCCGTCCGTCCACATCGGGACCTCCGCCCGGTTTTGAGGCGCAAACCCGAAACCCGCCACCGATGGTTTTGGGGTGAAACCACCAAAACCGTCACCGATGGTTTTGAGGGCAAACTACCAAACCATTCGCGAGTAGCGTAGCCTATACGCATCCCCCACCGTGTAGACTTGCGCTTGTCGATGTCCCGGTTGTCGGCCACCACGCCTAACCGCCCGGCTTCAAGGTCCCTCGGTCCAAGCCTCACGTCCACCCTTCACCGCACTCCGGTCCGCCGCCACAAAGACGCCCTACTTGACCTTCACCGCACCGTCGACCACTGTTTTCGAGCTTGACACCTGCAAACAATACAAGCCAAAAGACACCGTTGTTTGACACAAAACCGCGTGCCATCGGTTAGTTGAACACAACACACGCACACACTTGTGTTTCCATGTTGAAAATCACTCAACACAAAAGCTGCTACACCATGGCTATGGAAAAACCATGTGTCCGCAATCTCCCCCTTGATGAGTGCATTGTCAACATCAACACAAAACCAGAGACAACTCATCCAAGTGACCAAAAGCTGAAAATGGATCACTTGCTATGAGCAAAACTTGGTCCCCAAAGACATGGGCAACGGCTCGACGTAACCAAACAAAATGAAAAGCTAGCCCGCAAGAAGAGGCAAAACGGGCTCAACACCGCTAGCAAAGCACAACTCGTAAGAAAGACAGCTAGATCCTCAAGAAGCGGCAATAGCTCAACACATCTAGCAAAGACAGCTTAAAACTCAAAGATCGGAGTGCAACTCCCCCTTGACAAATGCATCCTCACAAATGAACTCTCTGGATTTGTGTATATTTCTCCCCCTTGTTGGCAAATGCACTTATCAAGATTGAAGCAAAAGAGACTGCAACTCCCCCTCAAAACATGCTATGAAAGAGATGCAAATTGCAGAGCTTCAAGAGTATAGCAATCCGAGTACATAGATGCTCTAGCAAGTATGGCAAGTGTATAGCAACAAGCACATGTCAAAGACAATGCTCGAACCGATCAAATGAAATGAAATATGATACATAAGCATTTTTGAATCAGTTTTAAGCATTTCCAAAAAAACAGGGTTCACCATCAAGCTTAGCATATAGCAAACATAAGCTGGAAATCAATCCTGTGCACCCCAAGGGACTATCCCATGCATTTTCCTTGTCAAAGGCCCACTGATCCCTTATGCTTGGTCTTTTGCCACAAGGTCACGTAGGCACTTGCCAGTCCCTTATGCACTCAGTTATGTTTTTTTTATTTTGTTTTGTTTTATTTTGATGACCATAAAAGGAGTCTTTCTATTATTGCCACAAGGTCACGTAGGTGCATAACCAGTCAAGTAAACAAAGCATGAGCCATAGTCACTTAGCGTACACAGGGTAGAACAAAGGACTTCACAAACCTTTGCATGCTAAGTACCAGATTGGATGGTGAACATTTTCAAGTTTCATCATGTATTAATCAAGTTCACATTTAGAAAAGGTGCTTAGCTCATAACATGTAACAAAGTGATCAAAAGGAGCCTAAGCCGCAAGCACCATCATGTATAAACAAGGCATACTAGCAGAGCATAAATATAATCAAAACCGCTATATCCATGAAGCTCACTATGATACATGATGAAATGCAATATGATACAAAAGAGCAAAAACAAAAGAAAAAGCAAAAGTGAAAACCAAAGAAACCGTACATCAAGATACAAGGCTTCCCACATCTAAAATGGGAAGCAAACACCCAACTCACTCCTCGAGGTGGGCAACCGAGCTTGATCCAAATGGTTTGGTGAAAATATCTCGTGAGCCGGTGCCGGGTGCAGTTGTTGGTATTTCTTAACGCATTGACTAAAGATAGACAAAAGGTCCACCTCTAGCAACTACGCTAGGAAATGCCTCGATAGATCTTAACCTTTTAGAGATAT
Organism: Themeda triandra; assembly: GCA_018135685.1. Lineage (NCBI taxonomy): Eukaryota > Viridiplantae > Streptophyta > Magnoliopsida > Poales > Poaceae > Themeda > Themeda triandra. Next base: position 192,708 of record JAENPR010001198.1, on the reverse strand, counting down.
TTTCCGCAGCGCACGGATCTATCGTTGTAGCATTTCATCCTAAGTATTATCGGGTATCATATTTATATTTCCCGTAGGAAGGCACGGTTTAGGAGTAAGGACATGGACGAGGTAGCTATATGATAGACCAATACTCATAACAGGGGTAAAGTAAGATAGATATTTGGATAGTGTGACACACACTTGGGCCAACCTCAAGGATAAAAGGAAAACAATGAATCAAAGACTAACGAATAAAAGAATAACCTAAGCGGAGTAGTAGGTATAACCTATATAGGTATGCATAGAATAGCTAAAGTCACATGTTGCACAAGTTAAGAGACAAGTCAAAGTCAGGAGTAAAGGGGAGACCCCAGCAGCTGGTCTGCCAGCCGAGTGAGGCATTTATGAACTCCTACACAACATACGAATGTGGGGGATACAAGGGACGGACAGGCCATCACCACCGCCGCCTACCCCTCAACCGTGGCATGCCGTCATATTCGCAGTTCCCTCGCACCGGGCACCATACCCACATACACATCCCCCTAGGACCCCCACCCTATGGATGGCCGGCGACATGGGCAAACCCGAGGGCTACAACGAACCGTTACTCTGTCATTCCTATCTCCATCTCTAGTTATGTAGAACACATGAACAATGAAGAACGATGATGAACAATTCTCATATGAACGATAATCTAGTTCATAATCCTTGAATATATCATGATCAAGACTTTGCTCTAGTTCATATGCAACACTGTATATAAGAAATAAGAACTTGAATAAGGAAGAACTCTTCATAGTAAATATTACCGAGTGTAGCTCTCCTTCCTAGGAGACAAACTCTCCTTAGTAGCTCAAGATACTACTAAGACTTGCCCCAAGATACTACTAAGACTAAGCTACTACTAAGCTAAAGATTGAGAGGGAGAGAGTGAGGTGGCTCCAAATGAGGTGTGTGGAATGAGGAGGAGGAAGCCCTCTATTTATAGATGAGGTTGGAGGAATGTCCATGGAATATTCCTTGATCCCCTCATTATTCCTCCAAACCGACGTCAAGGTACAGTGAACCTGGACTTTCCACCCCCGAACCGACCTCCAGGGCATTAAATGTGCCGACACGCCGAAGCTGGGCCTGGGAGGCCACCCGACGGGGGCGGTCGCCCCCTAGGGGGCGGTCACCCCCCTATGGCGTCTTCTGGGCCTCATCTTTGCTAGGCTCGTGGGCCTTCTCGTTAGCTTCGCGTGGCCTGGTGGATTGTCCAATTCGGAGTCCGGATGATTGCGTTATGCCCATTTTAGTCCGGCTTGCTCCGGTAGCCCGAGTTGGAATGGATCTAGGTTTTGGGCCTTCGCTTGTTTGGTTCATGTTGGACTTGGGCCGCTGTGTCATGGTGGGTTTGGCCCAATTGACCCTGAATAGGCCTTTCCTTCTATTCCTTGGATTTACGCTTTGTCAGAAGGCGCCTTGTTGGCGGTCCTTATCGACGATTTTATACCGCCAATTAGACTTGAAAAAGGGTGAATTATATATTCCTGTACGCATATACATGTGCAACTAACCCAAATCCACGTGCACTAGGAAATATACTGTCATCGCAGGAATCATATGAAAGTGCAAGGATTAAACGTCGAAAAGGCGCTTTCTGGAAAGCGCCAACTCAACCCAAGAAGGGAAGAGCCACCTCGGGACCAGAATGGGCCAAAACACCAAACCATCGTGGCCCAGGCCCAAGGAGGAACCGACCACCCGAAGGCGGTTGGGGGGAGGCGGCACCCTGGCGCGCTCGCACCAGGGGCGCGCTCGTGCCACCCCCTCTGCCATGTGGGGCCAGCCGGTGGAGGTCGGTACAATCAATGCTAAGGGAGGTCGGTGCGGGGTGTACTTTCCATTTTGGCACCTGAACCGACCTGAGCAAGATATAAAAGGGGAGAAGAATTGATTTTACAACACACGCATTCATTTGGTCTCTCTCTCCCTCACCTCCACTTGTTCTTAGCTTAGAGCTAGTAGTTGGAGCTAGGAAAGCTACCAAGGAGAGCTTGTCTCCTAGGAAGAAGATACATCTTGGTAAATCTCTATGGAGTGTTCTTCCTTATTCAAGTTCTTATTTCTTATATGTTGCTTAGTGTATGAACTAGAGCATAGTCATGATCATGTTCATGTTGATACATATGAACTAGAGCCTAGTTCATATGATCAGTTCATAGCTTGTTCATCCCTGTTCCTCATCGTTCATATGTTCTACAGGATTAGAGTCTCGCAGGAGAGTGGGGTAACGGTTCGATGTTCTTTCGGGTTTGCCTGTGTTCTAGCTCGTCCATCCGCAGGGTGGGAGTCCTGGGGGAGCATAGGTAGTTCCTTAGTATGCGGACGTGGTGTCCGGATATGAGGGGGCCTTCGAATATGACGTCATGCCACGGTTGAGGGGTAGGCGGCAGGTGGTGACAACCCTGTCCGTCCCTTGTAATCCCCCACGTCCGTATGTCGTGTAGGAGTTCGTAAATGCCTCTATCGGCTGGCCTACCAGCTGCGGGGGTCTACCTGTTACCTTAGGCTCTGACTTGCTTCTAACCCTGTATAACATGTGAGTTAGCTAGTCTACGCTTAGCAACATACGACCAACCAAGCTCCAGATTTATTCTTTATTCTTTCCGTTTCTTTTATTCCTTATTTCTCTTTATCCTTGAGTGAAGACCAAGTGTGTGTCCACTATCCTCAAATTACCGTTTATCTTACCCCCGCATAGCATTAAGGCTTATTTCGATGATGTGAAGTATCATATCCATGTGCTAGAGCTATTTTACACCATGCCTTCCTTTGGGAAAATATAAATCACGATACCCTGAAATACTTCCGGGTGAAATGCTACAATGATAGATCCGTGCGCTTGCAAATATTATCATTAGAACACGACTATCAACCCTGGCATTTCTTGGCGTGACCACTAGGATGTAACAATTCTAGTGATTGCGGTAAGAAATGCCAACAAGCATTTCTGGCGCCGTTGCCGGGGAAGGCATTGGTTAAAATAATCTAGCATGGCATGGATATAACTTCATTAGAAATAGTCCGAGGTCTATGCAGGCTAACTTTTATGTTTTCTCCGTTGTGGGAGAAAACAGATAGTGTATGTCCGGTTTCTCCCCGCGACAATTTCCATCCAAATCCGGAGGCACTCCTAAGGAAGAAGAAGCCTAGAGCTACTCCTTTTACGCTACTCGTCGGCAAATGAACCGGTCATTTCGCATCTTCGAACCATCCCAATGGCTCGAAGACTCTTCGCAAATTCTCCGTCTCCTTTGTACCAACGTGCCCACCGGGCCCGTTGTCAACGTGGCGGACAAGAACTTTGAGCTAAGGACTGGCCTGATCACCATGGTGCAGGGGATTCCGTTTTGTGGACTCCCCAATGAGGATGCCAACGCTCACTTGCAGCGTTTCTTGGAGCTCTGTGACACTGTCGTCATTAAGGACATCGAAGCTGACGTCATCAGGCTCCGGCTATTTCCCTTCTCCCTAGTGGGGAAGGCGAAGCAGTGGTTTTATAAGGACAAAGAAGCTGTGAGCACATGGGGCAAATGCTCCACGGCATTCCTCGCAAAGTTCTTCCCCATGGGCAAAACTAATGCTGCGAGGGGAGAATTGCCAATTTCCGGCAAGAACGCAGATGGAACCCATTCCCGAAGCTTGGGAATGGCTCCGAGCTTCATTCTGGACTGTCCTCATCATGGGATGGAGGAATGGCTTTGGTGCTCCAAAACTTTTATAGTGGGCTTACGCCCATGTCAAAAGGGCACCTCGACGCCGGCCGGAGGCGCATTTCTATCACTCACCTTGTGATAACGCTACGGCGTTAATCAACAAAATGGTAGAAAATCAAGCTTGGGGGGAAGAAAGAACCCCACCTAAGCAACAAAAAGGCTCGCACCCCGTGAAGGAGACGGAGGCGCTAGCCGCAAAAATAGACTTGTTCCTGCAAAAGTTTGATGAAAGAGCCGCCGGAGATACATCCGGCACTGTCAAAGCCATAGAATCTCGCATAACATGCGAGGTCTGCGGCAATGATGGACATTTAGGGAATGATTGCCCTGAAACCCGTGAGGAAGCATCTTATATCAATAATGGGTATCATCAACAGCAAGGAGGAAATAATGGATGGAACAATCAGTCCCGTCCACAGTATCAGGGTAATTCGAACTACTCCACAAATTACAATTCGAATCAGCCCACTCTCAAGGATTTAGTCCTTGGCCAAGCAAAGATCAACGAAAATCTCACCAAAAAGATGCTGGCCAATGACAAAGTCCTAGAGAGCATTAGTACAAAGATAGAAGGTTTAACTTCTGCTGTCAAGAATCAGTTGAGCTTTAACAAGATGATAGAAAGACAGCTAGCTCAGATTGCTTCGGATGTTCCTCTTGATCCAACTGGTAAAACGTTGGATCAAGCTGCTAGTGCTTTTGAGAATGTGAACTCTGTGACCACGAGAGGCGGTAAGGCCACTCGTGACCCACCATATCCTAAACAAGCAGCCAGGAAACAAGCAACACCACAGCAAGAAGAACCTTCATCTTCTGAGCCACAAGGTGAGGCAGAATCAGGGACGACCCTGGATTATCCAGATACAACACATCTGCCATTCGCCACAAGAACAAGAAAGCAAGCTGTGGATGATCAGTTCACTCGATTTGTTGAAATGGTCGAGAAAGTACATGTGAGCGTTCCGCTCATGGACGTCTTGCATGTACCTTCTTACGCCAAGTACATCAAAGACATTATCAACAACAAACGACCACCGCCATCCACAAACTCGTGGTCAAACTCACGAAAGAGTGTAGTGCGGCAATCCTAAATGATTTACCAGAGAAGAAAAAGGACCCAGGATGCCCCACTATCACTTGCTCCATTGGAGGACGGCGGTTTGACCACGCACTCGTGATCTTGGTGCCGGCGTCGTGTCATGCCCAAGACGGTGTTTGACAAGCTAAATTATACAAGGCCGTCACCAACAACGATCACACTCCAACTAGTGGACTCCTCCTTACGCTACCCAGCGGGAATAGCTGAAGATATTTACGAAAGATCGAGGGATACTTCGTCCCAGTGGATTTCGTGGTACTCGACATGGAGACCACCAAAGAATCACCACTTATATTGGGGCGACCATTCCTCAGTACCGCTGGAGCACAGATTGATGTTGGAGCTGGAGAAATCCGGTTCAACATCAATGGAAGAGAGGAAAAGTTCCACTTCCGACCACGGAAGACGGAGGAGTGCAACATGATTCGCATTAAGTATGAACCAACCACAAGAGAGGTCACGGAAGTTGAAATCCGACCTCTTGGTGCGAATCAAATTCCCAATATCATCTGGGAACAAAGGCCAGAGCCGCAGAAAGCAAAGGGTGCCCAGGAACAAAAACAAAAGAAAAAGAAAGAACAGGAGCCAAAAGAAAAGAAGGAGCAAAGAGCTCCTAAAAAGGGTAGAAAGAAGGCTCCTACAAAAGAAACAAAATCAAAGACCGTTCCTGCGCAACCCGAAGAGAAGAAGAACAAGGGCAAGGCTCCGGCCCAAGAAAGAGTGGAAACAAAAGCAAAACCAATTCCACTCAAAACCTCTGGGATACCAAAGCCGGTCCCTAAAGAGGAGACAAAGGTGTTGAAGGCGGAGAAAATGCAAGCACCTCCAAGGGAAGTCGACCCACCACCAACCTCACCTATTGTCACCACACCACCGAAAATGGTGTGGAGGCCCAAGCAGGCGTCCCCGTCTACCTCTCCTGTGACGGACGCCTCATCATCAAGCTCAAATTGAGCGGAGAAAGTCTCGCTTCACGGACTATAAACGGTGAGCCCCGACCGACGGATAATCGGTAAGTTATCTTTTTATAAGTATTTCATTTCAATTATGTTTAATTAGTCTCGTCAAAAATAAAGTTCTATCTTGCTGCCCCCTGTTCTTGCTTAGTTTGATGCTTTGGAACATGTTCAAGCTTAGCATGTTCCATAAACCGGTAGCTTGAGCATGGTGTTTAGGTTGCTAGTTGACCTTGGTCGACTTATCGAACAAAGGAGGCGATTACTAGTAAGAATATTGGTAGTGTGCTATGAGCTAACCTAGATGATCCTCAATCATAAGGAAGTCCCGGAGACAGACTCCAAATAAAATAAAATAAAGTTGTTACCTCAAAATAATTTGAGGGCCCCGTTTTCCAAGCAAGCTTGGGGAGGACCCCCAATAAGAGGTATGTACCATACTAACACTTATGCATATAAAAAAATGCTTTACATATGCGTATTAGAAATATTTAATTCTACCCTTGTTGAAATGATGAAAAGTTGCTCTGTCTCGTGACTGTTGACGATCGTTAAGTATCAATTTTATACCATCAACGCAGCAAGAGAAAGGACTAATATGAGTTCACCTGTTAGATATAGGGGTTACACCTGTGAATTCCACAAGTTTTGGTGATTGTCTATTTCTCGCGGGGGTTATCGAAAGAGAACCAAAGGAGGCCCACATGTCATGATTACATAGAGATAAAGACCGAACGGGTAAAATTGTATAATCTAGAAGACTCCGAAGGCAACACCTGAAAGCGGGGGCCCACCCGGGCAGGGCCGGCGGTCGGCCGCCCAAGGGGGAGTCGGCCGACTCCCCACCCCGGCCAATGGCGTTGAGTCTCGCGGATCCCGCCTCCACCGCCTTTGAGGATGAATAATTATCGTCCATTTAGGTCGGTTTGATCCGAGGGCCGTGGTTCATCCTAGGGGGCTATATATTCGAGCCCCCGGCCCCCCGGGTGAAACCCTAATTCATTCAAGAGTTCATTCTCTCATCGAATTCGTAGAAGCCGTAGCCACCATCTCAATTAGAGCTCCATAGTTTAGTAGCATAGCTACATAGGAATAGATCTAGAGGGAATCAAGCCTAGCTTGGAGTCCGGATCTGTCGGAGTTCTTGGTAATTCCCCTCTACATTCTTGTAATATTCATCATTGTTCGTGATACTATGAGTAGTACTTTATTCTATTCTATTATATCGACTTGACTTTGCTCTATTTGATTATGTTCTCAATTATATTGTTCTTAGTTTACTTTGATTATATGTTTAGCATAGTTGGACTAGAATTATGTTTATGCATAGGATCGTATAGCGCTTGCTCATTAGATCGATGGGTGAGTGGTAAATATTGTGTAGGCGTGGTGCCTAGACCGTATTTATCTGCGATTGCACCCTATATTCCGGATCGTGAGGTAGATCGCGGGAGTGACAGTCTGTTGAGTCCTTTGTAGCCCTTCTCCCGAGTATAGGTCTAGCGTAACAAACCTATTACATTGAAGTCATTGCTATGTCTCTTGTCTTCTCTCGGTAATATCACTATGCATAGATGTAACCTTTTCCCGCCATGATTGCTAGATGTTCTTGCACTAATCATTGTATGCTTTGACTTTGTAGTTAGAATAACATAGGATTAATTATACCCTAGATCGTCCTAGTCCATGCTAGTGTTATAAGCTTAGAGTGCTAAGTTGAGATGGCTTATTACTATTATTTTATGTGGCTAAATGCTCTCATTTATCTTATGTCATTTATCATTCATTCCTATATTTTATGTGACACTTACCCCGTATGAGATGATCGATACGTAGACAAGGTTGAGCTCTCCATTATTGCATGTGCATTGCTCATCACTCATTATCCAAGCATTCCCTTCCCGGGTAAAATTATAAATAATGATACCTGGATTACTCCCGGTTAAAATGCTACGATGATATATTAAAGTAACGCTTGCGGAACCCTTCTTATTTCAGTTGCACTTAATAGACATCAACAAGCATTTTTGGCGCGTTCTTGCCGAAGGATGAAAGCCAATGGATAATGAGCAGCATTGCACTACATAATGAGATTGAGCACTGTCACCATTCTCTACTCATACAGCCTTTCCCTTATCTTTCATTTATTTTATATCTTATGCAGGGTAATGTATGAAAAAGACTACTCTTCCTGATAACTATATTGACTATCCATAAGCTTTAATCAGGAAGGCCAGAAGCAAGTTGAAGAAGACCAATCAATCATCATCTTCAACTCAACTTGGAAGTTTGTCGGAAGCAGAAAGTCGACCTTTCGTTCGAGACTTGACACCAGCGTTTGAAGCCATGGCGAACAAGTCACTCCGCGAGTTCTCAGCTCCCACTACGGACAACATTCGTACTGGACCAGCTGCGGACATCGAAGGAGCTTTTGAGCTATCAAGCCTGCTGAAAGGTCACAATGGCTAGAGGGGGGGGGGTGAATAGCCTAATAAAAATTCTAGCAAAGACACTAGACAAGAAATTAGATAGCTAGGCGGCAAATGTGCAAAGCTAAAGCTTCGACTACTCTATGCAAGCCGTCCTACACAATCCAAAGCTACACAAATCAATTGCACAACAACCACGGTGATAAGCTACACAAAGACGGTTCACCGGTAACCGAACAAACAATTCTACCCACGGGATTTAATCTACACAAAGAGTGGTTCCCGACCGACCACAACAAGCAATTATACTTTGCGGGAATGTAAAGAGGGAATGAAGGTTTATACCACCGCGTAGAGATGAAGATGGCCAATCACCTAGAGAAGCTCAAGCACAATCACAATGGAGGTCGAAGCCTCGGCAATCACAAATCAACACAATGATTTTTTACCGAGGTTCACTTGCTTCCCGGCAAGCTAGTCCTCGTTGTGGCGATGCACTTGCTTGGTGAGTTGCCCGCTCAATTGGCTCGATGCCAAAGACCCCAATGGGGAGCCGCAATCTCCACACAAGACAAGGATCCACAAGCCACGAGCAATCCACTAGAGTTGCAATTTGGCCCTCCGCCGGGGAAGCACAACAACCCCTCACAAAATCACCTTGATTGGGGGCGAACACAATCACCAAATCCCCTCACCAATCAATCTTACTCCAACCGTCTAGGTGACGGGAATCACCAAGAGTAACAAGAAAACCACACTTGCAATCACCACCTAGTGCCACGTAATTCAATCACAAATGCAATGCACTAGGGTTCCCTCAACCTCTCATGAACTAGCACCAACCATGGAGAGGGAGAGGAGAGGGAGGGGATCCTCTTCGAGCTCTCAAATCGATCTCTAGAGCATGCTCTCTCAATTGATTGAAGCACAAATCAATGGATCGAGAGAGGAAAGAATGAGAGCTATCACTTTTTCTCTTCTAGGGTTTGAGCAATGGAGAGAATGAGCAAGAGCCAAAGAGAGACAGAACCAGCACCTCTCTTATCTTGCCTGCCTCCAACGGCAGCGGGCAGCAGGCCTCACGGCGCCCTCCCCGCTGCACCTCTCCAATGGTCGGGAGGGAGCCCTCTGGCGGCGCTGGCAACGGGCGACAGAGGAGCTCCCTCACGCTCTCTATTTCTGTCTCAACTCGAACCAGCAAAAGGAGTAGACAGTTTCTCGTGAAGAGCAGTAGCCGGCCGAGCACCCCTTGCCAGCAAACCGATTCAATCGTGCGAGAAATTCTCGTAGCTCCTCCTTTAGTCGTAAAAGGCAAGGGCAGCCCAAGCGTGCCGCAAAGTGGCCCACGCGCGGCGCGGAGGCTCGCGAGCCCAGCCCGGCGGCCCGTGAAGCGAAGCCGGGCGTGGCCCGGCCGCCCACTAGCGCGCGCCAAGGCTGCGGTGGCGCAACGCGGCGGAACGGGCCGGCCCAAGAACGCAGAGCCCCGGCAGCCGTCTCCGCGGGCGCCGGCCCATGGCCAACGTGCGGGAGCAGTGGCGGCCCGGCGAGCGACGCAGAAGGCCAGCGCAGCACTCAGCGGCGATTGAAATTCTGATTCAGCACGTGAAATACCGACGGACCCTCCTCTGTCTCAAACCGAAAATGCAGGCAAAGTCCGGAGAATAAATTCCGGTTCAGCAAGACAAAAATCCGAGGCTACCTTCTGTCTCACACACTTCCAGCTCCTCATCAAGGCATAATCCAAAGCACAAGATATCTCATCCAAATAATCAAAAACACTTTGAGCACTTGAGAAAGCTTTTCACCAAGACTTCTCTGGGGAATTTTCAACCAACTTTATCAAACCACTAAACCCAATGCATATGCAAGTTAAAAGCATTTTTAGTGGCACTAGATGATCAACGCAAATAGGGTCTTCCCCTCTTAATAGTACGGTTATCGAACCTAAATCACTCACACCCTCTATGGTGTCTTGAGTGCAAACAAAAATTGGCTCCTATAAAAATACCTTTGCCTTGAGCCCTTTTTGTTTCTCTCTTCTTTTCAAGTTGGAGACCATGATCATCAAAACGAGTCCATCCTCTCCATACACAAGTGTTGCCAACCTATCTCAATTTCACTTTTAGAGTAAAGAGGTTAGCAACTAGGTTTCATCAATTAGCCAAAACCAGACATGGAGCTTTCAATCTTCCCCTTTTTGGTAATTGATGACAACCTTCACAAAGATATGGAAATTGAATTCAATATGAAATTGAAATGCTTGTCCAAGACATTTTGATCATGAATCTTGGATTGGACAAGCATTTCAATTTCGCTTTTGGTAGTGGTAGCTCCCCCTACATGTGTGCATCAAATGTTTGGTTGATTTTTAAGCACACATGCATAGATGAACTTGTGTGAGAGTTACCACAACCAAACTGGTACTAAGGTTTATAGAATTGACCTTTGAAGCATGATACCAATCGGAGTACGATAATAAACCTTCCTTAGCACCATGGGAATCTAGACATCCATCAAAACTCAAAAAACCTCATGAGATCAAAGTTTATAAGCAAGGTACTTTGAGCAAGAGAAACTCTATGTCTAGAAACCTCCTATGCATGCTAGTACTTCATTTCATCAATCAAGTTCTATACTAGCATTACACCAAACAAGCATGAATATTGAATTTAACTAGCAATGCTCCATATCATTATGTATGCACACACAATGTGCAACAAATAGTCTATGAGCTTGCTCCCCCTATTTGTGTGCTCATGGTTGGGTCATAAAAATTGATCCCCTTCCATTGCTCTTTGTGACTTATTTCTCCCCCTTTGTCAACAATCACCAACAAGGGTGCATAAGATGAGAGAAACAAATCAAACCACTATGGCCAAATCTAAATCACATGCCTAGATTATGTATCTCGGTTTGAACCAAGGGCAAGCTTCTTCACACCTCATAAGAATAAGGGTTATCTTGACCATGTTGAGATACACATCATGAGCAAGTGCTAAAGATTCAACACTAGGTTCACAAGCTCACAAACAAGTCATATGCCACCACTAGATCAAATCAAGCATAGAAACAATAGTGGTGCCATATATCCTTCAAAATCATTTAATTTGCAATGAATGAGCCTAGTAAAGTGCACATGTATACATGTCTACACAACTAGCAAAGGATGCATGAGATGCAACAACCAATCTTTACCTTGCTATGTTGGATGAGAGGCATGTCATATATGGGGTGCATCAATCCATGTTGGAGAAGCTAAGTATGTTCATCTCATTCCTCAACTTGCAATATCTCTTCTCATCAAGAGGCTTGGTGAATATGTCGGCTAGTTGATCTTCGGTGCCAATGCTTTCAATGCTAATGTCACCCTTTTGTTGATGATCTCTAATGAAGTGGTGCCTCACATCAATATGTTTGGTTCTTGAATGTTGAACCGGATTGTTGGTCATCTTGATTGCACTTTCATTGTCACAAAACAAAGGCACATGCTTGAATTTGATTCCATAGTCCTTCAAGGTAGCTTTCATCCATAGTAATTGTGCACAACAATTCCCCGCACTAATATATTCGGCTTCGGCGGTGGAAAGAGCCACACTATTTTGCTTCTTTGAAGACCATGAAACTAGAGACCTTCCTAGCACTTGGCATGTTCCACTTGTACTCTTCCTATCAATCTTGCAACCGGCATAGTCGGAGTCGGAGTAACCAATCAACTCAAAGCTTGACCCCTTGGGATACCATAGACCAACATCTTGAGTACCCTTCAAGTACCTCAACACTCTCTTGGTTGCCGTCAAGTGACTCTCCCTTGGAGAAGCTTGAAACCTTGCACACATGCACACACTAAACATGACATCCGGCCTTGAAGCGGTCACATATAGCAAGCTTCCAATCATTGATCTATATAGCTTTTGCTCAATCATCTTGCCACTATCATCAATATCCAAGCCACCATTGGTTCCCATTGGTGTGCTAATTGCCTTAGCATCTTGCAACCCAAACTTCTTGATCATGTCCTTGATGTACTTGCCTTGACTCACAAAAGTGCCATTCTTCATTTGCTTAATTTGAAGACCAAGGAAGTAGCTTAGCTCTCCAAGCATAGACATTTCAAACTCACTAGCCATCATCTTAGCAAACTCCTCACAAAAGAATTGGTTGGTTGATCCAAAGATGATATCATCCACATAAATTTGCAACACAAACAATTCATCTTCTATCTTCTTGGTGAAGAGAGTGGTGTCAACTTTACCCATTTTGAAGCCTTTGGAGAGAAGAAAGTCCCTCAATCTTTCATACCATGCCCTTGGAGCTTGCTTCAAGCCATACAATGCCTTCTTGAGCTTATAGACATGGTTGGGCTTCTTGTCATCTTCAAAACCGGAGGTTGCTCAACATAGACTTCTTCATTGATGAACCCATTGAGAAATGCACTCTTCACATCCATTTGATAAAGCTTGATGTTGTGAGCACAAGCATAGGCTAATAGGATTCTAATTGCCTCCAATCTTGCCACCGGTGCATATGTTTCTCCAAAGTCAAGACTCTCCACTTGAGTGTAACCTTGTGCCACTAGTCTTGCTTTGTTTCTCACAACCAATCCATCTTGATCTTGCTTGTTCTTGAAGACCCACTTGGTGCCAATCACATTGTGCTTCTTTGGCCTCTCAACAAGCTCCCAAACTTCATTTCTAGTGAAGTTATTCAATTCCTCATGCATTGCATTTATCCAATCCGGATCCTTCAATGCTTCATCAATCTTAGTTGGCTCAATGAATGACACAAAGGAGTAGTGCTCACATATGCTAGCCAATCTTGATCTTGTTTGTACACCTCTTTGAATGTCACCAATAACATGATCTAGAGGATGATCTCTTGCAATGCTTGAAGGTTGAAGCACTAGTTGATTGGGATTGCTTGCTTGACCTTGATCTTCATGTTGAGTACCACTAGTGCTTGCCTCATTTGAATCTTGAATCACTACTTGAGTTGGCACTTGCACCTCACCATCATCATCAACTTGCCTTGGCCGAATGTCACCGATGTCCATGTGCCTCATTGCATTGTTCAATTGCTCTCCATCCACATCATCATGATTTTGATCTTCACTTTGAGAGCCTTGGGTTTCATCAAATTCAACATCATGAACCTCTTCAACTAGCCCACTAGCCAAGTTCCACACTCTATAAGCTTTGCTAGAAGTAGAGTAGCCAAGAAGAAATCCCTCATCACATCTCTTGTCAAACTTGCCAAGTCTTTGCCCCTTCTTGAGTATGTAACACTTGCAACCAAAGACCCAAAAGTAAGCAATATTGGGCTTCCTCCCATTCAAGATTTCATATGGAGTCTTCTCTAACTTCCCATGGCAATAGAGGCGGTTGCTATAGTAGCAAGCCGTGTTGATGGCATCACTCCAAAACTTTTCACTCACATTGTACTCAAGTAGCATGGTTCTTGCCATCTCAATCAAAGTCCTATTCTTCCTCTCAACTACACCATTGGATTGGGGAGTGTAGGTTGGTGAGAATTGATGCACAATTCCAAGCTCATCACACAACTCTTCAACTCTTGTGTTCTTGAATTCACTCCCATTGTCACTTCTTATCTTCTTGATGGTAGTGTCAAACTCATTTTGCACCCTCTTGACAAATGACTTGAATAGATCATAGACTTCACTCTTGTCATAGAGGAAGAACACCCAAGTGTATCTTGTGTAGTCATCCACAATCATAAATCCATACTTGTTGCCCCCAATTGATGTGTAGTGAGTTGGGCCAAACAAGTCCATATGCAACAACTCAAACGCTCTTGAAGTTGACATCTCATTCTTCTTGGGATGTGAGTTCCCATGTTGCTTGCTGGCTTGACATGCACTATAAGGTCTATCCTTCTCAAATGTGACATCATTCAAGCCTCTCACTAGATCATGCTTCACCAACTTGTTCAATTGCTTCATGCCAACATGTCCAAGGCGCCTATGCCATAGCCACCCCTTGCTTGACTTGCCAATCAAACATGATGAAAGTTGAGCTTCACTAGCATTGAAATCAACCAAGTACAAGCTTCCATGTCTAAACCCCTTGAAGATGATATTTGCTTGATCCTTGCTCACAACCTCAACATGCTTGTCATCAAATATGCACTTGTAGCCAAGATCACACAATTGTGCCACCGACAAAAGATTGAAGTTCAAGGTATCAACTAGCAACACATTGGAGAGATCCTTGTCATTGGAAATTGCAACCTTTCCAAGCCCCATGACATCACCCTTGCTATTGTCACCAAAAGTGATGGAGTTGAATCCACCATTGTCATTCTTGTCAAGTGACTTGAACATACTATCTTCACCGGTCATATGATTTGATGCACCACTATCAAGCACCCAATGCCTACCTCCGGCTTTGTAATTGACCTACAAGAAGACATCAAGCTTTAGGTACCCACTTTTGCTTGGGTCCTTGAAGGTTAGTCACAAGAGTCTTTGGCACCCAAATAGCTTTCTTCTTTGAGCTCATCCATGGTGTACCAATGAATCTAGCACTCACACCATTCTCACTCTTAACAAGCATGTAAGAAGCACTCAACTTGTAAGAGGGGGCACTAGTGTTCTTGTTCTTGCATGCATACTCTAAATGACCAACTTGCTTGCAACTCTTGCAATAGCTACCATTGTTCTTCACAAAACTAGTCTTGTGAGGAGCAAAAGCGGCCTTGCCTTTCTTGGGGGTATAGCCCAATCCCTCTTTGTAGAGAGAGGCTCTTTGGCTACCCAAGCACATAAGCAAGCGGTCCTCACCACCATAAGCCTTAGCCAAGGTGTGATTGAGCTCCTTGACTTCCTTCTTAAGAGACTCATTCTCAACTACTAGTGTAGAATCACATGCATGACCAACACTACTAGATGAAGTAGAGGCATAAGAGCATGAAGAGCCAAGTGATGCAACAACAAACGAGTCATCAAGTGAATCACATGATGTGGACACATTTTTCTTTTCTATGTTCACCACTTGTGATTGCACTTTCTCTTGCTTCTCAACTAGAGAGGAATGAGCTTTTTCAAGCTTGGAGTGAGCAATCTCTAGCTTCTCATGGTCTACCTTTAGACTCTCATAAGAAGCCCTCAACTCCTTAAGTTCTTGCTCAAGATTTTGTTTATCCTTGCGCAAGCCCCTACATTCCTTCCTAGAGTCATTGAAAGCACCCTTGCAATCCTCAAGCATGACAAAGAGTTCTTCTTTTGTGGTCTCATCATCATCATCACTCTCATCATCACTATCGGGTGGAGGTTTTACCTTAGTGGCCTTGGCCATGAAGCAAGACGATGGAGCACCAAATAGAGAAAGCTTCTCTTGAATGGCAATGCTTGCGTGCCCTTCTTCTTCTTCTTCTTGGAATCATCATCATCATTACTTGAGGAAGATGAATCACTCTCCCAAGTTGCCACATGAGATTCACCCTTCTTCTTCTTGTGGGAGGAGTCTTTCTCCTCCTTCTTCTTCTCTTGCTTCTTCCTCTCCTTTCTCATGGCATCTTCATCATCACTTGCATAGGGACACTTGGCAATGAGATGGTCCTTGCCATTGCACCGAAAGCACTTCATGGGACGGTCACTAGACTTGGATGAGCCTCTCTTGCCCTTGGACTGGTACCCCTTCTTCATGAGCTTCCCCATTCTCTTCACAAGGAGTGCCATTTGTTCACTCACTTCATCTTCTTGTCCACTTGAGCTTGAGCATGGTTCATCTTCACTTGAAGACTCTTCTTTCTTCTTCTTGCCCTTGCTCTTGGATGATGCGGCCTTGAATGCCACACTCTTCTTGTCATCATCCTTCTTCTCATTTTCCTTCTTCTTCTTCTTCACCAACTCTTCCTTCTCATGATCTTCTCTAAACTCATCATCGGCCATGATCTCTTGAAGTACTTGGTTGGGAGTTGGCTTCTCCTTCATGGTTGTCTTCACCATGACGGTCTTCAACATGTCAAATCTCTTGGGAAGACACCTCATGAACTTGGTGGAGAATTGAGAGTCCTTGATTTCTTCCCCAAGTCCCTTGAGCTCATTGACAATGACTTGGAGCCTATGGAACATCTCCGGCACACTCTCATCCTCCTTCATTGAGAAGCTTGCAAACTTCTCTTGCAACATGTAGGCTCTTGCGGTCTTGACACTTTATGTGCCCTCATAAGCTTCTTCTAGCTTCTTCCAAATATCATGAGCCACCTCAAGGTTCTTGATGAGCTCAAAGGCTTTATCATCAAGTGCCTCATGGAAAGCACTCACGGCAACATCATTGGCTTGTTGCTTCTTCTCTTCGGCCGGTGTTGGCACCGCACCCTCAACAAGCTCAAACTTGGTTTCCACCACTTTCCACACCTCAAGGTTGATTGACTTGAGATGACTTTTCATCTTAAGCTTCCACTTGGCATAGTCATCACCTCGAAATGATGGTGCCTTCTTGGTGTTGTTGATATGCATAACCAATGCCATTGTTTCACCGTAGGATGTTAATCCAACTCAAACAAACGGTGCCCGGCTCCGATACCACGTGAAAGGTCACAATGGCTAGAGGGGGTGAATAGCCTAATAAAAATTCTAGCAAAGACACTAGACAACAAATTAGATAGCTAGGCGGCAAATGTGCAAAGCTAAAGCTTCGACTACTCTATGCAAGCCGTCCTACACAATCCAAAGCTACACAAATCAATTGCACAACAACCACGGTGATAAGCTACACAAAGACGGTTCACCGGTAACCGAACAAACAATTCTACCCATGGGATTTAATCTACACAAAGAGTGGTTCCCGACCGACCACAACAAGCAATTCTACTTTGCGGTAATGTAAAGAGGGAATGAAGGTTTATACCGCCGCGTAGAGATGAAGATGGCCAATCACCTAGAGAAGCTCAAGCACAATCATAATGGAGGTCGAAGCCTCGGCAATCACAAATCAACACAATGATTTTTTAGCGAGGTTCACTTGCTTCCCGGCAAGCTAGTCCTCGTTGTGGCGATGCACTTGCTTGGTGAGTTGCCCGCTCAATTGGCTCGATGCCAAAGACCCCAATGGGGAGCCGCAATCTCCACACAAGACAAGGATCCACAAGCCACGAGCAATCCACTAGAGTTGCAATTTGGCCCTCCGCCGGGGAAGCACAACAACCCCTCACAAAATCACCTTGATTGGGGGCGGACACAATCACCAAATCCCCTCACCAATCAATCTTACTCCAACCGTCTAGGTGACGGGAATCACCAAGAGTAACAAGAAAACCACACTTGCAATCACCACCTAGTGCCACGAAATTGAATCACAAATGCAATGCACTAGGGTTCCCTCAACCTCTCATGAACTAGCACCAACCATGGAGAGGGAGAGGAGAGGGGAGGGATCCTCTTGGAGCTCTCAAATCGATCTCTAGAGCTTGCTCTCTCAATTGATTGAAGCACAAATCAATGGATCGAGAGAGGAAAGAATGAGAGCTGTCACTTTTTCTCTTCTAGGGTTTGAGCAATGGAGAGAATGAGCAAGAGCCAGAGAGAGACGGAACCAGCACCTCTCTTATCTTGCTCCCTCCAACGGCGGCGGGCAGCGAGCCTCACGGCGCCCTCCCCGCTGCACCTCTCCAACGGTCGGGAGGGAGCCCTCTGGCGGCGCTGGCAACGGGCGGCAGAGGAGCTCCCTCACGCTCTGTTTCTGTCTCAACTCGAACCAGCAAAAGGAGTAGACAGTTTCTCGTGAAGAGCAGTAGCCGGCCGAGCACCCCTTGCCAGCAAACCGATTCAATCGTGCGAGAAATTCTCGTAGCTCCTCCTTTAGTCGTAAAAGGCAAGGGCAGCCCAAGCGTGCTGCAAAGTGGCCCACGCGCGGCGCGGAGGCTCGCGAGCCCAGCCAGGCGGCCCGTGAAGCGAAGCCAGAGCGTGGCCCAGCGGCCCACTAGCGTGCGCCAAGGCCTGCAGTGGCGCAACGCGGCGGAACGGGCCGGCCCAGCAACGCAGGAGCCCCAGCAGGCCGTCTCCGTGCGGGCGCCAGCGGCCCATGGCCAACGTGCGGGAGCAGGTGGCGGCCCAGCTGGCGAGCGACGCAGAAGGCCAGCAGCACTCGCAGCGATTGAAATTCCGATTCAGACAAGGTGAAATACCGACAGACCCTCCTCTCGTCTCAAACCGAAAACAAGAAGCAAGTCCAGAGAATAAATTCCGGTTCAGCAAGACAAAAATCCGAGGCTACCTTCTCTCTCACACACTTCCAGCTCCTCATCAAGGCATAATCCAAAGCACAAGATATCTCATCCAAATAATCAAAAACACTTTGAGCACTTGAGAAAGCTTTTCACCAAGACTTCTCAGGGGAATTTTCAACCAACTTTATCAAACCACTAAACCCAATGCATATGCAAGTTAAAAGCATTTTTAGTGGCACTAGATGATCAACGCAAATAGGGTCTTCCCCTCTTAATAGTACGGTTATCGAACCTAAATCACTCACACCCTCTATGGTGTCTTGAGTGCAAACAAAAATTGGCTCCTATAAAAATACCTTTGCCTTGAGCCCTTTTTGTTTCTCTCTTCTTTTCAAGTTGGAGACCATGATCATCAAAACGAGTCCATCCTCTCCATACACAAGTGTTGCCAACCTATCTCAATTTCACTTTTAGAGTAAAGAGGTTAGCAACTAGGTTTCATCAATTAGCCAAAACCAGACATGGAGCTTTCACCTGCGCTGATCAACATGGTGCAAGCAAGCCAGTTCTGTGGGAAGGCCCATGAAGATGCTAGTGCTCATCTCCAACACTTCCTGGAGATTTGTAGCACATTCACTATCAAGGATGTCCCCAGAGATGCTATACTACTTCGCCTCTTCCCATTCTCACTCTTGGGGAGAGCGAAGCAGTGGTTCTACGCCAATAATGAGAAGAATACTACGTGGGCATTATGTTCCACTAATTTCTTGGCGAAATTCTTCCCCATGGGTAAGACAAATGCTCTTCGTGGGAAGATATCAAGCTTTCAGCAACATCATGATGAGACTGTCCCAGAAGCTTGGGAGCGCTTTCAAGACTACATCCTCGAATGTCCTCATCATGGCATGGAGAATTGGCTGCTTATGCAGACATTCTACCATGGGCTCAAGAACAAAGACACGTGAGACGATGGATGCCGCTGCTGGAGGTGCATTCTTATCACTCACTATTCCTCGGGCCACGGCTCTTGTGGAGAAGATGGCATCCAACCAAGGTTGGAGTGAAGAAAGAACTCGAGACCCGCAAGAGAGGTGGAGGAATGCACCAGTGAAGGAGGTAGACATGCCGTCCGCCAAAATGGATCTGCTAATGAAGAGGCTCAATGAGAGAGCCACGAGAGAAGAAAGAAGTCATGCATATACATGATGCTCGCATGACATGTGAAGAGTGTGGAGAGACGGGCACACAGTGCTAACGCCCCGGAGCGAAGGAGGACGTGAACTACCTCAACAACAACAACAATAATAATTACTATCGTCCTCGCGAATCAAGGTTGGAACAATGCAGAGGCCTAACTACTCGGGCAATTATTCGGCAACTATCAAGGTAACAACTCCTCCTACAATAATTACAACCAAATAGCCTTTGAGAGAGTTAGTGCTGAACCAAGGCAAGATGATGGACAATCTGTCCAAAAAGCCGACATCAAATGACAAGGTCCTTGAGACACTCGGCAACGAAATGGATGGCCTTTCCAATGCCATCAAGAGTCACTCAAATTTCAACAAGATACTTGAGTCGCAGTACAACAGCTTGTTAACCTTGCTTCCTCCACTAGTCAAGGTAAATTGGCAGGACAACCCGAAGAGCTCGAAACTGCAAATCTTGTTGATATATTCAATGTAGAAGATAGCCGGAGTGATCCATCGAAGGGATCATGGATTGACTCAACTCTGCCAATCAAGAAGGGCGATCCAGGGAGACCAGTCATCCCGATCTCCATTGGAAGTACCAATTTCAAGGAGGCAATCTGTGACTTCGGTGCAAGTATCAACATCATGTCAAGAGTGATATATGAGAAGCTATTCAGATGTCCCTTAGCATACACAACCATGTGCTTGCGGCTTGCGGATCGCACTCCCGTGTTCCTTTGGGAGTACTAGAAGATATATGTGTACGAGTGGGCAACTCGTATGTTCCAAAGAACTTCGTGGTAGTGGATACAGGCGGTAATGAAAGGTCCCCTTGTCATTTTAGGACGACCATTCTTGAACACCGCTGGAGCCATCATGTATGCCAACACCGCCAAGATCATCTTCAACATCAAGGGCAAGAGAGAAACCTTCTTCTTCAAGAACAGTGTCTTTGCAGCTCCCAAAGACACCCTCATCAACACAACAGTGAGAAGAAGAAGAATTCAGCTAAGAAGAGCAAGAACAAAGATAAGAAGACCAAGAAGACAGAGACAGTAAGGATGGTCACTGCAGTCCATAAGGAGCATGACCACTTACTCAGATCCCCACGTCTGATCAAGAAGGATGACCCAGGTGTCCCAACCATTCAATGCTCCATCAACAGAAGCTCTTTCAATAAAGCTGTCTGTGACATCGGATCGGGCGTCAACATCATGGCCAAGATAACTTATGAGTATCTATATGGCACTATGCCTTTGGAGCCCACCTATGCACAGCTGCAGATGGCAGATCAGACATTCCGCTTCGTCGAAGGAGAAGTGAAGGATGTCCTCATCCAGATAGATGACCAATCATCCTAGGAAGACCATTCCTGAGCACCACTAGAGCTATCATCTATATTGGAACAGGAGAGATCCATTTCCACTTTCCCACTGAGAAGGTACGCCGCTACTTCAACAATAATTATATAATCACCGAGGAGCCCAAGAAGAACGTAGCAAGGAGAAGGAGAAGGCAGCGTACCCGTCGCGTAACAAGAAGAACATCACTACATATGGATGGACCGACTATGAGGGAGAAGTGTCAAGATATGAAGACCGGTACCCTGAAGAAAAAAATGTTGCGGAAGAAGAGGAGGTACTACCAACAGAAGAGAAACAAGTGGTCCAAGAAGCTTCCTCCTCAAGGTCATCCTCTCCAACAAAGAAGGTGTGGAAGGTAAAAGCAAAATCAGAATCAATTCCTACACAAGAGGTGACGCCATCAGAGGCGCCAGCCAATGCGCCCCTTGAAAAATGAGCGAACATGACAAGTCCTGTTCGGAGGACTTAAAACCACCGAACGCCGCGCAAAGAGGTAACTTGGTATTTATCGCAATTACTTATCGGCATTGCATTTTTTTCCTAAGCATGTTTATTTCCCTACTTGCATCTTAGTTGCATCTTTACTCTTTTATCTCTGCATTAGAAAAGAAAATAAAGATGTTGTGCATTTGCATCTAGAAAATCCTTAAGCCCCATGTGGATAATCATTCACTCGTGGTGGCACAAAAATAATTTCTCAAAGATATTTATCTTTCCCCGTCTGCATTTCTTAAATAATAAAAAGATAAAAATATTTCCTAAGATCCTGTTAGAATAAGTTTAAGTTAGAAAGATCTAGACAACCAAGGCCTAGAGGTTTTATCACTAACGCTTAATCAGTTCCACAAGCTTTGTTGTCTATTCTGAGCTTTCACAGAACATCGAGGATCAAGAAGAGCTAACAGGCAGAAGGACATCCAGTCCCATGTCGGAGTGCTGCCCGCGACAATTGAACGCTGTCTCCAACAGCAACCGTCTACAACACTCCAAGAGGACTAGAACGTCTTCAGTGCCTGTCAGCAACATCATCAGACTATGCAACATCCAGCTTGGGGGAGAGCATCCCCCGTGTATCAAGCTAAGTGTTTCCAACTTATCTGTTTATGCCTTGTTAAAGTATGCTTTGTTAAAACAACTAAAAAAGATGCATAACCATAGAAACCCAGAAAGATTTCCTTATTTATCTTTTGGAGAGCTCTTGCAATCTGTCTTTAAAGTGATCCCTAGAATAAACTCTATATGGAGATGATGAATAGTTGCTCTGCCGTAATTCCTTTCAAGTACCTAGTTTTCAACCTTGCACTCTCCCGAGTTTTGGACACAACTGTTTAGACTTGAGATTTGCTCAACCCGAAACTTGTGGGTAGCGAATACTTGATCTAAGTCTAGGTGGTTGACGGGTATGATATGGGAAGGTTTTGAGCTGCTGTCCATCTTGTTCCTAGAGATACTAGAGTTCTGGAGAATTTATCTGTGAAAATATTAAATTCCTGCATGATGAGTTCCTTTATGATGAGAGTTCAAATTCCTACCACAGCCATATATTCATGCTTACTAGATTAGGAAAACCCATCTGTTTATATAGATCACACTGTAGCTTGAGTGTAGTCTTTATAGGCATTGAGTGTGGTTATGCTGTGGACCCATAAGGAATTAGTCATGCAGTTAAAGTCAATACTATGTGCTCTCCATCCATTGATCTATGCTACTTCTGTCCTCAGAAGCATGCACCCATTTTATAACTGTTACATTCATTCTGTGCTACTTCTGTTCCTAGAAGTACCACCCACACATATAGATCCATGTCCACCACATATCGTGCTATCTCTACCCTGGAGGTACGCACTTATGCTGCTCCTACCCTGGGAGTACGCATCCATCCATCCATCCATCCACATATACATACACCACTTATTTCACTTCATCCAGAAAAGGTTCTATTCCTATCCTGGGAGTGAACATCTAGAAATAATCATCGCCGTTCTATTTGCCTACATAAAAGCTCCAGTCACTATCATTTCAAGTTATACACTCCCCGTTGCTAAAGTTTTGTTTTCAGAGGATTGGTTGCTCTAAAAAAAAAGAGAGAAAAAAGAGAAAAGAAGAAAGAAAGAAAAAGAAAGAGTAGCCAAGTCCTTCCATTCAAGAAGTTTCAAGGTTTCCAAATAAAGGGAGTCATGTTATCCTCGAAGGAGCAAGTGTAGAAGTAGATGTTCACCAAGTGATCACCCCTCATAATCATTTCCCTATCACCATCTTATCATCCATTTCCTCATTCACATGCACATATGACTTTATTATTATTTTAGTTCCTATTGGATCCATGTCTTAACTATGCAATATATGCAAGTGAGTTTGAGTGTCTCCCCACCTATGAGCTCCACATAAGCCTATTAGAAAGTAGGGTGAGAGAGAGAAGGCACTTTCCACTATGCCTTAGTTCCATAAATACCACATATTTTGAGAGAAGAGAGAAGGCATACACTACTCATGCCTTAGAGAAGATCCAGAAATACCACAAACGAGAGACCTGAAAGGTTCATACAAGGAACTCTGAGTTTTATTTCAAAACTTTTCAAAAACTCCGGGATAATAGTTGATCAAAGAGCGAGAAACATGGCGCTTGACTTGACCGTTCTATCTTTCAACTACTCAAGACCCAAGTGACGGTTACAAGCCCCATGGTGAAAGGTAATATGAGTAAGTTTTGAGTCAGAATAGTTCACTCTAATCCGGAGGAGAGTTCTTGTTTGAACGCATGTGTATTTGTGAAGAGTGAAAGCATTGTAGCAACTCCCGATCCATCACAGTCTATCTTTGCTCGGGGACGAGCAAAAGGTAAGCTTGGGGAGTTTGTTGACGATCGTTAAGTATCAATTTTATACCGTCAACGCAGCAAGAGAAAGGACTAATATGAGTTCACCGTTAGATATAGGGGTTACACGACGGAATTCCACAAGTTTTGGTGATTGTCTATTTCTGCGGGGGTTATCGAAAGAGAACCAAAGGAGGCCCACATGTCATGATTACATAGAGATAAAGACCGAACGGGTAAAATTGTATAATCTAGAAGACTCCAGAAGGCAACACCCGAAGCGGGGCCCACTGGCGGGGCTGGCGGTCGGCCGCCCAAGGGGAGTCGGCCGACTCCCCACCCTGCCAATGGCGTTGAGTCTCGCGGATCCCGCCTCCACCGCCTTTGAGGATGAATAATTATCGTCCATTTAGGTCGGTTTGATCCGAGGGCTGTGGTTCATCCTAGGGGGCTATATATTCGAGCCCCCGGCCCCCGGGTGAAACCCTAATTCATTCAAGAGTTCATTCTCTCATCGAATTCGAGAAGCCGAGCCACCATCTCAATTAGAGCTCCATAGTTTAGTAGCATAGCTACATAGGAATAGATCTAGAGGGAATCAAGCCTAGCTTGAAGTCCGGATCTGTCGGAGTTCTTGGTAATTCCCCTCTACATTCTTGTAATATTCATCATTGTTCGTGATACTATGAGTAGTACTTTATTCTATTCTATTATATCGAGACTTGACTTTGCTCTATTTGATTATGTTCTCAATTATATTGTTCTTAGTTTACTTTGATTATATGTTTAGCATAGTTGGACTAGAATTATGTTTATGCATAGGATCGTATAGCGCTTGCTCATTAGATCGATGGGTGAGTGGTAAATATTGTGTAGGCGTGGTGCCTAGACCGTATTTATCTGCGATTGCACCCTATATTCCGGATCGTGAGGTAGATCGCGGGAGTGACACTGTTGAGTCCTTTGTAGCCCTTCTCCCGAGTATAGGTCTAGCGAACAAACCTATTACATTGAAGTCATTGCTATGTCTCTTGTCTTCTCGGTAATATCACTATGCATAGATGTAACCTTTTCCCGCCATGATTGCTAGATGTTCTTGCACTAATCATTGTATGCTTTGACTTTGTAGTTAGAATAACATAGGATTATACCCTAGATCGTCCTAGTCCATGCTAGTGTTATAAGCTTAGAGTGCTAAGTTGAGATGGCTTATTACTATTATTTTATGTGGCTAAATGCTCTCATTTATCTTATGTCATTTATCATTCATTCCTATATTTTATGTGACACTTACCCCGTATGAGATGATCGATACGGACAAGGTTGAGCTCTCCATTATTGCATGTGCATTGCTCATCACTCATTATCCAAAGTGCATTCCCTTCCCAAAGTGGTAAAATTATAAATAACGATACCTGGATTACTCCCGGTTAAAATGCTACGATGATATATTCTCATGGCGCTTGCGAACCCTTCTTATTTCAGTTGCACTTAATAGACATCAACAAAGACTCGCTTGTACCTTGTTTATAATCGGGCTTTCTCCTAAGTTTGAGTTTATTGGCTAAAATGTCTTATCCTTGAAAACTTGAGCTTAGTGGGTTGCATAGGCTAGATCCCGTCTAAGTTATTGCCGGGTATGATATAGTGCCGCGAGCAACGCTATGACTCTATCCCGAGTGAAAATCTGACTTCCGGAGTTTTATTTTCAAAATTTTCAAAATAAAAAGTTCCTCAATGATTTTGAAATACCTA
Organism: Themeda triandra; assembly: GCA_018135685.1. Classification (NCBI taxonomy): domain Eukaryota; kingdom Viridiplantae; phylum Streptophyta; class Magnoliopsida; order Poales; family Poaceae; genus Themeda; species Themeda triandra. The sequence goes on along the minus strand of JAENPR010001198.1, from coordinate 167,166 downwards.
CCAAGGCCATATGACGTAGCTGTCAAACTCATTTGAAAAACCAGTAGTCATATGATGCTTGATCACTAGAAGTCTGTAACCTCCGCAAGATTATGGTGTTACACTCACAATTGAGATTCACTTGCACCCACCAAATAATTTTGCCGACCCGTACACTGCGAGTTGCGCAATCTAACTTTTCATCCAATCCACCAAAAACGCCAACTCTTGACCCTAGAGTTGCGCACCTTCTTTAAAACAAAAGCATGCCGACCCTTACACTGAGGATCGCGCATCCCTTATTCATCATCCATCAAAAACTACTACTCGTCCTTCGTCAAGTCTCCTTCTCGCCAAAAATCTTCATCGTACCTAAAAGAGAGTATTGGGCATTAGCATCTCTTGTTAAAAAAAAAGAGAAAAAAATGATGATGATTGCCAAGGGGCAACAATAAAGTTTCAAAAGTAGACAAACAGGAATCCCAGTTAGTCTCCCGTTCAAAAAAAAAGAGAAAAGAGAGAAGAAAGAAAGAAAGAAAAAGAAAAGATCTCGCTTTTCCCAATTCAAGCCCATACTCTCTCAAATTTTCCTTCCACCAATAAAGAGGAGTCATGATGCCCGGAGTACCAAAAACATTTAGAAGTAGGAATCATTCACCCTCACACACTTACACAAATCTCAATCAAAGTGTATGGTCTTAATCTTCGGACGGTTCATTCCTTGACTTCACCAACTCTATGTGATCCAAGCATAGCCACCTTTCATACCTACCCAAAACTCCACTCTCAGCCATAGTAGTAGGTTAGATAGGAAGGCAAAACACAATGCCTTTGGTGAGGTACAAACACTTCTGAGTGATTGAGAGAATCATTCGAGGAACTTAAGTTTCTTTTACAAAACTTCCAAAAACCTCCGGAGACCTGGTTGATCTTGGGTAGATGATAGGCAACGCTTGTGAATCTGTTCTACCTTGCAATTTCCCAAGACGCGAGAAAGCTGGAAAGCCCCATTTTTGTCTTGAGATAATAACAGGGTGAGCTATCATGCCGATTCATTCAAATTCTGGTAGAAATCTTGCTTATACGCTTGGTACACTTGACTCATGATCGGCATAGTAGCAACTCCTGATCAACAACCTAAGGCTGAGCTTTGCTCGGGACGAGCAAAGGGTAAGCTTGGGGGATCTTGTTGGCGGTCCTTATCGACGATTTTATACCGCCAATTAGACTTGAAAAAGGGTGAATTATATATTCCTGTACGCATATACATGTGTGTTGGTTAATTTTACGCTGTACCGGATTTGGGTAAGGAATCTAGTTCCCCGGCAACGGCTCAAGAAATGCTTGTTAGCAGATCTTAGCGCAATCACTAGAATTAAGTAAATGTGACTAGCGAATGGTAGCTAAGCCTCGCAAACCCGAACTACTACCAGGAGAGAGGTGTCACAATTCCTCTTCCTAAGAATGACCTAAGAATGCTAAGCCAAGCTAAACTCTAGTGACAACGTAGGACTAACCAAAGGGTAACTGCGCAGCGCACGAGTACCGATGTAGCACTTCAACCGGGTGAGTACTCCGGTGTCAAATTTGTAGTTCGCTCACGGGAAGCGGATTAAGACTCTCTAGCAAATGTGTGATGGAAATCCGTGGTGGTTCTACTCAATCTAAGCTATTGATATTGATAAAGGGTAAGAGTGTTGTTATAAGTGATAACTAAGGGTAACTAGTAGGTAGCTAGCTAGGTGGGAGGACAATGAGTGAGTAAGGACTCCTATGTATCTAACTATACTTCTGTGCTCTAATCTAACTAGTGTAACGACTTAACTAAACTAATGCCTAGACCATCGATGTGATAGGGGAGATCGGCTGACAAATAGGAGGGTAGCGTCTCCCAAGGGACTAACTCCTATTCCAGCGGACCTATGACTTTAATGGGCGCCCTACACCCTACCCCTAACGTAAACGAGATATAACGAAAGGCTGCGTTACGTCACAACCGCCCCGTAATACGTTGGACAAAGTGAATGGATTTACCACTCAAGAGTGAATGGAATTACCAATCATCGATAGGGTGCATCCACTATTAAGCACTAGCCTAAGCACCTCGCCTAATCTAGTCTTAAGACTCCGACTACCACGTAAGTAACCTCGGCCCCAGTTGGTAGTGAAACACACACAAAGAATCTAGACACTAACTAGTTCAGACTCTACACTAATGAGACTAAGACACAACACTACTACACTAGTATAGCAATGCACTAAGTAAATACTGAAAGTAAAGTACTCAAAGTAAAGACTTAGTAAAGTAAAGCAAGACTATATTAATATAAGGAAAGTACTTCGAAAGTAAAGGTACAAGAGCTATACGAGATTCTCCGAAGACGACTCGAGACCCGAGCTTCGCTCGACTCGACTCTAACTCCCACGCTAGACTAGACTACACTACTCTTGATCTCCCAAGAGAGCTTGAGCTTGAGAACACTAATGTGAACTACTTGGGGACACTTTACAATGAGAGACTAGGGGGTATTTATAATGGAGGTGGAGTAGGGTTACTCCGCCGCCACGTCGCCGATCCGTGTGCTCTCCGTCATGCGCCGTTGGATCAAACCGACCTTCCACCGACATGAATGGACGGCTCTTGGTGCGGGACACGTGGGAGTCATGCGGGGAAGGCGGTGGAAGCGAACCGACCCCAAGTGGGGCCCACTGCAGTCGGCCGACCCGGGTCCGGGCCGACTGTGGGTCCCACTCGGCCTTCTAGAAGGTCCGGGTGGCGGTGGGACCGGTGCCAAGGTGTCCCGCCACCAAAGGTGGGTCGGCCGACTGGCCCCGGACCCCGGTCCACGTGGCGGCTTCTGGTGCTTTGTCCCCGGCTTGTCACGTGTAGTCTTGTCCGAAGTTGGGTTCACTTGATATCTTGCTTGCTTCCATGTGGATTCTTGGTCCATTGTACCAATCGATGGAATGTTTATGTGTGGTACATTTGGATCCGGGGTCGGGTTCTCTGTAGAGTTCGGGGACGCCGTTTTGGTGGTCGATCCCGGTGAGACGAGAATCGTCGAGAAAACCCGGGTTTTGGTCTCACAGTCCTGTTTCCGGCTTTCCCGCATTTTACAAGCTAAGAGTACAAGTGGAACTTTATTAGTGAGAAATATGCTCATGTGATGCTTATCTTCCTTCTATCGAGGACTATTGACGGGAATAAAGACCGGTTTGGTACACTCGAGTGTACCAAAAACCGGTCTTTATTCCGTCAACAAGATCCCCCAAGCTTAACCTTTGCTCGTCCCGAGCAAACGATTAAAACTTGGTTCGATTGGATCAGGTATTATTACTAAGTTAACATCTCAATAGTACTAAGTGCACAACAAAGAACTTCTCCTTGAATGGAAAATTTAGCAATGTTAACACACCCATATTACTCTAGCACCCATGGGGCTTATGGCATTAACTCAGTCTTGGGATGTTGAAAGACAGAACAGTTTTGACTAGAGCATCTACCTTTCTCATTCTTTTAGCAAGTTTTTGATAAGTTTTTCCAAAGAAGTCTTAATGTTCCTCAAATGGTTTCTCTCGAGTCACTCAAATGGTGTATAAATCCTCACTAAGGCACATAATGTGTTTGCCTTTCAAAGACATCCTATCTCTAATAAGGCTTTATATGGAGCTTAAGTAGGTATGTCAAGGAATAGCGTACTTGCAAGGCATATGTTGTCTTAGTTAAGAAGAATGAAGTCTTGGACCACGAGTCTTATCATACCCTTAGATCAAGATGTAAGATGGAATGGATGAATGTGATGGATGATAAAGTAATGAGGGGGAGTGGATGTATGGTGGATGAGGTTGCTCCTTTATTTTATGCTATCTCTCTTTCTACTTCTATTGAGACAAGGCTAGCTCTTCTCTCTCTCTCTCTCTCTCTCTCTCTCTCTTTCTACTTCTATTGAGACAAGATGCCTAGCCTTTATGAGATGTGTCTCACCTATAAATGATAACTGAGAGAGAATCTCTAACTGTGGAGCATGGAGCAACTCATGGGATAAAATGGTGAAGGTGCATACTTCCAGTGTAGGAGCAGCACAAGAATGGTGGTATGGATGATAATGCGTGCTCCCAGTATAGGAGTAGCATAATTATGATAGTGAGATGCGTACCCCCAGGGTAGGAGTAGCATAAATAATGGATGGTGAGATGCGTACTCCCAGGGTAGGAGCAGCATAAATGATGGTAGTAAGGTGCGTACTCCCAGGGTAGGAGCAGCATGGTTGCGTACTTCCGGATTAGAAGCAGCATATTTGGTGATGTGTGGATCTTGATCTTAGGGACACGACAAACCTCCAACAAAGGTTCTACAAGTCTTAACCAAACTCAATGCAAGCAAGTAGCTTATGTAGAAGGCTTATGATATATCAAGGTATATGTATGGCCGTGGTAGGTATTTCAACACCATTGAGGAACAATTAAGTTTTTCATTCATTTAAAAAGAAAATCTCTGGCAATCATGCGTGCTTAGAACAATAGAGTAGAGCTCCTATCTTAACTATCTCATATCTCACAACAACTTAGACTTTGTATTAGCACTTGCAACCCACTAAGTGATCAAGTTCATGATGGTTAAAGGTGCCAAATAATCTAGACTTAGAGAAGTGCTAAGTTGTAAACAAGCACTAGAGAAACATTAACTAGCAATTTCATCATCATTTCCATAGAAAGACTAGCACACATGAAGCATATAAACAAAAGGGAAATAAAGCAAATAAATATTTTTGGATTTTTAAATTTTTAGATTTTTTTTTAAATGCAAGAAAACAATAACTAAAATGCAATAAGACAAGAATTAAATAAGAAGGATTAGAAACATACCTTAGATGAACTTACCTTAGTGGGGGAGAGGATCTCCCCAAGCTTGTCTCTTGCTCACTGCTGTGAGAACCATGCGTTCCACTGGTCCCAGCGGTACTCATCCTCCGTGATGACACCTTGGACCATCTCCAAGTTCTGTTGCATGAGCTGCAACGTGGCTTGATTCTCGATGTGGAGGTTCTCTACTTTCTGGGTGAGTGCTTCGATCTCGATCGGCGGCTGACGCCTCCCTCTGCGGGGGCGAGGGGTGTGTGCCCAGGAAGGTGTCCTGGAATGAGGAGGTGCTTCCATGTGGGAAGAGCTCACCTCCTCTTCTTCATCGGGTGCAGCATGAGAGGGACCAGCTTGCTCTGAGCGCACGGGCTTGTGCTCTCGTCATTAAATCCGTCCTGCAGCGGGACAAGGTCTTCCCCTTCGTCCGGGGTTAGTGTTGAGACATTATACAGCCAAAGTCCCTCATTAGGGAGAGGAATCTCGACTTGCCTTAGTCCCATATGTCATCTTAAGCGTATCTCTTGGACCTCTTTTAATTAGACCAGCACGTATAAACGTTTCTTCACGAATAATTGGTCTCTCCTTAGGCATAAACACATAAACATTCCCCTCAAGCACACCCAAAGATTCAGCAATTCTTGTCATGAATGAAGTAAAACCTATGGGTGTTTCTTGAACCACGAGTTCTCCCGAAAGTGTACTAGCATTTTGACAGGGGCAAACTTGATTTTATTAACCATGACATACATGAGTTGCAACTCCTTAAGACCTATCTCGATAAATCAGCCCTAGGAAACAAAGTGATTGCGATCCAATAAAACATAAACCTCAAGGTTGGATTATGAATTTGCTTAGGTTTAGCATTGGACCCGATCCGGTTGATAAAGCAATTGATTTCCAAAAGACAAAGAAAGTTAAAATTTGCTAGAGCAACCTCTTCATCTAGTATGCAATCATGATCAAAGCCTAGACCAACACTCAACTCATTCCAAGACAAAAGTTGTAGTCATTATTAAACATGCGAAAGTTAACACCCAAAGCATTTGACTTAAGTGAGTAAAGAAATTCTTGGGTGAGTAACTCTATGCCACGTTCAGGAACTTGCCAAAATGAGGACCAACCAATAGTATTGAAAACTACAGCAAAGTCGGTGCTCATACCTGTTTTGTCGAGGAGTTCTTGGTCGAGGAGGGCGGACTGTTGGAAACCGCAAGTGCGAAGAGTATAGAGCTTTCCTAACTCCTCATGGGTGACCATGAGGTTGCTAATCGGCTCCATCATTCTGCCAGGGATGATGGCAGGGACAAGTTGGTGCACTTGTTCTTCCTCCTCCCTCTCATGACTCCTACCTTCGGATTGGCGAGAGCTCAAGGACGAGCCTTCACCCTTCTTTTTGCTAGACCTTCGGAAGGGGTTCTTCATCCTAACTAAGCTAGTGGGCAAACAAGACCAAGCTTTTCTACTACACTACTACAAGAGAAAAGGAAAATATTTTTGGGTTTTTGGGTTTATGACTACTACTACACTAAACTTGGGAAGGCTTGAAACACTAAGAGAGAAGAGAAGGCCAAGTGAGCTCGAGATGATTCTGCTGGTTGTGGTGTGGGATTGAGCTCAACTTGGGGTGGTATTTATAGGGTTGAAAGGGCAAGGCCAACCCAGCCAAAGGGCAGGTCGGCCGACCACCCCCTAGGGCCTTGTGCACTTGTGTCTCACTTTGGACAAGGAATCTTGCCTCGTGTTTGCAAAAAGTCAGGAATTTGGGACCAAACCTTGGTCGGCCGACCAAGGATTTTGCCCCCCACTACTTTGGACATGTTTTGTCTGGTTGTCTGATAAAGGTAGTGGTGGTCCTGGTCCTAGATTCCTTCTGGTTGATTCGGATTCCTATGTCTAGTGTTTGGTGAAAGAGAAAAGGAAAAGGGCAAAAGTGGAGACAAGGATAAAGGTTGTCCCCTAACATGCATTGCTGTTCCCTATGCTTGCTTTAGTGTTGGGTTGTTCCCCAAAGCATTCTCATGCTTAAAGTAGCATCCTAAGCTAAAGTCATGAGCATTGGACCATCTCTCTTTGAATTTTGGCTAGTGGGATGGGCATAGGATCCAAGTGTGTCGGCCGTGGGTGGCGGTGGATGCTGGTGGGACCAGTCCGGGTCGGTCGACTGGGCTTGTGAGCCCCGGGGCACCCGGTGCACTTCCTTGGATCCCCGCTTCTAGCCGAGTGAAGGGAGAGGTGGTGGACCCCAAAGGACAGTCGGTCGACCATGCCTTGGTGGCCCCACCAGCTCAACTTTTCTCTAAACACTCTTCTCAAGTTTTATTACTTATATCTAACTTCATTTTATTGAAAATAAAAAGTGCAATTGTGAAAGTAAACATGCAATTGGAAAGGGAAAATGCAGAATTGAAATGCATGAAAATAAACATGAAATAACTACGACATACCCAGTCGCCAGAGAGGGCTCCGTGTTTTAGGTCCATAGAGCAGGACCTCTCCCCGTCGGGTTCATTCGGTGGACACCTCGGTCGGTCCGGAGATGGGGACCGTGAGGGTGTCTCCTTCTTCCGCCATTCTTGCCGGACTTCGGCTTTTGGTTCGGCGGGTTCTTCTTTCGCTTCGGCCTTCTTGGCCGACTTAGCGGTCTTAGTGTTCTTCCGTCGGCGGTGTTGGCGACGCGGCTTCTGGGGTGCTTGTGCCTTGGCCTTGGTAGAAGGGGCGCGAACTCCATTGCTGTTGTTGGGGCCGATTCCCGTTGTTGAAGTGGTGGTTGTTGTTGTTGTTGTTGCTGACGAAGTTCACCTCCTCCTGAGTCATGGGCCAGTTGTTGCCCGAATGGTCCTCCTCTCCGCAAACCTCGCACCATGGGTCGGTACCCACAGCCTGAGACCGCGGCGAGTCCGGATGGCCTCCACTTCCTTGTTAGAGGGCGATCCCTCTATCTTCTTCATCGGGAGGTCCATCTTGGCGAGAGCATGTCCACCTCGCTAAGGGCGTGGACACCTCTCTTCTTGGGCCGAAGGCGCTCTTCGTTCCATCCTTGGTTGACCACCATCTTCTCGATGAGCTCCTTGGCATCCCCGACATTATGTTGCGGAATGCCCCTCTAGCGGAAGCATCAAGGTGACTCCGGGCTACGCCGATCGGCCCATGGTAGAAACCTTGAATAATGAGCCATTCGTCTATCCCGTGATGGGGACAGGCTTGAATGTACTCATTAAGACGTTCCCATGCTTCGGGGAAACGTCTCGTCGGACTTTTGTTGGAAGCTTGAAATCTTCCCGCGCAGACACCGGGTCTTACCCGCGGAAAGAACTTGAGGAATGCGTTGGCACATCTTGTCCCAAGTTGTCACCTCGGCCTTGTTATCTTTGTAGAACCATTGCTTCGCCTTTCCCAACAATGAGAATGGGAAAAGACGAAGGCGAACGGCATCTGCGGACGTTCTTGACCGTGAAGGTGTTGCACACCTCCAGAAAGTGTTGGAGGTGGGCATTGGCATCCTCATGTGGCTTTCCACAGAACTGATTTGCTTGCACCATGTTGATCAGTGCAGGCTTGAGTTCAAAAGTCGCATCGCCCAAGTTCACGTTCGGATCCGTAGCGACAAAGTCGGCTGGCGGCGACGAGAACTCAGCGATGGTCTTTTGAGCCATGACTGCCTTAACAACTGGTGCGGGACTTCCTTCCACACTGTCTAAAAGATGATAACAAGAAAAACAAGACAAGTGAAGGGCAAGCCCCCTAACACTACCGGATACTTAGATTAAGAGTAGACCACGGATTCCAATTTACTAGAAATTCTTAATACGGCGCTTCCCCGGCAACGGCGCCAGAAATGCTTGTTGGTTAATTTTACGCTGTACCGGATTTGGGTAAGGAATCTAGTTCCCCGGCAACGGCTTAAGAAATGCTTGTTAGCAGATCTTAGCGCAATCACTAGAATTAAGTAAATGTGACTAGCGAATGGTAGCTAAGCCTACTGCAAACCCGAACTACTACCAGAGAGAGGGTGTCACAATTCCTCTTCCGGCAACAGCCTAAGAATGCTAAGCCAAGCTAAACTCTAGTGACAATGTAGGACTAACCAAAGGGTAACTCTGCAAGCGCACAGGTACCGATGTAGCACTTCAACCGGGTGAGTACTCCGGTGTCGAATTTGTAGTTCGCTCACGGGAAGCGGATTAAGACTCTCTAGCAAATGTGTGATGGAAATCCGTGGTGGTTCTACTCAATCTAAGCTATTGATATTGATAAAGGGTAAGAGTGTTGTTATAAGTGATAACTAAGGGTAACTAGTAGGTAGCTAGCTAGGTGGGAGGACAACGAGTGATTAAGGACTCCTATGTATCTAACTATACTTCTGTGCTCTAATCTAACTAGTGTAACATCATAACTAAACTAATGCCTAGACCATCGATGTGATAGGGGAGATCGGCTGACAAATAGGAGGGTAGCGTCTCCCAAGGGACTAACTCCTATTCCAGCGGACCTATGACTTTAATGGGCGCCCTACACCCTACCCCTAACGTAAACGAGATATAACTAAAAGGCTGCGTTACCGTCACAACCGCCCCGTCTGTAATACGTTGGACAGTGAATGGATTTACCACTCAAGAGTGAATGGAATTACCAATCATCGATAGGGTGCATCCACTATTAAGCACTAGCCTAAGCACCTCGCCTAATCTAGTCTTAAGACTCCGGCTACCACGTAAGTAACCTCGGCCCCAGTTGGTAGTGAAACACACACAAAGGATCTAGACACTAACTAGTTCAGACTCTACACTAATGAGACTAAGACACAACACTACTACACTAGTATAGCAATGCACTAAGTAAATACTGAAAGTAAAGTACTCAAAGTAAAGACTTAGTAAAGTAAAGCAAGACTATATTAATATAAGGAAAGTACTTCAAAAGTAAAGGTACAAGAGCTATACCGGATTCTCCGGAAGACGACTCGGAGACCCGAGCTTCGCTCGACTCGACTCTAACTCCCACTCTAGACTAGACTACACTACTCTTGATCTCCCAAGAGAGTTTGAGCTTGAGAACACTAATGTGAACTACTTGGGGACACTTTACAATGAGAGACTAGGGGGTATTTATAGTGGAGGTGGAGTAGGGGTTACTCCGCCGCCACGTCGCCGATCCGTGTGCTCTCCGTCATGCGCCGTTGGATCAAACCGACCTTCCACCGACTTGAATGGACGGCTCTTGGTGCGGACACGTGGGAGTCATGCGGGAAGGCGGTGGAAGCGAACCGACCCCAAGTGGGGCCCACCCGGGTCGGCCGACCTGGGTCTGCTCGACTGTGGGTCCCACTGGCCTTCTAGAAGGTCCAAGTGGCAGTGGGACCAGTGCCAAGGTGTCCTGCCACCAAAGGTGGGTCGGCCGACCTGGCCCTGGACCCTTGGTCCACGTGGCAGCTTCCTGGTGCTGTCCTGGCTTGTCACGTGTAGTCTTGTCCGAAGTTGGGTTCACTTGATATCTTGCTTGCTTCCATGTGGATTCTTGGTCCATTGTACCAATCAGATGGAATGTTTATGTGTGGTACATTTGGATCCAGGATCAGGTTCTCCTGTAGAGTTCAGGGACCCTGCTTGGTGGTCAGATCCTGGTGAGACCAGAATCAGGTCAGAAAACCTGGGTTTTGGTCTCACAGGTCCTGTTTCCAGCTTTCCTGCATTTTACAAGCTAAGAGTACAAGTGGAACTTTATTAGTGATAAATATGCTCATGTGATGCTTATCTTCCTTCTATCGAGGACTGTTGACGGGTTTCTGAGTGTACCAAAACTGGTCCTTATTCCCGTCAACAATGTGCAACTAACCCAAATCCATGTGCACTAGGAAATATACTATCATCGCAGGAATCATATGAAAGTGCAGGGATTAAACGTCGAAAAGGCGCTTTCTGGAAAGCGCCAACTCAACCCAAGAAGGGAAGAGCCACCTCGAGACCAGAATGGGCCAAAACACCAAAGCATCGTGGCCCAGGCCCAAGGAGGAACCGACCACCCGAAGGCGGTCGGGGGGAGGCGGCACCCTGGCGCGCTCGCGCCAGGGGCGCGCTCGCGCCACCCCCTCTACCATGTGGGGCCAGCCGGTGGAGGTCGGTACAATCAATGCTAAGGGAGGTCGGTGCGGGGTGTACTTTCCATTTTAGCGCCTGAACTGACCTAAGCAAGATATAAAAGGGGAGAAGAATTGATTTTACAACACACGCATTCATTTGGTCTCTCTCATGGTGAGCTTCTTGATTTTACAACACACGCAGTCAAGTAAACAAAGCATGAGCCATAGTCACTTAGCGTACACAGGGTAGAACAAAGGACTTCACAAACCTTTGCATGCTAAGTACCAGATTGGATGGTGAACATTTTCAAGTTTCATCATGTATTAATCAAGTTCACATTTAGAAAAGCAGGCTTAGCTCATAACATGTAACAAAGTGATCAAAAGGAGCCTAAGCTGCAAGCACCATCATGTATAAACAAGGCATACTAGCAGGAGCATAAATATAATCAAAACTGCTATATCCATGAAGCTCACTATGATACATGATGAAATGCAATATGATACAAAAGAGCAAAAACAAAAGAAAAAGCAAAAGTGAAAACCAAAGAAAACGTACATCAAGATACAAGGCTTCCCACATCTAAAATGGGAAGCAAACACCCAACTCACTCCTCGGGTGGGCAAGCCGAGCTTGATCCGGCGGTTTGGTGAAAATATCTCACGCGAGTCTTTGCCGTACAGTTGTTGGTATTTCTTAACGCATTGACTAAAGATAGACAAAAGGTCCACCTCTAGCAACTACGCTAGGAAACGCCTCGATAGATCTTAACCTTTTAGAGATATTTTCCGCAAGCGCACGGATCTATCGTTGTAGCATTTCATCCGGAAGTATTATCAGGGTATCATATTTATATTTCCCGTAGGAAGGCACGGTTTAGGAGTAAGGACATGGACGAGGTAGCTATATGATAGACCAATACTCATAACAGGGGTAAAGTAAGATAGATATTTGGATAGTGTGACACACACTTGGGCCAACCTCAAGGATAAAAGGAAAACAATGAATCAAAGACTAACGAATAAAAGAATAACCTAAGCGGAGTAGGTATAACCTATATAGGTATGCATAGAATAGCTAAAGTCACATGTTGCACAAGTTAAGAGACAAGTCAAAGTCAGGAGTAAAGGGGAGACCCCGGCGGGGGTGCTCCGGCCAAACTAGAGTGAGGCATTTATGAACTCCTACACAACATACGAACGTGGGGGATACAAGGGACGGACAGGGCTGTCACCACCTGCCGCCTACCCCTCAACCGTGGCATGCCGTCATATTCGCAGGTTCCCTCGCACCCGGGCACCATACCCACATACACATCCCCCTAGGACCCCCACCCTATGGATGGCCGGCTCGGACATGGGCAAACCCGAGGGCTACAACGAACCCTTACTCTGTCATTCCTATCTCCATCTCTAGTTATGTAGAACACATGAACGATGAAGAACGATGATGAACAATTCTCATATGAACGATAATCTAGTTCATAATCCTTGAATATATCATGATCAAGACTTTGCTCTAGTTCATATGCAACACTATATATAAGAAATAAGAACTTGAATAAGGAAGAACTCTTCATAGTAAATATTACCGAGTGTAGCTCTCCTTCCTAGGAGACAAGCTCTCCTTAGTAGCTCAAGATACTACTAAGACTTGCCCCAAGATACTACTAAGACTAAGCTACTACTAAGCTAAAGATTGAGAGGGAGAGAGTGAGGTGGCTCCAAATGAGGTGTGTGGAATGAGGAGGAGGAAGCCCTCTATTTATAGGATCAGGTTGGAGGAATGTCCATGGAATATTCCTTGATCCCCTCATTATTCCTCCAAACCGACGTCAAGGTACAGTGAACCTGGACTTTCCACCCCCGAACTGACCTCCAGGGCATTAAACGTGCCGACACGCCGAAGCTGGGCCTGGGAGGCCACCCGGCGGGGGCGGTCGCCCCCTAGGGGGAGTCACCCCCCTATGGCGTCTTCTGGGCCTCATCTTTGCTAGGCTCATGGGCCTTCTCGTTAGCTTCGCGTGGCCTGGTGGATTGTCCAATTCGGAGTCCGGATGATTGCATTATGCCCATTTTAGTCCGGCTTGCTCTGGTAGCCCGAGTTGGAATGGATCTAGGTTTTGGGCCTTCGCTTGTTTGGTTCATGTTGGACTTGGGCCGCTGTGTCATGGTGGGTTTGGCCCAATTGACCCTGAATAGGCCTTTCCTTCTATTCCTTGGATTTACGCTTTGTCAGAAGGCGCCTTGTTGGCGGTCCTTATCGACGATTTTATACCGCCAATTAGACTTGAAAAAGGGTGAATTATATATTTCTGTACGCATATACATGTGCAACTAACCCAAATCCACGTGCACTAGGAAATATACTGTCATCGCAGGAACCATATGAAAGTGCAGGGATTAAACATCAAAAAGGCGCTTTCTGGAAAGCACCAACTCAACCCAAGAAGGGAAGAGCCACCTCGGGACCAGAATGGGCCAAAACACCAAAGCATCGTGGCCCAGGCCCAAGGAGGAACCGACCACCCGAAGGCGGTTGGGGGGAGGCGGCACCCTGGCGCGCTCGCACCAGGGGCGCGCTCGCGCCACCGCCTCTGCCATGTGGGGCCAGCCGGTGGAGGTCGGTACAATCAATGCTAAGGGAGGTCGGTGCGGGGTGTACTTTCCATTTTGGCGCCTGAACCGACCTGAGCAAGATATAAAAGGGGAGAAGAATTGATTTTACAACACACACATTCATTTGGTCTCTCTCTCCCTCACCTCCACTTGTTCTTAGCTTAGAGCTAGTAGTTGGAGCTAGGAAAGCTACCAAGGAGAGCTTGTCTCCTAGGAAGAAGATACATCTTGGTAAATCTCTATGGAGTGTTCTTCCTTGTTCAAGTTCTTATTCCTTATATGTTGCTTAGTGTATGAACTAGAGCATAGTCATGATCATGTTCATGTTGATACATATGAACTAGAGCCTAGTTCATATGATCAGTTCATAGCTTGTTCATCCCTGTTCTTCATCGTTCATATGTTCTATAGGATTAGAGTCTCGAAGGAGAGTGGGGTAACGGTTCGATGTTCTTTCGGGTTTGCCTGTGTTCTAGCTCGTCCATCCGCAGGGTGGGAGTCCTGGGGGAGCATAGGTAGTTCCTTAGTATGCGGGTGTGGTGTCCGGATACGAGGGGGCCTTCGAATATGACGGCATGCCACGGTTGAGGGGTAGGAGGCAGGTGGTGACAGCCCTGTCCGTCCCTTGTAATCCCCCACGTCCGTATGTCATGTAGGAGTTCGTAAATGCCTCTATCGGCTGGCCTACCAGCTGCGGGGGTCTCCCTGTTACCTTAGGCTCTGACTTGCTTCTAACCCTGTATAACATGTGAGTTAGCTAGTCTACGCTTAGCAACATACGACCAACCAAGCTCTAGTAGATTTATTCTTTATTCTTTCCGTTTCTTTTATTCCTTATTTCTCTTTATCCTTGAGTGAAGACCAAGTGTGTGTCCACTATCCTCAAATTACCGTTTATCTTACCCCTGCATAGCATTAAGGCTTATTTGGATGATGTGAAGTATCATATCCATGTGCTAGAGCTATTTTACACCATGCCTTCCTTTGGGAAAATATAAATCACGATACCCTGAAATACTTCCGGGTGAAATGCTACAATGATAGATCCGTGCGCTTGCAGATATTATCTTTAGAACACGACTATCAACCCTGGCGTTTCTTGGCGTGACCACTAGGATGTAACAATTCTAGTGATTGCATTAAGAAATGCCAACACGCCTTCTCGTGTATAATTCCCTGTACTTGGTGTATGTTTCTGCAGAGTGTCACAACTTCCAGTACAAGTGAAATTGGGTCAATAGCAAAAGTATATGTGTATAAAAAATATGTAATCCTCCCTTTTTGGTCTTAAGCTGGTGGTATAAAATCGTCGTTAAGGACCGCCAACAAGATCCCCCAAGCTTACCCTTTGCTCGTCCCCGAGCAAAGCTAGGCTTTGGTTGTTGATCGGCGATTGCTACTATGCCGATTACATCTCAAGTGTACCAAATTTATAGTAAAGTTTTCAATTGCAATTTGAATAAATCGGCATGTTTATCCACCACCTGCTATTATCTTAAAGCATATGGGGCTTTTTAGCCGTTCCGAGTCTTGGGTGATTGCAAGATAGAATAGATTCACAAACATTTGCTTATCATTCGTTCCAAGATCGACCATTTTTCCGGAGGTTTTGAAATTTTTTGAAAAGAAAGTAAGTTCCTCAAATGATTCTCTCGATCGCTCATTGTGTATGGATACCTCACCAAAGGCTTTTTGAAGTTGCCTTTTTCATAACCTACCACTAAGGCTTTTGAGTGGAGTTCTGGGTAGGTATGATAGTGGGCATACTTGTATCACATATATTGTAAGGTCAAAAACCGAACCACATGGAGATACAAGTCATACACTTTGATTGAGTTGTGCAAGTGTGTTGAATGAAAGATGGTTCCTAATTTTAAATATGTTTGTGTACTCCGTGCGTCATGACTCTCTTTATTGGGTGGATGGTGATAACAAAATATAAAGGAAGAGTATGGGCTATAAATGAAACTCTCTTTTTTTGAATGGGAGTCTATGGATTTTTTACGTTAATTTATTGCACTAACCTTCCCTTCTTTTTTTCTCTTTTTTTCCTTCTTTTTCTTTCTTTCTTTTTTTGAACGGGATCTATAGATTTTCCCATTGATTTATTGCACTACCCTTCTCTCTTTTTCTTTTTTTAACATAGCCCATCTCTCTTTCTCGGTAAATAACTAATGAAGAGAGATGTCATGAAAAAATGCAAGGAGTACTTTTTGGTGGCTAATGAATGCACGATCCTCAGGATAAGAATCGGCATTTTTATTTGGTGGAGATGGTGCGCAACTCTCAGTGTAAGAATTGGCGTTTTTGGTGGACGAAGGGGTGCATATTGTGCGCGACTCAGAGTGTAAGAGTCGGCATTTATTTGGTGGGTGCAAGTGAATCTCAATCAGGGTGCATGACTATAATCTCGCATGGGTCACAAACAATTTGACCGAACTCAATGATCAAACAAGTCGCATATGACCAAAGGTTTTGTATGAGTAAGCATGCCATATGGCTCTGGTAGGTATTTCATAATCATTGAGGAACTTTTTGATTTGAGTATTTTGCAAATAAAACTCCGGATGTCAAATCTCACTTAGAACAAAGTCATAGCATAGTCTATGGCACTATATCATATCAGGCAATAACTAAGACAAGAGCAAGCATATGCAACCCACTAGCTCATGTTTTTAGGATGAGACAGATTAAGCCGATAAACCCAAACCTTAGAGAAAACTTGATTGTAAATTGGGTACAAGCGAGACATAAGACAGAGCAACTATTCATCATCTCAACAAGGGTAGAACTAAATAATTTTATAACACATATATAGAGTGGAATATATCATATCTCATCATTCTATAAGATAATCAATTTATTCAAAGAATTTTGAGATATTTACCTTTGTGGGAGTCCTCCCCTAAGCTAGCTCCTGACTTACCATTAGCTTGGAATGTTGCTAGCTTGTGCATGCTATGGTCTGATTCTCGGTTCATGGCCTCCTCTGAGCATGGCTGGAAGTTCCCCTCCCCCTAGCTTGTCTTGTGGTGACATCGAGATAATAGGACAAGACACTTGGGGTTGAAAGGTTTATTATCCCTTTTTTTCAAAATTATATTATACTCCTCTCTCTTTTTTTTGGTTCACCAAACAAAACTTTATCTCCATTGTCATCTCAAAGACTTACCCTCATAAGATTTATAAATTCCTGTAGGGGTTAGTCTATATGATCAACCAAACTCTATACTAGCAGCTTTGGTTCAATAATCCAACTCGACTCCATGTCTTATTTGATTAAGGTAGGCATAGCTAACCTAAGCACCATGCTTAATTTAGCATGCCTATAGGAGTATGATCATCATAAATGACCAAAACTTCCAAACCAAAACATGCTAGCACAAAGAGAGGAAGCATGAAAGATAAATAAGATTCATCCAACAGAGATGAAGATATTGAAAGGTGAATAGGATAACCAAAGGGTTTTTTTTTTTTTGCTGTTTAGCCAACTTTCATTCAAACTCAAACAAGGCCTGGATAAAGATGCAGAATAAACAGGGCCTTGATATATCTCCAACATGAATTACATCTTTTGTTTATGATAATAACTCCCAGTTCATGAATCAAATTTCAACACTGAGTCAAAATTTGATTAAAGAAGGCTATTTTAATCTAAGCACCATGCTTAAATCAAAATGGCCTATGGATGCATTTAATTAGAATGCACCCAAAATGAAGCATTATCATAAACAAGGAAGCATGATTTTCATATTTGCATGGGGATAAAAGAGTTCAAATGAGTTGGTGAACATTACCATTGCGTACCTGAGTGCATGTACCAGCAGCATGGATGAAGCATCAAAGTTGTTGCTGCGGTTGGTGTGACGGTTCTGCCCAGGTGAACCACAAGGCCAGGCCACATATAGCTCAATGTGTTTGGGCCATGGGCCTTGATAGTTGTAGCAAAGGCTTGGAGGTGAGCCCTTCTTGCTTATTGAAACAATACTGAGTGAAGTCAGGCAGCACTTTGATATGTATCTTTGGATATGTTGTGTCAACCTACTCCTTTCCTCTCCTCCAATTTTTTTATTATTTTTTTTCTTTTTAGCATTCTTTTTTTGTCTTCTCTCTTTTTTTTCTTTTTCTTTTTTTTTTTTTTCAAACAAGGAAAAGCCAACATCTCTTTTTTTCTTTTTTCTTTTTTTTCTTTTTTTTTCAAACAAGGAAGAGCCAACATCTCTTTTTTTTCTTTTTAACCAAGATAGCCTTATGGTGAGACTTTCGTCATCCTCCGCCACACTTAGACTTTTGTGTGAAAGTCAAGTGTGTAGAGACCGGATCACCAAGGGCATCGAAGTATTTATCTGATGTGACTCTTGTGTCTTCACGTACCATATGTCCCTTGTTCTTCTTAATTTCCACCTGAAACGGTTAGCTACAAAGAATACCCGAGGGTGCATACTAACTTGAAAACATTGCCTTGTCTTATTGGTAAGAGAAAAGATTTTTTTTATGATAATCCGCGGTATCTCCCGGCAGTGCTTGCTTTATGGTCATAAGCTTGACCGCCAAAGTTGGGATGAAGTTTATAGCCGGAAGCTATGGTTGGCTTCCATGGCTACAAAACTTGTCCCAAGAAGAAAACCCTTCTTCTTTTTTTTTTAAAAGAAAAATATTTTGATTTTATAAAAAGGATAACTCATAACTAGCAAAATATTTTGTATTTTCAAATAAACGTTTTATATAAAAATAAATTTTTAAGAAATAAAATATTTATTATTTTTTTAGATAAAAAAATATTATTAGGTAACAAAAAGTAGTTCTATAAATAGTTTTATAAAATAATTTTTTTTATAAAATAATTTTTTTTTATGAGCAATGGCTACCATACATTTACGTTATCATGAACATGTCCATACTAGAACTTGTTTTAACCAGTGCCTTCCCCGGCAACGGCGCCAGAAATGCTTGTTGGTATTTCTTAACGCATTCACTAAAGATAGACAAAAAGTCCACCTCTAGCAACTACGCTAGGAAATGCCTCGATAGATCTTAACCTTTTAGAGATATTTTCCGCTAGCGCACGGATCTATCGTTGTAGCATTTCACCCGGAAGTATTATCAGGGTATCGTATTTATATTTCCCGTAGGAAGGCACGGTATAGGAGTAAGGGCATGGACGAGGTAGCTGTATGATAGACCAATACTCATAACAGGGGTAAAGTAAGATAGATATTTGGATAGTGTGACACACACTTGGGCCAACCTCAAGGATAAAAGGAAAACAATGAATCAAAGACTAACGAATAAAAGAATAACCTAAGCGGAGCAGGTATAACCTATATAGGTATGCATAGAATAGCTAAAGTCACATGTTGCACAAGTTAAGAGACAAGTCAAAGTCAGGAGTAAAGGGGAGACCCCAGCAGCTGGTCTGCCAGCCGAGTGAGGCATTTACGAACTCCTACACAACATACAAACGTGGGGGATACAAGATACGGATAGGGCTGTCACCACCTACCGCCTACCCCTCAACCGTGGCATGCCGTCATATTCGCAGGTTCCCTCGCACCCGGGCACCATACCCGCATACACATCCCCCTAGGACCCCCACCCTACGGATGGCCGGCTCGGACATGGGCAAACCCGAGGGCCACAACGAACCGTTACTCCGTCACTCCTATCTCCATCTCTAGTTATGTAGAACACATGAACAATGAAGAACAATGATGAACAATTCTCATATGAACGATAATCTAGTTCATAATCCTTGAATATATCATGATCAAGACTTTGCTCTAGTTCATATGCAACAATATATATAAGAAATAAGAACTTGAATAAGGAAGAACTCTTCATAGTAAATATTACCGAGTGTAGCTCTCCTTCCTTGGAGACAAGCTCTCCTTAGTAGCTCAAGATACTACTAAGACTTGCTCCAAGATACTACTAAGACTATGCTACTACTAAGCTAAAGATTGAGAGGGAGAGAGTGAGGAGGCTCCAAATGAGGTGTGTGGAATGAGGAGGAGGAAGCCCTCTATTTATAGGATGAGGTTGGAGGAATGTCCATGGAATATTCCTTGATCCCCTCATTATTCCTCCAAACCAACGTCAAGGTACAGTGAACCTGGACTTTCCACCCCCGAACCGACCTCCAGGGCATTAAACGTGCCGACACGCCGAAGCTGGGCCTGGGAGGCCACCCGGCAGGGGCGGTCGCCCCCTATGGCGTCTTCTGGGCCTCATCTTTTGCCAGGCTCGTGGGCCTTCTTGTTAGCTTCGCGTGGCCTGGTGGATTGTCAAATTCGGAGTCCGGATGATTGCGTTATGCCCATTTTAGTCCGGCCTGCTCCGGCATCCCGAGTTGGAATGGATCTGGGTTTTGGGCCTTCGCTTGTTTGGTTCATGTTGGACTTGGGCCGCTGTTTCATGGTGGGTTTGGCCTAATTAACCCTGAATAGGCCTTTCCTTCTATTCCTGTACTTGGTGTATGTTTCTGCAGAGTTTCACAACTTCCAGTACAAGTGGAATTGGGTCAATAGCAAAAGTATATGTGTATAAAAAATATGTAATCCTCCCTTTTTGGCCTTAAGCTGGCAGTATAAAATCGTCGTTAAGAACCGCCAACACAGATATGGATGAGGTCTATGTTGCCTTTCTCATAGTGGTCTCTCAGGAAATGGTAGCGGATCTCAATGTGCTTGGTTTTTGAGTGGAGCACTGGGTTTTTGGCTACACTTATGGCACTGGTGCTGTCGCAGTAAAGAGGCACTCTTGAAAAGCTCAAGCCAAAATCCCTCAAGGTAGCAACAATCCAAAGCAACTGAGAACAACATGCAGCGGCAACAACATACTCTGCTTCACAAGTGGGTAGAAACACCCGAGGCCCCTTTGAGAAGACCACGAAATCAAAGACGACCCCAAAAACTCACAAGTACCCGAAGTAGACTTCCTTTCAACTCTACAACCCGCACAATCTGCATCAGAAAAACCCGAAAGAGAAAGAGTCGAAGAGGTCGAGTACCAAAGGCCAAGCTCAGGAGTGAATTTTAAGTACCTCAAGATGCGCTTGACTGCCTGACGATGAGAAGTGCGTGGTGAAGACTGAAAGCATGCGCAGAGACACACCGTGAACTGGATGTCGGGCCGCGTCGCCATCAAGTACAGCAACGACCCGATCATGCTGCGGTACTCCTTCTGCTCCACGGCTTCTCCTTCCAAGTCGGCGTCCATCACCGTCGTGGTCGACATGGGGGTCGGAAGTGGCTTGGCATCACCCATGTCAAAATGCTTCAGCAGGTCCTTGGTGTACTTGCCTTGGTGTACAAACGTCCCTTCTCGAGTTTGTTTGATTTGAAACCCAAGAAAGAACGTTAGCTCGAACATCATACTCATCTCGAACTCCCTGCTCATCATATCTGAAAACTTTGCAACAAGAGCATGTGACGAGCCACCAAAAATGATATCATCCATGTAAATCTGCACCAAGAGAGTGTCATTGCCATGCCTAAGCAGAAACAAGGTCTTGTCTACAGAACCCATGGTAAACCTCTTTCCCAGCAAAAAGGACTTCAGACGCTCATACCACGCTCTAAGGGCTTGTTTTAGACCATACAAGGCTTTGTGGAGTTTGTAGACATGGTTAGGATGCTTGGGATCTTCAAAACCTGGGGGTTTCCTCACATGCACTTCCTCCTCTATGTACCCATTCAGAAACGAACTCTTGACATCCATCTGATACAGCTTGAACCCTTTCAAAGCTGCAAAGGCTAAAAGGATCCTAATTGCTTCTAAACGAGCAACAGGAGCAAAGGTTTTCGCAAAGTCTATCCCCTGTTTCTGGCAGAACCCCTGGGCAACAACCTAGCCTTGTTTCTAACCACAACCCCATCCTCATTCTGCTTATTCTTGAAAACCCACTTGGTTCCTATGGGATTACACTGTGGTGGAGGTGGAACTAAGACCCAGACTTGGTTTCTCTCAAAGTTCTCTAGTTCTTCATGCATGGCATTGACCCAATCTAGATTAGATAAAGCATGTCCAACATCTTTGGGCTCAACATCGGCAACAAAAGCAGAATGTGCAAAATGTGAAACTTCATAAGTTCTGTTGTGTGTGACACGCTTGTTTATGTTACCGATCATGGTCTCAGGAGGGTGGCGCTGCTGAATGTGCCGAGGTGCTTCCCTTGATGAGGACACCTCCCCCTCGACCGAAGCTGGAGCTCCCTCAGGTGCAGCCGGTGCAAGTTGAGGAGCCTAGTCGTACGGCCCCCAAGTGGTAGAGGAAGTAGGAGTGGGGCCGTCAACCGAAGTAGTCGTCGCAGGGTCAACTGGGGCTGCCAGTGGAGTCGGCTCGGGATCACCCCAATCAGCATCATCCTGCTCCTCCTCCACAAAAATGCTCTCGCCAATCTCCTGATCACCTGCATTCTCAAAAGCAGGAGCCAAACAAGGTGCAGTTTCGTCGAAGGTGACTTCACAAGTCTCCATGACACGATTAGTCTCAAGGTTAAGCACTCTATAAGCATGAGAGTGAGTCGCATAACCAAGAAAAATACCATCTGAAGATCTAGATTCAAACTTATCTAAGTTACCTTTCTTCAGAATGAAGCACCTGCATCCAAACACCCTAAAATGGCTTACCTTGGGAGATCGTCCAAATCGCAGTTCATAAGATGTCTTCTTCATGAAAGCTCGAAGAAAAATGCGATTGGAAACATAACAAGCTATGTTGATTGCTTCGGCTCAATACAGACTAGGAGTCCTATGCTCATCAAGCATCATCCTGGCCATCTCAACAAGGGTCCGATTCTTGCGCTCAACAATCCCATTTTGCTGTGGGACATACGGCGAAGAAAACTGATGTTCAAGACACAAAGACTTGCAAAAGGTTTCAAACTGAGCATTCTTGAATTCTGTGCCATTGTCACTGCGGATCTCTCACATGGCATTCTTGTGTAGCTCATTTTGCAACCTCAAAATCAAGTCATGAACATGAGAAAACACTTCATCTTTGCTCTCCATGAAAAAGACCCAAGAGTAGCGAGAAAAGTCGTCCATAATCACAAGCACGTACCACTTCCCACCATTCGACCGGACCTGAGCTGGACCTACAGTGTCCATATGCAACAGCTCGCCGGGTCCCTTGGTCATCACTTGATTCACAGGTGAATGAGAAGCAGCAACCAATTTACCGTGACAACAAGGGTGACAGACCAAGTCCTTCTCATACTTTAATTTGGGCAATCCTCGGATTAAGTCAAGTGAGCTCAACTTGGACAGCAAGTCGAAACTCAAGTGACCAAGCCTTCTATGCCACTCCCAAAGTTCTAAGGAAGAACTGGCTGCCAAACACCGAGAAGGTCCAAAAGATTGAGAAAAATCAACTCGAAAGACCTTCCCAAAAGTCACAATTCGACAAACAAGATTTTCTTAAGGATCCAAAATACGGCAACAACCAAGTTTAAATCTCACCTCAAAACCGTCATCGAGCAATTGCGAAACGAAAAGCAAGTTGAAGTGCAAATTTGAAACCAAAGCAACATCTTTCGGCACAAAACTGTCATTGACTCGGGCCGATCCTCTCGAAATCACTTTACCTTTCTTTGTTATCCCCAAATGTAATGTACTCGCTACATTTCATTGGAGTGAGGCTGGAGAACCATTTTGAATTCCCGGTCATGTGGCGCGAGCAACGGAAATCTACAAGCCACGTGTTCTACAACCTCACAACCTGCATCAATAATAAGACATGGGATGAGCAGATGATCCAACAATGGGGTTAGTAAACTGAGAAGAAAACCAGTGTTGGTTCATTCGCCCACGAGAAGTGTTAGCAAAAGCACCATTCATGCCATGTCTCATTTGAGTAGAGCGATCACCACGACGAGGAAAATGTGGTCCACTCGAGCTGTAAGACTGAAAGCCATGGTCACGAGGTCCAAGGTCATAAACAAGACCTGAACTCTGTCGGGCACGACCACCACGTGGTCTCACACCTTGAGGCCTAGGACCTTGAGGAGCTGCACCTCTAGGCCTAGCACTGTACCTCGAAAGAGGTGGAGCAAACACACCATGAGCAGAGTTATGAAAAAGCTCAAACTCATGCCTTTCATCTCTCTTCCTCATGAAGCAAAACTCAAAAAAGTGACCATCCCTTTGGCAGTAATCACAGTGGTACACCTCTCTCTTGGGTGGTGACTTGCTCACTCTCTGGTGGGTGTGGTTCACTTTTGGAGTTGGCTTGTTCTTTGGAGGGGTTCAACGAGAGATATTCGCGAGTGTCAAGTGGGTTCCTTAGGTGGTTTGGCTTTGGAGTCCACACTTGTTTTTGGGGTGGAGCTTTGGGTGGTTCCTCAAACACACCATCTTTCACAGTTGGCTTGTTAGGCTATGGAGGAGTAATTCTCACAAACTTGGGGGTAGTGGAAGGATTGGTGGGTTTCTCAGATGTATTTGAACCACTGTGTTCACCAACCTTACCAAAAACATTTTCACCCTTCCCACCTCTAGTAAAGCCTAATCCCGTTGTGTTAGTTCCCCTCTTGAACTGACTCAAGATCATGCCTAACTGTGGCTCACTGCGCGACAACCAACTAAGCATTGGCCGAAGATTTGTGATTTCTTCTTCAGCCCTTTTCTTGTCATGCCTACAAGAGTTCAGTTCTAGCTCCAAAGCCTCACAACAAGCACATCTAGTTACCTGACTTGACTTCTCAAGTAAAGCAATCCTAGTAATTTTCTCGCCTAGCTCAGACTTTAACTCATCACAAGATTTGCAAGGACTCACAGAGACAGACTTAGCCTTAACCTCATCAAGCTCATCTACCAAAGCAACATACTTAGATTGCACATTAGCAAGGTTAGCCATGTGAATAGCACAAGCATCACATTCAGACTCATCAGAGATAGCTACAGACGCCCTAGCAAACTCAAGTTCCTTGACTGTACTCTCCCATTTAGACTTATACTCATTTCTCTCACGAGCAGCAAGTTTAAGCAAATTATCTTGTCGAAGCAAGATATCATCCATGGACTCAAGCTCAGCAGTGAGAGACTCAAGAGTTGGTTCTACTTCAGGCTCGGGGTCGATGTTCTTCTCAGTGCCTGGTGTAGAGGAGTCCAGGGCCATGGTGCAGTAGCCTCCATGCTCGGAGTTGGCGAAGAAGCATAGCCCGTTGAACTTGTTCTCGACCTTCTGCTCATCCTCATCGTCACTTAGAGGCGAGTCGTGGTCAGAGTCGGGGTCGGGGTTGACGTCGCTGAGGGAGGCGAGGAACGCCCGCTGCTGCACCTTGAACTTCTTCAAGTAGTTCTTCTCGAGCGCCTTCTCGTCGAGGTTCTCCTTCGCCTTGTACTTGGCGTGACGGTGCTCATGCTTGTCCCTGCGCTTGCCGTGGTCGTACTTGTTGTAGGAGTTCTTGTCGGCCTTGGGGCAGTTGGCGACGTAGTGGCCGGGATGTCCACACCCGAAGCAGCCTGGCTTGGTGACACCACGTCGGCGGTTCAGGCGGTTGTTGTGGAACCGTGAGAACCGACTGATCAGCAAAGCCAGCTCATCGTCACCAAGGCTCTCCATCTGTTCCTCTGTCGCTTAAATCAAAGACGACAAGGCAAGCAAAAGCTGTGAAGGGTTAGCAGAAGAACTTGAACCTCCAGTACCTGAGACCAAAGCCATGGTAGGGGCAGACGGATTCCTGATCCTCGCCTGTGTCTGGTGGTCAATCTCTGTGGACTTGAGCTTGCTGAACAGCTCATCCACAGTAAGAGTGTCGTAGCTGGGCGACTCGATGATCGCCGATACTTTCACTTCCCAAACCCTCCGATCAAGAGCATATAGAAGCTTAAGTGCTCTCTGATGATCGTCATAGGGCATCTGAGGGTTGTTTGCCCTCATCTTGTTCACGATGGTCTGAAAGCGAGAAAACAGAGAATCGATCGATTCACCATCGGTTTGAACAAAGTTTCCATACTCTCGCTTGTGTGTCTCATAGAGTCTGGTCTTGACATGGGCAGTACCCTCATGATAGCTCTGCAGTCTAGACCAGATCTCTCGAGCAGTTGTACAATCAGAAACACGCTCAAATTCTTCCATAGAAAGAGCAGAGAACAAAACAGTTCTGGCAGTATTGTTCGCCTTGTGTTGTTCGATCTGCACAGGAATAACACGGGCAGAAAGGACCACATAGTCCGTGTTCTCGCAGATCTCCCACACTTGCGTATCAACCCCTTGGAGATGCGCCGACATGCGTATCTTCCAATAGGTATAGTTCTTGCCATCGAAGTGCAGTGGCTTGCCAAGCCCACGGTTCTCTATACTGTCGCCTTCGGGGATCACAGACCGATTAAGGTGGAGTGATCCTTAACCGGCTTTGATACCAATTGAAGGACCGGAAACGGCGACCAGAGGGGGTGAATGGGAGTCTCAAATATTTTTTGAAATAATTTAGGCCACTATCCCGAGTTCACCGCAAAACAAGCAAATTCACCAAATCTAAAATACTTACGCCAACCGGTGACAGAAGTATCTAGATAAATTCTTTAGATTGATAGAAACCCAACGCAATAGACAGAATGCAAATCGGAGCACGAACGACACGGTTGCGCTCAAAATCGAAAATCATGGCTGGTGAAAAATCTCTGGAAAAACAGTAGCAAATTCGTTCATCTACCGCATCAACTCAGAGCCAAACTGGATGAGCCACCTGGGCTATTGGACTGCTCGAGTTGTTTACTAGCTGATGGTGCGGTAGCCAGAGAACGATTGACCCAAAGAGAATTACGGCAACAATTTCCTTAGAGAAATAATGAAGCAATAAAGCTAGTGCTTTTCACCAAACAAAATCAAGCACGAGACCTCCTCCTTGATTTACGACAACCACACCAGTAATAAGACAAACGAAGAGCACGAAGGCTCCTAATCCCAACCGAGCAGAGGAGCTGTTCCCCGCTAGCACACGCACAGAAGAAATTAGGCACGGCTCCAGGACTGGACCTGCACTTCTCGACGGTGGGACTGACGAGCGCACCAGGGTGAACCGATCCCACACGCGAGCCACAACACAGATCGAAGAAGCTAGGCCACGGACCGAACAGGTTTGAGGTCCAGAGATCCAAATCGAAAAATGACGGAAGGAGGAGAAGTCAGACCTGCTTTCCCCTGCAGTTGGCGAGCGGGCCTGGGGAAGAACAGCACGGAGCAGCCTGAGAGCGCTCGCTCAAGCTGGTGCCCAGACCGCCTGCGTCGAGATTCCAAGCGCCAAAAAGCAGGAACCAGCGAGTCTGCCTGAGACCCTAGCAGGTGCTGCTCTGATAGAGCTCGCACGACGCTTGTGCGTCGGCGTACGTAGCACTGCCGCTGGAACAGCTTCTTCCCCTGGCTTGGTACTCTCACTCAGGAAATAGAACAAAAGAGGAGGACCAACACCCACGGACTGCAGAAAAGGGCAACTAAAAATTCGACAGAACTCACCCAAAACACCATGGTTTGATCTCAGATTTTGCACAGTAAATCACAATGAAGTTGTCGAGCTACTTAGGGAAGATCATGGCTCGAACCAACTTAAATTCCTTCAAATTTCAGATCAACACTATGAACGAAAAATAGGGAAAAACACAGGAAAAATCACAGGTTAATAAGACGAAGCCCGGAAGGCACGAGGAGGATTCGGGCCTCTATTCCCAACCAAAAGTCAACAAATACAAGTGTTGGGGGCAGGAGTGGAATTGGCCACCCCGTCCCCCCTGATTGTGTGCACCTCATGTGTTTAATGTGCGCGAGGAACGGGCGATAAGCGCGGGGCGGCGCGCTCCGGCGCCGCGCACGCGGAAATCCCGATAAGCGGGAAGGCGCGCATCCGGCGTCCGTGCCGAGGCGGAGGCCCCGTCGCGGGACGGCGCGCATCCGGCGCCCGGCGCCGGTCGGAACCCCGATAGCGCGGGAAGGCGCGCATCCGGTGTCCGCGCCGGCGGAAGCCCCGATAAGCGCGGGAAGCGCGCATCCGGCGTCCGCGCCAGGCGGAAGCCCCGATAGCGCGGGACGGCGTGCATCCGGCGTCGGCGCCAGGCGGAGGCCCCGATAGCGCGGGACGGCGCGCATCCGGCGTCCACGCCAGGCGGAAGCCCCGATAGCGCGAGAAGACGCGCATCCGGCGTCAGCGCCAGGCGGGAACCCCGATAGCGCGGGAAGGCGCGCATTCGGCTTGAGACGGGACGCATTCGGCGGTTGGGCGGGGAAGGAGGGCCCGGATGTGTTCAGTCGGCGGTTAACCGACAAATGTGGGCCCTCGGGCCATTTACTTGTGCGCCCCGTGTCGAGGCTGCTCTGTACGTTGAAATTAGGGTTGCCGGGGGCATTCTTGTACAAAATACAACACGGCTTCCTATAAATAGACCCCTCTGGGGATGTTGTAAGGGACTTCTGGTCTCCGTGCGTTTTAGCCGGAGCACAAGGAATATAAGGTTCGTGTTGTTCGTTTCGTTTTGTAGTTCTACGTTTCCATTATCTCCTGTTTTGGTCCTTCAGGGGGTGCAACCCAAAGGGCGAGACAACATTGCGCCACCGTGGTTGGCGCACGGACTTGTCATGCCACCAAAGGGAAAAGCTAGAGTCCGGCTATCGGAAGACAATGCCATCCGTGGAAGAAAGCTGTTCCTTCAGCGCAAACGGCTCGGATCCGCCACGCACCGAGCTCACCGCATCGGGATCGGCGGTTCCTCCGCCGATTCCGGCTCCTCGGCAAGCGGATCCGGCTATTGAGGACAACGTATTCGGGTCGGTCGCCGGAACGCGGATCGGCCCGGCGGAGAGGGGCATCGCCGGCTGAAGTGGCTGCGGATGATGACGCGGAGTCCAACCGGAGCCCGAAGCCCGAATGTGATGGATGAGTTGATGCTACGAATTCCAAGCTCCTAAAGATCTTTGGGACGAGCACACCTCGAGAATGAAGAACTAAAAGCGTATCGGGATCGGCTACGGGGAGACATCGAAGCAAGAAACAGAATATCGGCAACTCAAGTGGCCGTCGACCCGGGCGGCCGGGGAGGCGAAAGGTTACGGCGGGAGATTCGGGCACTCGGCGCAAGGGCCGAAACCGAAAGTGAAGTCGGGTACTTGGGATCGGCCTCGGGCAAGGGGGCCGGACTCGATTGACATGGCATCCCCGTTGTCCCCGAACTGAAATACCCATGGCCATCCGGTTACAAGCCTAAGATCCCGCATTTCAACGGCAAATCTAATCCAAGAAGGTTCATATCAAGCTATGAGGCTGCAATATATTCGGTGTGGCAACGAAGCCTTGTTAGCCAAAACTTTGATCTTGGCCATGCAAGATGTGGCGCACGGCTTGTTCATGTCGTTGCGGCCCTTGTCCATCCGGTCATGGAGACAGGCGAAAGAGGAGCTGTTGGCAACGTTTCGGGGCCTTCGGGCCGACAAGAAAACCATTATGGACTTGCTCACCTTGCATCAACCGGACGATGAGCCAATGGCCAAGTACCTGGAGCGTATCATTCGAGACGAGGGCGCAAGTCCCGAATGTGTCCGGCAAGCGGTCATTGCATCGGCCATCGGGGGCCTCAAGATCGGTCCGTGCGCGAAGTGTTAACCGGGGAGGTACCCAAAGCGTGAGCGGTTGTTTGATGAAATGCGAAAGTTCGCAATATCGAAAAGACTTGCGAGAAGCGCAAGGTCTCCGGGGAATAGCCTCAAGCAAAACACCCCGAAACAAAACCGGCGGAAATCGGCGAGAGGTGGGGTCCAATCAAGGCTATGTCAACAACCTCCGGGAAGAGTCACCCAACCGAGCACCCCGAAGCGGCATGACGGCCGGTCTCATGAAAACCGGCGGAGGTCGGCGAATCGGGAGGACGGGAAACGGGGCGGACGCGGACGAGGGCGCAATGGTGGCGCCCCTAAAACACCGTATTATTTGCGTATGCGGCGAAAACAAAGGCCATTTCACCGAGACCGCAAATACACGCGGCGGGCCAAAGAGCAAAAGGAAAGAGATGACGCCATAGGGAAAACCCGAAACCGCAAAGCACGTATTCCACACGGCACCGTCACAACCATACGCTTTCCCCCATCAAATGGCCGCTTTCCGGTCTGGGCGCCCGGGGAATCCGTACCTCGCCCCAAATGTTCATGCGCATTGGGGAGGGTCGCCAAGCATGCGGTACCAACAATACCACAGCCCGATGATCGCGCATCCGATGCCGATCGGCTGTGTCTTCCTCGCGCCTACCGAGAATAGACGACAGCGACGGCGCGATCGGCAAGGCAGGAAACTTCCAAGGAGTTGCAGATCGTACACACTGTAGCACCCGCGAATGCGATGCCATCCAACGGGCACATATACGCCATCATTGGAGGTTCCAATATAGAGCATGACAGCAAGAGAACGCGAAGAGAATATCAGAGGCGCGTAATGGCTGTATCATCAGCCGCTCCGGCGACTCGGGCCGCGTGGAAGCTACAGCCCATCACCTTCACTGAAGAGGATAATCAGATCCGGGATTACCCGCACTATGATGCTTTCGTGGCAACCGCTTTCGTAGGCGGGTACACTCTACACAACATTCTTATTGACAACGGGAGCTCGGCGGACATCCTGTTCACCAAAGCGTATGATAGCATGAAACTTGACAGGCGTTCGCTCGATCAGGCGGGCAATGCCTTATTCGGCTTTGGTGGAAAGAAAATAGATGCACTTGGGAAGAAGACACTCACTGTAGCGTTTAGCGAAGGAGAGAAAGTGCGGGCGGAAGAGATATCGTTTGATGTGGTACAAATGGAATACCCATATACGGCAATCTTCGGAAGGGGAATCATAAACAAGTTTGACATCATAATCAAAGCGAGCTACCTATGCATGAAGCTGCCCTCCCCTTTCGGGGTAATCACGGTGCATGGCGATCAAATCGCGGCCCGAGAAAGATAGATGGCAAACCAATGCCGGGTTACGGCATGGTGCACGAGGTAAAAAAACCTGCAAGGAAAGAGGATACTAACGAAGCCCCGGAGCGGAAAGAGCGGAGAAGCGAGCGGACGAGGGCACGAGAAGAGTGCTGTATCGGCAAACCCGCCGGATCGTGCGTGCATATCGGGGCAAGTCTTTCGGAACGGGGACGCTTCGGAGTACTAGCATTTACGGCGAGAATAAGGACGTATTCGCGTGGACCACTAAAGACCTCAAGGGGTTGACGGGGGCGGCCCGGCACGGCCTCAACGTCGGCAAAAAAATAAAGCCACGGAAGCAAAAGTTGAGGAAGATGTCATCCGAAAGAGCTGACAGCGGCCGCGCCTTGAAGTGCAAAGGCTCTTGGGCCTTGAGACGTGATCGGGCCGGTGCGGTATCCGGAATGGCTAGCCAATGTGGTAATGGTCAAGAAGAA
Source organism: Themeda triandra (assembly GCA_018135685.1). Lineage (NCBI taxonomy): Eukaryota > Viridiplantae > Streptophyta > Magnoliopsida > Poales > Poaceae > Themeda > Themeda triandra. The sequence goes on along the minus strand of JAENPR010001198.1, from coordinate 136,251 downwards.
AAGTGGCAAATGGCGCATGTGCGTGGATTTCACGGATCTAAACAAACACGCGCGAAAGACCCATACCCGCTACCGCGGATCGACAAGCTAGTCGATATCGCGTCCGGTTGCGAGTTGTTAAGTTCTTGGATTGTTTCTCGGGGTACCATCGAGATATGGCTGAATGAAGAAGACCGGGAGAAAACGAGTTTCATCACTCCGGGGGAACCTTTTGCTACAAGCGCATGCACGAGGGATAGCATGCAACGCGGCCCTACTTTCTCCCGGAATGACAGACGAGGTCTTTAGGGAGCGAGAAAAAGAGGAAAAACACAGTCGCTTACGTGGATGATATAGTGGTGAAAGCGATAAGAAAAGCACACACATCGAGGATCTAAAGGAAACTTTTGTGAACCTTCGAGCAAGCGGGTGAAGCTAAACCCGGAAAAATGCATATTCGGGGTGAGCAAGGGCAAGATGTTGGGATGTCGGTATCCGCCGGAGGCATAGAAGCTAACCCGAGACAAGATTGCCGCTATTGTGAACATGAGACCGCCCCGAGACCAAAAAGCGGTACGAAGCTCACCGGGATCGCCGCTCAGGGAGGTTCATATCCGAAAGCGGAACGGGGCCTTCCGTTTTTCGAATCTAAAAAATTCGAGGGTTTCCGATGGGGCCCGGCTCAGGCGGCAAGCATTCGATGACCTAAAAGCTTACTGTCAAAGGCCACAACATTATCAAGCCCATCGCCGGATCGACCTGTTACTATACATAGCGGCGTCACGCCGCGGTGGCGCGGTTCTGGTGGAAGAAAAAGAGAACGAGGAAGTTACAACGGTTCCCAATCTATTTCGTATCGAGAAGCGTTGACATCGGCGAAGGCAAACTATTCGGAAGGCTGGAGAAAATCGCATATGCGGTGGTCATGGCGTCGCGAAAGCTCAAGCACTATTTTCGGGCTCATCACATTCGGGTTTTGTCGCTCGGCCCTAGAAGCCACTGTTCGAAAAACGCGAAGCGGTAGGCCGGATAGGCAAGTGGGCGTCGAGCTGAATGAATATGTCATTGACTTCGAGCACGAGATCGGCCATCAAGTCGCGAGGTCATAGCGGACTTTATCGCGGATTGGACCCCATGTGGGGACAACACCACCCTCAGCTTCGAGGAACCAGAATGGACGGTGCACACGGATGGGGCATGGTGCTCGGCTGGAGCAGGCATATCCGCGGTATTGACACCTCCAACTGGCCCAAAGCTGCGATACGCAGCAAGGCTACAGTATCGCACCACCAACAACACAGCCGAATACGAGGCAGTTCTGCTGGGTCTCAGGAAACTCCGAGCGCTAGGAATCCGCAGATGCGTCATCAAGTCTGATTCGCAAGTAATTGTGGGGCACATCCGAAAGGAATACACAGCAAAGGAACCGGCTCGGCCAGGTATGCGGAAGCCGTTCGGCGAATGGAGAAATATTTCCTTGGTTTCACCTTGCAATACATCCCAAGGGCGGACAACACGGAGAGCGGACGGCGGCAAAAGCTGCGGCCCAAAACACCCCCTTGCCCGCCGATGTTTTCTACCCAGTCTTGACAGCCTCGGTGCGGACGGAGGAGGAACGACCGGCGGTAATTCACGCTATCGCGAGTGACGGCGGAGAGCACCGATATGGGCATTCATCTGCGGAACTTATGAGCCGGGAGACGGGAAGCAACAACAAAGGATGGAGTCGAGAACCAAGCAATACTCCATAATCGGAGAGAATCTGTACAAGGAGGGAGTGGTAGCACCACTGCGAAGTGCATCGGCCCGGAACGAGGGGTCCGGCTTTTGCACGATATACATTCGGGAACTTGCGGGGCCCACGGGTCCGCATGAAATCGCTCACGAGCAATGAGACAAGGCTTTTATTGGCCAACCGGCGTCGAGGACGCCAAGCAACCGGTGAAATCGTGCCGGGGCTGCCGGAAGTTCGCAAAACACCCGAGGGGCTCCGCAAATCTAACCTCCCCGATATGTCCAACTTGGCCGCTACGAGATGGGGCATCGACATAGTCGGACCGCTCCCGCCGGCGCACGGGAATCGAAATTCACCTTTGCGGTGGCCTTTGGAATACTTCACCAAATGGGTTGAAGCTAAAGCGTTGGCGACAATATCATCTGGCACCTTAGTCGGCTTCGTGTGGCGAGAATCATCCGCCGATTCGGGGTTCCTTCCTACATAACGGTGGACAACGGAAGCGGTTTGTGCACCAAGTTCGAACTTTCGTGAAGACTGGGATCAAGCGACGTTTGCTTCGATAAATCACCCGAGAATCGAATGGCGCGGTTGAACGGGTTAACGGTGACATATTCACTACCATATCCAAGACCCTCGAAAACACCGAGAAGAAAGGTAGATGGGCCCGGGAGTTAACGGCTACGGTGTGGGGGCACAATATATCCAAGTCGCGCGCTACCGGTTTCACGCCTTTCGGACATCTCTTCGGGGAAGAAGCCGTTACCCCCGAGAAGAGGTTCAGGCTGGGATCTTTTCGAACCGAGATCATGGCCACCACCCCGAACGCGATACACTCGGCTCGAAACGGGCGATTCACTAAGGCTACGGCGGCGGAAAACCTCGACGGGTACCATCGGGAAACAAAGGCTTGGAGAGATAAAAAAGTGTTGAGGCAGGTCATCAACCCGGGAGATATGGTCCTTATTCGGCAACCCGACAAGCAAGGCAAATTGCAATCGCCATGGTACGGGCCGTACATCGTCGCAAGAATGGTAAAAGAAGGAGTCTACACGGTGAAAGAGGACGGCACGAGTCCGACCATGCACAGAACGCCGACAACTGCGCCGCTTCTACCCATGAAATTACCCCATCGGGGTTGTAATTTTCCTTTCTTAATTCTACGGAACACAATTCGAGGGCGCGCTCTTTTTCCTCGCGGGGAAGCCTTTTCGGAGGTGTGAGGTTTTTTAATGAGGCGTCCCTATGTACCCCTGTTTAATATTTTTCAATTCACGTTTCCCCTAAAGTGTGGATCCGTAACGTTTTCTCCGATCCGAAAAAGTCAGTGCCATATGTGTCACTGACCCTATTCGGAGAAGTTTTCGTCAGGTTGCAAGCAACCAAAAGCCAAAAATGGCTAGTATACTCAGCAAAACGCTGAAGCATCATGAATGCACCAAAAAACCCAAATGCGCGCAACAAAGCGCTGCAGGCGAACTCGGCAAAAACGCTGAAGTATCGCGAAATCGGCAAGACGCCGAATGCGTGCAAACAACGCCTCGGGTGAAACGAACCTCGGAGAAAAAGACCCGAAGGTTACGATAACGCAAAGTTACAATCAATTTTCATCTGCAATGTCAGACTTCTTATTCATCATATTCTGCGGTATAATTACACCAAAGGCGCTCGGGGTGTTTAACATCACAATCAAGAGCAAAGACACCCGCTATATCGAGCAATGCCTCGAGAATGTGCGCAATTAGGGTCCCTCGGACTCTCGAAAGGAGCGCTGATACGCACCATTATCGAGCGAGCTCCGGCAAGAACCCCTCGGTCTCTCAAAAGGAGTCTTTGTCTTGCACCATTATCGAGCGTTATCGGCCCGAATATGGCATACAAAGCGGGTAAAAGGCCGAAAGCCCACTTCCGTCCGGCTAGTGAGAGCTGGGTAGCGAATGCGGCATTTGGTCGACGGCAATACAAATCCCAAAACCACCCATTCCAGCAAGACATAAGCGGGATCTGCGGGTGGTAAAACAAAAAACAAAGGTCTTAGCGGCCATGATAAAAACCGGGAGCTCGACCGGATTATATAATCTAGCCATTCAGCCTCTGAGACGAGTCAAATTTATGACTCACCTAACAAACGTACAACGGCGTTATGGTGTAAAGGGTGTTTCATGGCACGATGACCCAAACGGCATTATATATGCATAACACCTCCCATAATGCAAAGCCATGCCGAGTCAAAACAAACTCATCCCGCTCGAAAATTAAGGCTAGTAGGAATGAGAGGAGTCGGGGAAAGGAGCCGGCACTCGTCCTCCCGTTTCAGTTGTGAGAGCTGAGCAAATAGGCACAGCCAGGTTCAACTCGGGAGGAGTCAGGAGGGGAGTCAGTACTAGTCCTCCCGTTTCAGTTGTGAGCTTGGAGAAGCTAGGTGCAGCCAGAATAGAATCGGCTGCCTAGGCAAAATCAGCAAGCGCGCAATAGCAGAGATGCGCAGAAACGCGCGCCTCCCTACTCCCAAGAATGACTGAAAATACCAGCTCCGCACGCGACTAGTCCATATTCGGGATTCCAGCCCACAGCAAGCTTGGGGCAAACATAAGGCTTGGGATCCGAGTCTACGGATGCGGTTCGGTGCTCTACACCGCTATAAGCGAGAAAGGGCATTGGCGCGCCTATTCGGGCGTTGGAAGCCGACTCCTACCGCTTCGAGATAGGACTCATCCGGTTTACTGCCGGTGAGGCCTTACGAGTTCCATTCGGTGGGTTTGTGCGAGCGCATATGCATTTTGTAATAACCACTACAAACTCTTAAGTAAAAACAAACGCTGGAGGGCTTAACTCAAAAACTCTCGAATGCGCCCTCCACCGCTCAAATTCGGGGGCGGCTCTAAGTCTCCATGCACCACCGGAGGGCTTAACTCAAAAACTCTCGAATGCGCCCTCCACCGCTCAAATTCGGGGCGGCGAAATGCAGCGGTAACACAATCGCGCGGAAAACAAACAAATAGTCAAACTATGAACGCATTTGGATCCGGTGCCGCAAAATATGTACAAGAAGTTCTAGGGTTCCCCGAACCCCGGCCCACGCGGGGCCAAGCACGACGAGTTAAAAGTTTTTACAAGGGATACATCAAGAGTTAGCCGCCACGGTTTAAGTTTTTACAAGGGATACATCAAGAGACCGAGGACCCGAGCACGCCGGCCCGGTGGGCGCCGCCGCGGAGGGATTCGCGGCACCGGATTGATCGCCTTGTGCGGCGCTTTCGGGCGCACGGGCCATCTCTCGGAGACCGACGCGCGGCTAGAAGACGCGTGTCGCCCGCCGCGGCCGCCTCGCGCTCGCCTCTACCCGAATGTAGGCCACGACCCGGTCACGGATAATGGCCTCTTCCGCCTCATCCCCCTAAAAGAAAGAAGCACGAAAATGGTCATGTTAGTTAAAAGATTACTAACCCAACCCATCAAAAGTGACAAGCGCCATTCGGCGGTTTTACCTCCGCCACGCTTAGTGCCGCCCGAAGCAAGGCGAGATTGCGACCGCCACCGTTCCGAAGCCGGCGAAGAACTTCACGGCGGCCTCGTGCGCGTCCCCATCCGGGACCCGGCGGTCCACGTCATCGGGAGCGGAAGTGCGGCCGCATGTGGACAGCCCGCGTCTTTCGGCGCCTTGCACGGCGCACGGGTGGTTTCAAGGGCGGCCCGGCGTCCGAGCTCCATTTGGCCCTCCAATGCGGCGAGCCCGGTCCGGAGGAACCTGGCAAAATCAAACACCGAGGTGTCCTCCCCGATAGCGGGCACCACCACCTCGTCGCCAACTCCGGCCACCAGACGCGCGAAGATGGTAGTGGCCTGGTTAAGCTCGTCGAGCTGCTGGCGACGGGCGGACCGCTGCAGTTGGTTCTGGGTGTTCCTTTCGGTCCTGGCGGTCCGGGCGTCAGCTTCGGCCTCCTCGCGCGCCGCCTTCTCCCTGTTAAGCTCAGTGCGCGCTTGCGCCAGCTCCTCCCTCAGCCTGCGCACCTCGGCCTCGCTTTCGATGAGTTTAGACTCAACGAAAGCGGCAGCCCGCAAATCACAGCAGCGAGCGCGGCACTAATAACGGTGCTGCGTGAGAAAAGAGAGTGAGAATGTAAACAACCCGAAAAGGAAAAGACTTAGATCATTCGGGGTTGAAATCTTACGAAATAGCGTGAAAGTTGATGGCCGAAAGGAGCTCCGGACGATCCACCTTGGCCAAATCCCTTTCGGTGGTGGTGGCGCTAAAGGAGTGCGCACGAGTCCGCGAAAGCGACACCCGCCGCGCCGGCGGCACGCCGCTCGCGCGCATCCACTCCGCGATTAAGCGGCGTACGAAGCCGCCCCTAGAGCACGAGCAAGCTGGTAAGTCCTTTCACGGTCAGGGCTCGTGTCCTCGGGAGATGAGCACCCCGAATACACGCGCATGTGGTCACATTCGTGCGGGCTCTCTCTAAGGAGAGCCTACCATGTCCAAATAGAGCACACGCCGCGGTTTCGGGGGTCATGCGGCGAGCTCGCGATGGAATCGGGACTTACCGGGTCTCTGGCCGGATTCGGGTCCGGTCCGAAACGGACCGAGACGCTCCCGCGGATGCGGCGCGGCATCGGAGCGAGCGCCGCACGGATGCGGTACACCCGTGGCTTTGGGCCTTTTCGTCATCGCGAAAGCGGCCCGGAGGCATCCGCCGGCCTCTTTAAGGCGACGCCCGGGGAACTCGGCGTTGGGTGCGTTTTCGGGGGCAGGCGGCACGGGTCAGAAAGCTTCTTCCGTGCTCCAGCCGTCGAGCTAGAACCACCAATATCGTCCTACAAAGCATAAGGACGAAACCGTCAGATTAGTTTACGTCGCCCGAAGTATGAATAAAACAGCTATGCCCTAATGCGCAAAGCACCTCTCGCACTACCGTTTTGGCATGCAGCAGTTCCGGAACCCCGAGGAAATCCAATGAGAACTTAGCGCTGCGTTTTAGCGGCTTAGTCCACAATCGTCCAGCCATTTTGCGGCATACCTGAACATCGCGGGCCTCTGGTTCCGGGCGCTCCCGGTTTTGCTGCGCGCGCTTTCTCTTCTCGGCCGCAACCGTCGTAGTGGCCCGAATCGGTGCGGAAGGAAGGAGGGCGCCCGAATAGGGGGCCGGCCGGGGACACCCGAACGAGCCGCTCGGCGCAGGGCCTCCGGCTCGTCCACGCTATCACCGGCCTTGGCCTTGGACGCTCTAGGAGCCGGTGGGGGTCTCTCCGGATAGTGGATACCCATACAATCCAAGGCACGGTTTTTCCTGGGGAGTCGCCAAGTTGGAGCATCTTTTTCTTGTGCTCCTTTCGCCGTATGGCCCGCACAATCGGGTGGCCTTTTTCTCCAGCGCGACCGATCTGTGCGTCGGTTCGAAAATGGGCGGGCGCTCCAAAGGTAGTCGGGACCACGATAGCCATCAATATCCCGAATGGGCTCGAACTTCACCAAATCACATAAGGGCCACTCGTCCATGGCAATCATCTCCTCTGCCCGGGTCTCGGGCGTCTGCCGGGCGGCGGTCAAGGCATACGCTTCCGCGGCGGCGTGGTCGCGGGGACCCGAGTCGTCGGGAGGTGGATGTTTCTCTCCAATCATCACTTGTCATCAAGGACACCGGGGGGTTTGCCCGACGGCGCCTAACTCTTTGAGCAGCCTCCACCTCTTCGTCCGAGGCAACGAATGTAAAACCGCACTTGTTCCGTCCTCCCACTTTTCTTTGAAGGTGGGCACCGAGACAGTTCCGCTCTTGCCGGGGCCGGGACGAAATTGTAGGACCCATATTCGGTGCGAATATTGGGCCGCCCATCGACCTTCCCCACCTTCGAGTGGAAGTGGGTGCGAGTGGTACTTCACGAAATGAGCAACACTCGGCTCGTGGCCCATCATCTTCATGGCCATGGCGTATATCTTGAGCGAGCGATCGCATTCGGGGTTAGATGGTGGATCTGACGGAATTTCTGCGAACGGCTCCAAAGAACGGAACCAAGGAAACCTCAACCCGGCGATGAAGAAGTCGCGGAACACAACAGCCTCATTCGGTCTTGGATTCGGGGTGACCTCGTCCCCCGGAGCCCGACTCCTTTCGCGCTCAAATGCGCTCAGCAGGCCGCTGCGTTGATACGAGTCGAGTCGTTCCTCGTCAACCTTAGATCGGCATATGATGCCGGTGTGACCCTCGATTCTGACACGGCGGTTTCGGCGGGTTGGGCCAGATTCGATGCCATCACCCCCATCCGGTCCGGCGGATGCTGCGCTCCTTTCTGCCCCATCGTATTCCGCGGATTCGGCGTATTCTTCACCCGCCACCCCGGCGCTCCTTGGCCGCTAACGGTTCATCGCGGACAAATCGACCACGGGCGCCGCTATCGCGGGCGCTACTGGCGCGAATCGGTTCAACTATTTCGGGCTCCCCAAAGCGGCCCCGAATCGCGTGACATGTTCTCGATCCGGATTGGCTTAGGCGGGGCTGCCAATTCGGCGCAAAAAGCGGAGAGCCCGGATGCGCTTTCGTGGGCTGCTCCGGCGAATCCCGGACGAGGAGCTTTCGGACATATGCGATCGCTCCAAAGGGGTGCCTGGATTCCGAGCTATGAAGAAAAATGAAATCGTGTTCAATAGGGCCGATAGAGTCATCCGAAATTTACCTAGATCAGCCCCGCCAAGCCCCGAAAGCGTAAACAACGTAAAAGAAAAGAAAGTGCAAATGCCTTACCGAATGAGGAGGAAAATCCCGGATGCGGAGACCGGAAGCAATTCTCGAATGCGTCGAAGGCGGGTGCGCTGGAGCTAAGTGCCCGCCCCTCCCGCGCCTCTGCCTTTTATAGGCAGGGGACGGCCGTGGGGAGCGGCGCGTCGTTTCACGCGAATCGAGGTAAAAAAAAAAAAAAAAAAAAAAAAAAAAAAAAAAAAAAAAAAAAACCATTGTGTCTCCTCATCACAGGGGCGGCGCTGGCACATTCGGCGCGGACACATTCGTTATTACCAAAACATTTTCGGCCTTGCCGGAAAGGACCGCCCTCCGGACGGGGCCGGAGGGCTCTGTTGGGGCGCGGAGTGGAATTGGCCACCGTCCCCCGATTGTGTGCACCTCATGTGTTTAATGTGCGCGAGAACGGGCGATAGCGCGGGGCCCGCGCTCCGGCGCCCGGCGCACGCGGAAATCCCGATAGCGGGAAGGCGCGCATCCGGCGTCCGTGCGGGCGGAGCCCCGATAAGCGGACGGCGCGCATCCGGCGCCCGCGCCGTCGGGAACCCGATAAGCGCGGGAAGGCGCGCATCCGTGTCCGCGCCGGCGGAAGCCCCGATAGCGCGGAAGGCGCGCATCCGGCGTCCGCGCCGAGCGGAAGCCCCGATAGCGGGACGCGTGCATCCGCGTCGGCGCCGGGCGGAGGCCCCGATAAGCGCGGGACGGCGCGCATCCGCGTCCACGCCGAGGCGGAAGCCCCGATAGCGCGAAAGACGCGCATCCGGCGTCGCGCCGAGGCGGGAACCCCGATAGCGCGGGAAGGCGCGCATTCGGCTTGAGACGGGACGCATTCGGCGGTTGGGCAGGAAGGAGGGCCCGGATGTGTTCTGGTCGGCGGTTAACCGACAAATGTGGGCCCTCAGGCCATTTACTTGTCTGCCCGTGTCGGCTGCTCTGTACGTTGAAATTAGGGTTGCCGGGGGCATTCTTGTACAAAATACAACACGGCTTCCTATAAATAGACCCCTGCAGGGATGTTGTAAGGGACTTGGTCTCCGTGCGTTTTAGCCGGAGCACAAGGAATATAAGGTTCGTGTTTTTCGTTTCGTTTTGTAGTTCTACGTTTCCATTATCTCCTGTTTTGGTCCTTCGGGGTGCAACCCAAAGGGCTGAGACAACAACAAGCACAAATTTTTGTTCTTGACCTCTCGCTCACATGAGAAAACCCTAGGCTAGGCGAAGGGGAAGTGAGGAATAGGAGAGGTGAGGGGGAAGGGGAACCCCTCATCCTTATTTATGGGGCCGATTACACATTTCCTTTTTGCCCTTGGATACATTAAGAGCTAAACCACTTAGCCAGGGGCGTAAGTGTCCAACTCCGGCTTCACTTGATCCGACGACCACCGCGCCTTCTCACCGGTAGCCTCGCATCCATGCGATCTCCCCGATGCCGCCACGTGCCGTCCGTCCGCATCGGGACCTCCGCCCAGGTTTTGAGGCGCAAACCCGGGAAACCCACCGCCGATGGTTTTGAGGTGAAACCACCAAACCGTCACCGATGGTTTTGAGGGCAAACCACCAAACCGTCCGCGAGTAGCGTAGCCTGTACGCATCCCCCGCCGTGTATACTTGCGCTTGTCGATGTCCCAGTTGTCAGCCACCACAGCTAACCGCCCGGCTTCAAGGTCCCTCGGTCCAAGCCTCACGTCCGCCCTTCACCGCACCCGGTCCGTCAGCACGGCACGCCCTACTTGACCTTCACCGCACCGTCGACCACTGTCTCGGAGCTCGACACCTGCAAACAACACAAACCAAGAGACACCGTTGTTTGACATGAAACCGCGTGCCATCGGTTAGTTGAACACAACACATGCACACACTTGTGTTGCCATGTTGACAATCACTCAACACAAAAGCTGCTACACCATGGCTATGGAAAAACCATGTGTCCGCAGATCTGCTAGGACGCCGCTAAGGTGTGTTGTAACGAATATTTTGTCTACTTAATAGTTAATACAACAAATACGTGCAAACCTTTTTTTGTGATCGAGAAAAGAAAAGGACAAATTTACTTTTATTATCTAGAGATTGTTTTATATCTTATTACTTTTTATAATTGTCTTTGTTTTTCACGATATAATATTAGTTGTGAAGCACTCATTTGAGTTCCTTTTTAGAAGAAAAAGATTGACAAGGTCTGCTTTCATTGGTCCTCGGTCAGCAGCATTCCCTCTTCCAAATGTCGTACTCCCCGTGGCCTCCCGCTGCCGGAGCGCCGTTGCCGCAGCAGCGAGCGACGCAGGGCATGGTCTCCACCGTGGCGCCGGAGCATGGACCCGTCGAGGTACCACTTCCCTCCCTCTTTTTCTCTCGCTCTCGGGCCCTGGTCTCCACTCAGCTCGCGCACAGGCTCAGCTCACCTGACCACATCACCTAGGGCCACCTACGAAGGAGGCGGAGGCCACGGCTCGGCTTCAGTCTGCGGACTACTACTCATAAGGCCCTCTCACTTTCTCCCCCTCTCTCGTGCTCGTGAGAATATTTCTCTAATGAATCTAAAAACTTTATTAAGACTGAATTTTCTATAAAAAGACTACTTTCAGATTAGTACCAGTTTATTTAAAATTGGAGAAACTTAAGTTTGACTTTGGAATTCATGACGGAGGGAGTATAAGGCTTTTTTTTAAAAAAAGATTTCATTACCAAGCTTTTGTATAATATAAAATAAAATGTAAAGGGAAAACGTATTCCATGCCATCTCCCTGCTTCCTCTGTAAATATTTTTCACCGACGTCCTGATTGAGCAATTCCAGTTGTGGCGAATTCCCGAATTCCGATTCCATGCCATCTCCTTTGTTTCCTCTGTCCGTGCCATTTCCCCTGTTTCTGCTGTTTTTTGGCAGGCTTGGATTTTGCCAGCAACATCCCTAGTTCCGCTAGGCGCTTCTAGGCTCGAGTACTCGCTAGGCGAAGCCCGTCGCCGCGACTATGGGGGTAGGCGGACCCCTAGGCGGGCAGAGGTCGCCGGTGAGGGAGTAGCCTCAGGCGGAGTCGCACAGCGGGCGGCGGCGACGCGTGCGGACTGAGAGAGAGTGTGCAGGAGGAGAGGAACCGCTGGCGGCGGGCGCAGGAGAGAAATCTCCGTGCGAGACTGAGAGAGAGATGCGGGGGAGGGAGAGAAACTGGTGGTGGCGGCCGGCGCAGAAGAGATGCGGAGGAGAGAGACATGCGGGAGAGGCAGAGCTGCGGGCGCATGCGGGAGATGCGGAGAGGACATGCGAGAGCCAGAGCCGCAGGTGCATGCGGGAGATGTGGATAAGAGAGGGATGCGGGGATGCGGGAGAGCACTCATGTGGATAGTTGGGCCGTTAATGGGCCTTTTTCTCTTTCTCCCCATATTTAGACCACTGATCTCCTATTTTTTTTAACTATTTATGCATGTATTATCTATCGCCTAGGCAAACGCCTAGGAACGCCTAGCGCGATTAATCCCGCCTAGGTGCTAGGCTGTGGGTCAGTGCCTAGAATCCGCCTAGCGCCTAGCGAAACTTGGGCAACATCCACGTGTCATGAATATAACACGGTAGTCCTTTTTAGAGAATTGTGAACTGGGAATTTGGATGATGGTATTATTAGTCGGGGACGAAAAGAATAATCCATCCTCATTTGTGCAAGAGAGACCGGGTTAATCACAACATACACCGGGTCAATCATGACACATCCATAGTTCAAAGAAGATAACCCCAAAGTAAAGAACACCACTACACCAGTCCTAACACACTTCGATCTACTTCAGTGAACTCAGGATATGACCAATCGACATATCAAAAACTAAGATAACTACAAAAGAGGTGAAAGAAAAACAATCACATTGTTCCCAAAAAAGAACAACAACAACCACACTCTGAACTCGCATCGGGACCCGGCCTGTGGGCTCTTTCCTTCTCGCCCGTTGTGAAATATCCTGCCCATCCCGGCTACTTACATGGCGAAAGTCGCTGTGAAGTGGGCCCTGTGGTCACAAGAGGACTCTGTATGTAAATTTGTAATCAATGAAACAAAGATATATTTATTTCTTTGAACTTGAAAAGCATTAAATAGATTCTAACTAATTAAACTAAACTAAATCTAATCCAGATCATCACTGTCTGAGCTAGGATCGTCCTTCCTTTGTCAATTTGCTGGAGGCTCATTGGTGGCCTCCTCCTTGTCCTCCTCCTGCTCATCGTCGTTGTCGCCCTCGTCGTCGTCGTTGTCTTCCACCTCGGCACCAGCGCCGTTGCTAAAAAAAAAACGCTCGTCGTCAGAGTCCAACAGACTTCTATCAGGCGAGCTTTTGGCGCTGGAGCCCTCGGTGCTAGTGCTTCACTAGCGCTCAACTTCTCCCTCCTCTAATCCTAGTTGGTGGAGTCGTTGTCGGGTGCTTGAAGTCGTTCATGGTTGAAGTTGGAAGAACCGGGTGAAGAAAGAAGTGATTGTTTCAGGGCAGATCGGGTGAATAATATGTAGAGCATTGGGTGATGAAATGGCATTGGAAGTTGAGAGAGTGAACAGTCATGAAGACTGTTGACTGCCGTCCACTTATTGTAGCCCTTTAGGGGGTCGGCGGTCAAAGCGACTATCGCAGTCTACTCGACGTATAATCCGGCGTCGAAGCGGACCCTGTAGATCATCGCCGGATCCAACGGTCACCCGACAGTAAATACACTTTTCATCGCCGGTTTCTTGGCCCGCCGTCCCTCGCGATAACACTTTCTTTAGTAGTACAATTGTAAGTGTATAGTTAGTTGTTATTTTAAACTGATATGTGTACTTAGTTAACTATTCTATTCTCATTCACCGTCATTTGTCCAACCATACAGAAAAATAGCTCATTCCATCCATTAAAGCAAATAAAAAGAATGGATAAATTTATCCTAAAATTCATGAATGACCATATCCCATCCAATTTCGCTCGTCAATGGTCATGGTCATGGGTTCGACTTGGACATTATCAACACTTTATACTTGTGGACTCCAATCCAATCTGTTTCTTTGTCTTTCATTACAGGCAATCAATTAAGCCCCAATTTTAATTTCATCCTTTTTTGAAAGAGCAAAAAAATGCAAAATACTCTTAAATCCTATTAAGTACTCACTAAAATAATGCAATACGCTGTCATAAAAAAGAAAGAGAGCAAAGTTTACAGGTTGGGTTTAGGTGGCAACTGCAGGTCAGCAGTGTTGCTCTCCAACATGTCAAGGACTTCACCCATGGAAGGTCGATCGGTTGGTTTGGACTGTATGCACCACAAGCCAACAATGATCATCTTCCTCACAAGCACTTCCGTGGTGTCGCTGCTGCTGCTGATCTCGCTGGTTGTGAGGCCACAGAACTGATCCAAGTTTTCATACAACCATTGAGGGAAATACTTACTGCTGCTGTCGTCTGTACTGACATCGATTATCTTCCTTGCTCCGACCATCTCAAGAATCACCATGCCATAACTGTACACATCAGCCTTGCTGCCCACTGGTCCGTAGTTTCTTGAGAACACTTCAGGTGCTATGTACCCTATCGTGCCTCTTGCCCCGGCAATGGAGATTCTACTCTCCTTTTGTCGGCCCAGCTTAGCTAATCCAAAATCTGATATCTTTGGACAGAAATCCTGATCTAGCAGAATGTTGTGTGGTTTGATATCGAAATGCACAATGGGGGTGTTGCATCCTATGTGGAGGTACTCCAATCCTCGTGCAATTCCTATGACAATATTGAACAATTTATCCCAACTCAAAGTTTCTTCTCCTTCAGTAGAATTGTTGCCAAAAGTGTACCTCTCAAGGGAACCATTGGGCATGTACTCATAGAGAAGAGCTCTTTTTGAACCTTGAAGGCAGTATCCTACCAGAGTAACAATGTTGACATGAGATGTTCTGCTAATGCTGGCCACCTCATTCATGAATTCCTCACCATCGCCCTCCATGCCCTTCAGCATCTTAACAGCTATCTCACGACCATCAGGCATGTTGCCTCTGTAAACAGCACCATAGCCACCTTGGCCCAGCTTGTGAGAAAAAGACTTGGTCATTCTTTTCACTTCCGAATAAGTGTAACCTTTGGGGTGTAAAGTTCCTTGCTTCTGCAAAAAAGATTCAAGCCTTGGTGAATTTTTTGGCCCTCTATGCCATGGTACCATGCCATAACATCTCTTATACCACATGAAGACTGTCAGAACGATTATACACACCCCAGATAGCCCTGAGGTGCCCACTATAATATCTGAAAATAGACATTATTAAATAAAATTATTTACATGCGATTATGCCGCAAAATGCCCATAACATTATTCTTTTAAAATGAACCATCAAGCTGCTTGCTGTTCTAAAAGGAAGGAGAAACTTCAGTGGCCAGAAGCCCAGAACTCAAACAATCGCTGCAAAATGCCCATAACATTATTCTTTTAAAATGGACCATCAAGCTGCATGCTGTTCTAAAAGGAAGGAGAAACTTCAGTGGCCAGAAGCCCAGAGCTCAAACAAACACATGCGTTCAGTTGTCGTTCTTTTCAGGACTTTATATATCTACTTGATGTATTGTCCTTTAAATTTTTAATAAAGTCTTTCGTTATCAGAAAAATGGCCCATCTCCTTTTTGGCTTTTTTAGACAAAGACCGTAGTTCCTTATGTTGAAAAATTCTAGCGTTGGCCATGATATAGATATATCAAAGGAATTTTTGTTTGACAACTACTATAGATAGGTGTTTTGGAGGCAGCTGGAAATCATTTGTAGATGCGGCTATTCCAGTAGCATCTACCTGCCTGTCTCCAGGTGGGTATCCAGCTGACTCTAGAAATCGCCCTCTAGAGATCGATTTCTAGAGGCGGGCCGAATCCCAGCAGCTTCTAGAAATCGTTTTATAGAATTTATAAATTAGGCAAAAAAGTAGCAATCTTTTTTTAACCTGAGAGAAGCCTGACCGCCAACTACCACATGCAACCGCGTGGGAACAAACTCACAACCTCAAGCCTCGCGTGTTGCTTCCTTACCACTACGCCTCAAAGTCACCTGTGATTAAGTGGCAGATATATTTATTTTGTATTCACTTTAGTAAATATTGTAATTCATATTTAGGATCATAAATAAATTTAAATAAAAGTTTGAATTAAAAAGTTTTATATCTCTTCAAATATTATAACTTTGGTAGGTCATTTGAATAATTAGAAAAATATGAATTTCAGAAAACATTAATCTTAAAGCAGAATTTTTTGGGCCTTAAACTGTTTCAAATGAAAAGTTCTCAACAACAAAGTTGCCAATCTTTTCGATTAATACAACTTTGGTTTACGTTGTTTCTCCATCCAAGGTACTTTGAAAAATTGAAAAAATAAATTTTAAAATCTGAAACTTTAAAACAGTATTTTTGGCCAATAAATGATTTCAAATAAAAAGGTAGTCAATTACAAATTTACACATCCCTTCGAGTACTTCAACTATGGTTTAGGTCATTTCTCCATTTGAGGTTTATTTGAAAAATTTTAAAATATTGAATTTCAAATTATGAAAATTTAAAATAGAATTTTTTGGGCCTTAAATGATTTCAAATGTAAAATTCATCAATTAAAAAGTTGTAGATCTGTTCGAGTACTATAACTTTCTTACAAAGGTTTGTCTACATCCGCCCTGATTTGTAAAATTTATGAATTTTACTGTGCTACACCTATTTTTTTAGAGGCGGGCCAAATTGCCAACCACCTCTAGAAATCAAATTTTATAGGCAGTTGGAACATCTAGCTGTCTCCAAAAATGATATTTTTAGAGACAGGTCACCTTGCCAACCGCCTCTAAAAATTGAGGGCATTTCTAGAGGTTCTGGAAAACCCAACCACCTCTAAAAATTTATTTTTTAAGGCGAGTCGGCTTTGAAACCATTTTTAGAGGTAGGTTTTGATAGAACCACCTCTATCCAAATAGGGAGGCGGTTTTTAGTTTTTATAGTAGTATGAGGAACTATTATCCAAAATCTTGTTGATTATTGCAATGCTTCTATAGTTTTGAATAAGTAGCGAGTAAAGCCACTCTGTTTTTGTTATTGTAAGGACATGTCAGGAAATCCTCCTCATGAGTGGGTATTGAGGTGAGGAATTGCTTGAGCTGGTCCACGTATAATAGGTGTAGCTCAAGGAAGTGGTGCATCTAGCATTTGTGTTTGGCATCCAAGAGGAGAGAATGCTCTGGATTCTGGAAGAGCACAGAGCAGCAGCCCCTCATCCTGTCGTGGAAAAGCAGGGGGTGGTGGGTGGGGAGAGGGGTAGGGTAGTACTAGTTCAGCCCCTTGCATGTGTGAGAGAAGGGAGAAAGCACCAGAACAAGAACAGAGTGAGAGCCTCCAAGAGAGAGAAAAAGAAGAGGGAGAACAATGAGATTAGCGAGAAGATCTTGGAACAGATCAAGAAGGATTCGTCCTCAAGGTTGTGAAAGGTCAGATCTACATCCTTGGTGCTTCTAATCTGTGTTCCACCGTCATTTGGTGAGGTCATTCTTTGCCCTAAGCTAGCAATTCCAAATCTTGTTGTTGTTGTCTAAGATTTATAAATCTTGACGTATGGTTGTCTGTAGTGCTGTCTAGAAATGAACAGGCTGTAATCCAACGAGCAAATAATAATAGAAGATTTGGGTGGTTTGGTCCCATAGTTTTTACCTCGGTTTTGGGGCTTCTCATGTTAAAGTCTGGTGTCTTTTGGCTGATGTGATGATTGGATTCAATTAGTTGTTGCTGCTGCTTTATCCTCCATCTGTGTGATGCATATGTTTCCCTACTTGAATAGGTGATGATTTTGGACTAACGTCAGATTGTGCTGAAATTAGTGCTTCCATAGTCACTAGCAAATTATGTTAGTGTGGAAATCCCAACAGGACTCGTGCATAGGAAAGCTTAGCCATTGTGAAAAATGACATTCAGCAACAGGATCCGGTGGATATCACCAATGTCAGGGGTTGTTTTTCTTAGCACACTCAGATAAATCATTGTCTGCGATTGTGCTCATCGATCTAGGAGTAAAACATGGTTCTGAACCAGAGTTGCCATTGGGCAGTGCATTTCATAATTCCGTGAATTTGGTGTCAGAATGTATAATCACAGTATATGTTTAGGGAAAAATATTAGTAAAAACAAGGAGAGCAAATATATAAGATGTTCCTAAGCATATTTCTGCTGGTCTTATCAATAAAAGAAAAATCTTCAAAGCACAAAATAGGCCAGGGATTCTTACATATTCTTCTGATACTTTTCTTTGGTAATGGGCTAGTATTCGGTGTAACTGGTGAGTTCTTCGGTGGCGATGCATTGCCAGAGCCCCCTGGAATTGGCGAGCCATTTGGTGGATCCGTTACGACAGCTGAATTAACAAACAGATGATCAAATGATCAGTTATCGTTTGTACATTAATTAAGTCAGTAATTGAACAGATCAAACGCAAATACTCGCTTTGTTTGTAAATCCTAACCCAGATACTTGCCGCATCATGTAGACGCTACACATAGAAAATTATAGCCCTGCAGGTGGATTGTTTCTTCAAAATACATAAATCCCGTTCCAATCACCTTTCTCGCCCAGTCCCATCTCATTTGTTCATTAGTGGCGAGCTGGCTGGTTGCAGAAACAATTCCTTCTGTCTCGTCCTTAACTCTATCACAACGTCATCTTCTTTTTTTTTTTTCCCTTCCAAAGGGCACTAATTCGTTCTATAAAAGCTGTCCTAGTCATGTCATTGCTCTAATACAGATTATTCAAAATTTGTCACAAATTATAAGGAATTCAAGGTGAATGTACTCCACATACACATTTGTTATCGCCCCCAGACCCTAATAACATGCATCCCTGTTCCTGCTATTAATAATGTATATTGTCAACCCAACCATCTAGCTTAAAATATGTAAGCACACTATTTTTCATTATTAAAGGAACGTTATTAAAGGCGTCATTTGCTTTACTTTATAGTTATTCTCTATACGGATTGATGGAGGTATTTACTTACCGCTCACAAGCTTGGCACTGTAACCAGTGTTCATGTCATAGTAGCGGCTCCACAGCGTGATGCCGCCGTACTTTGCAGAGCCGTCGACCACCGGCAGCACACGCGACACAAGGGCTTGCGGGTCTATGTACCCGCTAGCCGCCGCATGAGGCGATGCTGGCAGGCCAAGAAATACCGACGCCGACGGCAAGAACTGCGTCCATGTCTTCCAGGAAAACCCCAGATCGGTCACGTCTCCGTTCTGGTACTCGCACCCAGGGTTGTTGTAGAACAGTACCGAAACATGGTTGAACAGCCCCGTGGCGAGCGCTGGGCCGAGAGAGACATCTGGGTACGGGCACTGCGGCGCCGCGGTGAGCAGGTACTTCCGTCCTCGCTTGTCGCCCTTGTACAGCGACGTCAGGATCTTGGCGAGGTCGTCGAAGTGACTGGCCTCACCCGTCTCGATGTTGAAGTCGATGCCATCGAGCACAGTGCGGCCGAGCGGCCGCGACGAGGAGGTGCCGCCGAGGAAGTTGTCCCAGAGGTAGGTGGCCACGCTCTCCGCGTCCGAGGCAGAGGACAGGCTGTAGTTTCCAGATGCGCCGCCGATGCTGAGGAGCACCTTGACGCGTCTGGCCTGGCAGGACGCGATGTCCACTGCCAGACCTGTGCAGCCGCCCGATCCGGGATCACAGTGTCCGGCCAAGTTGAGGACCGGTGTCTGGCCGTTGCCGAACTTGGAAAGGAAGGCCATGACCACCAAGGCGTAGCGGCCGGTGCTGCATGTCTTGGCTAGGCTGCCCTCCTTGCCATTCTGGCCCCAGTAGACGGAGATGTTGACGGTGGCGGCACCGGCCGGGGCTGCAGCTGCGCCAGCCAACAGCAAGCAGGCGTAGAGAAGCTTGCGGTTGCAGGCGGCCATTGGCTAGCGGCTTTGTTTCTGTGGATGCGTTCTTCTTCTGGTCGACACTTTGGTTGCAAACTTTCAATGGCTTTGATCTTGTGGGACTGGGTAACCCGAAGGCCCTTGCACTGGGGTGACGCCAAGTTTGTTTGTGACTATATACCTACCATGCATATGAAAGTGAGGAGGCTTGGAACATAGAACCCACAAGAAGCTAGCTAGCAGGTCGACACACGCACACAGCAGTAATTTGGAGTGTTTAACACAAGAATGTGGCGACGAACGCCTGCGGCGGGCAGTTTTTCTGTATTCGGCACACCAAAACCAAAAGAGTCTGTCCGTCTCTGCACGACGCGCACTCGCGTACACGGTACATCCACATGAAGCACTCCACCAGCTGACCGCAAGCCACTCCGCCTTCTACGCCGTGCGGGTCTTGCATGCAGATGCTAGCTTTTCGCCGTACATACTCAAACTAGCACAAACTAACAAGCCTAATCTACATGCATGTGACTAATGACACCGGCCACAAATGATGAAAACACGTTGACAAATAACGTGACTCAACCCATCTATCCGGCCTATATGCTAGACTTAAATAAAACTAATTAAAGTCATGATTATTTCCAACATCAGACGCTATGGTGCAAACTTTCAACTATGGACTTGTGGGACGGGGTAGACGCCAAGGCCCTTGCATTGGGGTAACGCCAAGTTTGTTTGTGGCTATATACCTACCATGAATATGAATGTCACGGGTGTGACTACCAGTCGCTGGCTACACTGGACGATAGCAGCTGGACGAGCATTTGCTTCACCGCAAGCCACAACATGCAGAGGTTCTTGAGATAGATGGCGGCACCGGGGGGGCTGCAGCTGCTGCGCTAGCTAAGAGCATGCAGGCGATGTGGATGCGTTCTTCTTCTGACGATTTCGTTGCAAACTAAACTTTTATTTTTTTGACCGAATGCAAACTAAACTTGTGGGACGCGCCGACGGGGAACCGCGAAGACCCTTGCATTGCATTGGGAGTCTTTTGGACCAGGTCAGCGGTCGACGCTGCTATGCGCCTATGCCACAAGTTTCTTTGTGCCTATATACCTACGTACCATGCATCTGAAAGTGACGGGTGTGACTGCAAGTCGCTGGCTACACTGGAATACTGGATGACAGCAGCGGGCGCCATGTTTTTTCCTCTCCCAAACAATAGTACTCCTAGTGGCTGCCACCTTTTGGTGTAATATCTTTCCTATGTACTAGTATAATGCCCGTGCTAACGCTACGGTTTCATTTCAAGATGCATTTCAAAACACCAAACGACAATATTCTTTTTATAGTTTAAGTTTCACGCATGTGACCATGTATATAATTCGGAAAACACTTGTGTGTAACAGGTAGAGTGCAATTAGGACGTTGTTGTATCCTTCTCTGCCTCACATCCACGAGGTTGTGAGCGTGCCCCAAACTCCCAACCTCCACTGCCGCTCGGTCCATTAACGGTGCAAGTAGATGGCCATGACACAACGTCCACCTCATGCCACGCCAAGGTCGTCGCCGATCCATGCCAACTCCGCTAACCCGAAGCCATGCGTCATCATAGGCCGCCCTCGCCGAGCTGGTCCTTGTTCCACCGCTCTTGAAGCAAACCAAGGCACAAGCATTCAAGCAAATCATTTGTAGTTATTCTTGCACATAGAGATCAATCTAGTAAATGGAGAAGCAGAGTTAGCAGTGGGATACCAAAGATTAGTCTAGATTACCTCACCTGAAGGGCATGGCAGCAACTCTAGCAAAGCTTTTCTACCATAGCATAAAAGATCTGCAGCTTAAGACGAAAGAAAGCAAAGATGTATATTTGCCAGTAACATATCTGCTTAATTTCCAGTCCTTGAGCCGGCAATGGCAGGACCGCATCTATAGTTGCCTATCTCTGAGCCCGAACTGCACGACAGCTCGGCCTGCATCATCTCGTTTTGGAGATGAATCCTCTGCGCCAACACAATGCAAACAAAATCCCCATGAAAATTAACCAATGTAGATCAGACACTCGCAAAACAAACCCCAAACCCTACTATTGCAACTTTATAATATGGAAGATTCTCTAAGAATTGTAAACCCTGCAATTAATTTTAGTGCCCTCTCCAGTCTTTCAGATAATGATTGCATCAGAGAGCTATTAATTCAACAGAAGCAAGCAATGTTTTTCTATGATGGGCAAATAGTATGTCATAAAATATGAGCACATTTTTTTGCTTAACTCATGGAAGGAAAATAAAATGAGGTTGAATCAACCCAGTTGCTGCCTCTTGTATCCTTGTGCCTGTGGCCACCATCCATGCGTACGTGTAATCTCCCTTGTAGTGCCAAAATTGAATACAGTAAATTGGCATCAACAGCAAAACAAGCCTAAGCCAAATGGGCATAACATCAATCTATTCAACAACCTGATTGTATAGGCCGGCCTGCAGCAGGTTCCAGTGCTAGAGCCTTTTCCAACCTTAACGCAATGAGAAAATTTAAAAAAAGAAATGAATATTTCAATCAATAATCAAACATATGGAATCATCTTTCGCTCACCAGCATAAACAACAGTCACTCACCCATAACTAATTAACCTGCGCAGCAGTACAGGAACCTATCGTATAGGTCCAGCTTGAATTTACCTGGCAGAGACAGGAACCTATTGTATAGATCCGGCTTGAGTTTGCCTGGCAGAGTAGCATTGTTTTATCAGGTAGACAGTCGAAAGCCTTTCAGAGGTGGACGGATATGGACAGACCGTATGTGGGGAAAATACTGAGCCGGACCGACATCGCCAAAATCACGTACGCCTCCTCCTGGGCGATGGGCCGCCGCCACCGTCCGTCACAGATCTCGGTGGAGGACGGGCGCCGCGTACGCTGGTGCAAGTGACGGCGAGGCTCCGGGTGTTGGCGCCCGTGGCGCGCGGCAAGGGTCGCGGCGATGGGCAAATGCGGCAGTCGCGTCTCGGAAGGAGTCCACACGCATGGTGGAGCCGGCGGCATCGACGGCCTGACATTTCTTTTTTCGGGGGGAGAAGAAGAGAAGAAAATAAGACGCAGGCGGGAGAAGAAAATAAGTGGCAGGTGAGAATCGAACCGTGGCCTCCAGTGCCGCACGATGTGGGTTGCAGCGGCTGGACGCGGGCGTGGAGCGAGAATTCGATACACCTAATCCAGACCCTTATTGTGTAACGAGTACGGAGAGAGGAGATTTAGAATAGATTTGGACAGTTCGTTTTAAAGGTGTTGTTTTTCTGTGTACACTTTTCTAGGTGGATGGATGGTAGCCTCCTCAGCGGGGGGATGTTTTCTTATATGGACGTAGAAAAGAAAAGATGGTGCATTAGTAGGGTAAAATCTTCCCCTTCTCTCTCCAAGAACTCTGTAAAATTGGGCTACGGCCCTGTGGCAGAACCACTCAAATTATATAGTCCACGTGAACCTGTCATTGTCCTAAAGACCTCTGACTGCTGCACATGAGAGCCAAATAATTCCGATAGTCTGTCGGGTGTCCTCGGGGAACCTTGAATCATCCACATTTTACAACCCATATAGGATCAACACTGGAGTTGCCACAATATTACAAAATTTGGTACAAAAATATAATACATCGGAGTATGGAAGACTTATAACATTAGGTTACAAGACATGTTCAAGTAAAAACTTAAGTTTAAAATGGTGAGTAGGACTACAGAAGCAACTTAGGTTAAGCATCTAAGGTAGATCATGTCGAGCCCACCGACATGACCTCGCTTAGTAGCACAAGTCAGAACCTGCAACAGTTAACAAACCCTGAGTACTTGAGGGTACTCAACAAGTCTTACCCGACTAAAAGAAAAGACTCCAGTAGGACAAGTCTTACCCGATAAGAATGGCATTTGCAAAAAATCTTACTACAAGTAGATCCTTACTTTCAATATTTTAGTGGTGCGTTAAGTCATTATCAGTATCCAATTTGCACCTAAACTGTATCAATCACTTGCTTTAAGCATCACATCTCGTATCCATCTCACCATCTCTTTTCTATAGTCACCATGTTCCATTGTTAACTACGATGAGTGGTCAGAGGGTCGAGTCTCCATAACTGAAGACAACGACGATTCCATCCAAGCTGGGGATCCCTAACCACATGACATATGCTGTCCCAGACCTACATATATCAACCTTCACTCAGATCCTCCAAAACGTGAACCAGTCCGCGCTACCCGAGAGCACAGTACTCCGCCGCCCTACATCATCCCAAATGTTTCCATAGGGTGGGTACACGCTACTCTCGCCATCTCCCACTCCCAGTGCATGATTGTTTTTTCACATAATGGAATAGCCAAGGTATCAGGCTTATCGGAGTATGTGGCTAGTTGCAAAGTCTCGGCCACACGGAGACCTACATCGAATGGTCCATAATCGACACAAGCGGAAGAACTACATTGAAACACCATTCTCGATGCAAGCCACCCGCCCGGTCTTAATTTAAACATCATCATTATCATGGTATTCTCATGACCCATAAGTAGAGCCGAGGAGAACGAAGGTAAAACCTATTTCTCGTGAACGATGAAACCATCGCTCGACATGTACCAAAGTCTAAGCATTAGAGATATTGACCTACTCATACTAGTTGGATATCATCTGGGGATATCTAGAATTCAAGGTAATCATGCAGCAATGGTTTCGAACAACTCCTACTTAATGCACATTTCACAAGACTTAAGGTGTAATAAAGTATTTGTAAAACAGAGAAGGGGTAGTATGCTCCGGGGCTTGCCTTCGTTGCAGAGAAGGTTAGATCCCACAGAAGTTAGACTTGGCACTAACACCACGAATGGTTGAACCTCCTCCAAATTTGATCATCATGAACCTTCTCACTCATGTATGCACTACACGTGATGTATGCTTTAGAATGATGCATGACACGATGCATGGAAGTGCATTGGTGATATCATACCAAGATTAATTAACTTGAGTACAACTTTCCTTCACAGTACCGTTGCAAGTAATTATCATAAAACACATTTAATTTACTATCACAAGTTGATTAGTTGTTTATCACAAAAGAATTGCTTTAACATAGATTATTAAGATCTAAACATGGAAGCACTTATATAGCTTAATCTTTTACCCAAGAGGTTGCATACAAGATGAAATCAAGACTACATACATGCATCCACTAAAGAAGAGCTTAATTAAACTTAAAAGCATTTTTAGTTGTCATTATCACAAGTTGATCATGAATATAATAAACTTGCCATGAAACAGCAGGGTTAGAGGTGTTTTGTGGTCATTAATCAATCCAAAACACACTCGTCGTATTAGGATTTATGCTAATCATTTTGGTAATTATTAACTAATAATTAAAGCATATAATTAAGAATATAATTAAACATTATCAAATTAATCCCAATCTTTTTGTAAAGGTTGATACTAGGACATAATATTTACACAAAAAGTTTTATGATTATTGGATAATTATTTTAGCCTACAAAAATCATAGAAGAAGCATTTATTAATTCAAAGAGCTAATTTTTAAGCACCAAATAACTTTTGATTTTCACCAATTCATATTTTTCGTTCATAGAGCACATCATAACAAAGCTACAGAAAAAGTTTCATAATTTTGTCACACTTATACAATTTATTATGAATTAAACAAAAATCAGCACTATTTAGTCATTTTTGAAATTTGAAAAAGGATAAAAACCTTTTCTTACCCAGCCCTGCCCTACCCCCCAGCCGTTGACAGAAGGGGCGTGGGGTCAACTCGACCCAGCCTGACCTTGACCAAGGGGTCACCGGCGGGTACGCGGCGAAGCTCGCCGACAGCGAGGTCTCCGACAGCGAGGTCTCCGGTGGCGGGAAGGATACCGGTGTGCTCCCCACGACCTTGCGCACCTACTAAGGAAGATGGTTAAATGGATTAGGACTCGCATCATGCTCGCCAAAAGCCATGGCGGCACGGCGGCATAGAGGATGGCGGTGCGGTGGTGAACTAGTTGTTCCAAGGCAAGACCGGCCTGGCTAGGGTTAGGGTAGGCACGGATGAGCCCACCGCGACCTGCCCGGCCCGATGGTCGAAGCGGAGACGGCATGGACATGGCTGCCGGCATGAAGGGTGAGCGTGGCGACAGAAACTGGTGGTCACCGTGATGTTTTGATGAGGCCTAAGCATGAAAGGATCAACCGGCAAGCATGCGAGCTTCATGGTGCCAAGGCGAGTGCAGAACGGAAGAGAGGAAGGAGTCAGTGCAGCTGGAGGTGGCTGACCATGGTGAGGCTACCACGGCGGCCATGGCGGTCCGCCGTGATGGGAACGATGCGTGTGGCCAACTCCGACCGAGTGGGCTGCCACGATGGCATCATGGGAGAGTGCAAGGACTAGGTGGAGCTGACTGCGAGGTGGAGCGGGTGGAGGTAGAGAGTGCGTGGTGAATTTTGGTTGCGCAGGGAGCTCGATCGATGGTGGAGTAGGGAGGGAAAAAGAGAACGATGGCGACCGACGCAGGGCAAGAAAGGCGAAGGTGAACCAGGAGAGGTCGCGGGCGTCTTCTGGAGCGAGCCACGCGGACGGTTTCATGACCACGCGCGTAGGCATGGCAACCATCGGCGTGGCAAGCAGAGAGCGGCCAACGACTTCCCCTCTTTTCTTTTTCTTCAAATTTCTCCCAAATTCATGTAGCAACTTGAAAAACTCCAAAAATAAAAGTTGTCCAAATTTTGAGGAGATCTTCAACTTTGCTTTAAAGGCCATCTTCAAATTCAAGCTAGATTTGAATATTTTTGAATTGGGGATAGAAAGGGGGATTTGAAAATTAGAGTTTTGAAATCCAACTTTGGGCAATTTAATTAGGCACTAAACAATTATCAAACAATTTAACCACTACCACAGTTGGTTAACACAAACATCACACCAATTAATGGAACAAAAGTTGGACAAGATTTATTCATGAAAATTCATTTAATAATTTACCCAAAAATTGAATTCAAACTTGAATTCCAATGCTTAATCAACATGTACTCATTTTATTTGGTGCAATTACAATATGATGATCACAGTGCACGATGATTATGCTTGATGATGAAATGATTAGGATTTTAATGAACTTTCTAACATCTAGGATGTTACACTTTCCACCATTGGCTAACCCCTGGCATCTGTGGATTGCAATATATCAGGTAAGGATGTGATCCTCCCCATCGTTGACCTCAAAAAAAATTAGAGGGCAACAATTTGTTGGTATTTCTTAATACATACCAAAATAATCCGTAAGCGCACGGATATACCATTGAAGCATTTCATCCAGAAGTATTTAGGGTATCATATTTCCTCAAGGAACGGTAGTGTAGAGTCTCTTAACTAGTTCACCTAAGATAACAAGAAGAAAGATAGCCGGGTAGTGAGGTTTTCTAAGGATAGAGATCTTAAGTTAAGATAGCTTTGCCACTACAGACTTGCTTTGGGCACCGGATCACACTTGGTCTGCCAAGCATTGTCACCCTATGGCTCTACGCCGAACCCAAACGTGCGGGATTACAAGGGATAGACAGGGTTGTCACCACCTGCCGCCTAACCCTCAATTGTGGGGAACGAGGTAAATGAAGGTAGTCTATAGCATAGACACCATGTCTATGCTATCGACTATTACTCTAGCGTTGATTAGGGTTATCCGTCTTTATCAGGGCCCTCTACTAGATTATCCGCTACGAGAGCGAACGATGAACCAGTACGTAAATAGTAAACAAGATTAACTTAAATTAAGAGTTCACCATCATAGAAGAGCACGGACTTTGTACTCCAAGCAGCACAAGGTCCATCATGGAACAAGTGTAGACAGATCTGACACCTCCGAAACTCCTCTTGCTCTTCCTCACCCACTCCCTACACTAGAACTAGCTAGATAGCTAAGATAGGAATGGAGCTCTTCTCTTCTTGTCACACTGTGTCTCTCTTGTGTTGTGTTGGAATGAGGGTGGAGAGGTCCTCCTTTAATAGGTAGAGAAGGAAGGGAATGTCCCATGGTATATTTCCTCGATTCCTTCCTAAATTGATTAAACCACCATCTTGTGTATTTATTTTACCACCAAACCCATGCAACCGACCATAGAGAGGCCGTAAGAGGCAGCCCACAAAGTTTGGGGGCTGACTGGGCCTCGTAGGGGGTTCGGCCGCACCATCAGTGAGCCCAAAAAGGCCCATCTTTGGTGGGTGGACTCCTTTGGACCTCTTGAGTAGGCCTATGTCGATTTGGCATGGAGATGAGGTGATTTAATTTGGGTTTGTCCTTGTTCTCCTCTCGATTGGGTCCTATTTTGCCTGGTTGTGGGCCTTCTCCCCCTTGGGCTCATGTCAGGTGTTTGTACTGTTGTATTTCTTGCATACTTTAGGAACATTTTCTTTGTTATTCCGACATGTCCACCTGCAAATGATGAATTACCAAAACTTATGGAACTTGTTAGTATAAGTCGTAATTCTAAGTTTGATGTTCATATGAGTTCATTTTATGTGTTATTTGGCGGTTAGAAATGGCAGATAAGGACCACCAACATGGTTGCTTTTCTTTTCTAAAAAACTATTAAGGGCTGGATGATTGAAGTTTTATGTTGCCAAACTTTAAATTTTTTATTGTTACATTATATTACTATTACTAATTAGAGGTTTCAATGGATCCGCCATGTCAATCCTCATCAGATGCGGGGCTCTATAATTCAATGTGCTTATCAGTGCTTGATCCGAAGATGTGTATCATCCAAACCATATTAGCATGGCATACTTCTCTTGTTTTAATCGGACTTTGAATCCAACAAACTTCTCCTTAGGAGGATAGATGGGATGATTTGGGTTAGATTCCACCTAGATCAAACTTTCTATTCCCTCATGGGATCCGAGCGGTCTCAAAGTGCTGTTGTTCTATGGCTCCTCTCTTCTCGAGAATCCATACATCCCTTATGTGTATAGAGAGCTATCTCTCAAGCACATGTTGAGATTCGTCCTTAATGGAAGAATGGATCACCTTATCAAGGACTACGAGATCACCGCTTTCATTCTGGGGTGACGGAGGGTTTGTACAAATCGAGTGTGTTGCCGTGGGCATTGCGAATGAATTTTAGTGAATTATGTGGTACATTGACGTGGACAAATAAATGCATCTTAGTAAATAATGTGACTTACTGACATTGATATCTTGCATGAATCATCCACTTGCTCATCTGAGAACACATCAATCAATACAATCATTCTCTACTAAAGAACTGACCTTCACTGCTGGTCCATCATTGTCGGTTTCTTACGAACCCGTAGTGATAGTGTCTGCCAGCTCATCATTGCCGGTTCGTGGCTTCAACCGATAGCGATAGGCCAGCCGACAGTGATTTTGGGGTCATCACTACCGGTTTTAGCCACGAACCGGCAATGATATTGGGTCATCACTGTCGATTCTTGGCTTCAACCGGCAGTGATTCTATCATCACTGCTGGTTCGTGGCTTGAACCAGCAGTGCTAATATCACTGCCGATTTGGGACATGACCCGAAAAACATCATAACTTTCTCATATGATGTCCAATAAGGACAAACTTTATACCAAAGATGTATTGTTAGAGATCTACAACTTTTTAGTTGACAACTTTTTCATTTGGAATTGTTTTGATGCCAAAATATTTGATTCACAAGATTGTATAGAGTTAACCAAAGGAATCCATATTGTATAGTCACAAGTGAGTGTGTAGTGGTAGGGAAGGATCTTTGATGGAGAAATAACCAAAACAGAAGTCGTTGATCTCGAAGAGTTATGTAATTTTTTATTTGAAATTATTTTGATGACGAAATATTTGTTTCACAAGATTTTATAGAGTTAATATCAAATGAATCCATATGCTCTAGAGTCATAAGTGAGTGTGTAGTGGTAGGAAAAGATCTTGGATGGAAAAATGACCAACAAAAAAGTTGTAGATCTAAAAAAGTTATACAACTTTGCAGTTGAAAACCTTTTCATTTGAAATCATGTTTCCAACAAAAATACGTTTGACTTCTCACATTTGAAATTCGAATTTCTCAAATGACATCGATGGAGAAACGACCAAAATAAAAGTTGCTGATCTTGAAAAGTTATACAACTTTGTAGTTGACAACTTTTTTATTCGAAATCATCTATCCAAGGAACATTACGTTTGAATTTTCTCGCATTTGAAATTCAAATTCTTCAAACAATCTCGAATGAAGAAATTGCCAAAACAAAAGTTGTAGATCTCGAAAAGTTACAAAACTTTGTTGTCGACAACTTTTTCATTTGAATTTATTTAGGATCCCGAATACTCATTTGAAAACCAGATGAAAATAAAATGGGGAGGAGGAATATCCCAAATGGACATAATTGCCTTATGGGTGGGGTGGTTAAGGGACGAAAGCACGAAGCTTGAGGTCATGGGTTCGAGTGCTGGTGGCCGCAAAGTGCGTGTTTTTTTAGCAAAAAATCACGTGACTTGTGACTGCCCAGTGGGGTCTCCTGATATTAAAAAAAACTGCTATTTTTTTCGGCCCGAATTTTTTTTCGGCCCGAATTGGGTTTTCTGGAAAACCTAACCGACAGTGATGATCCAGTGATGAGGTTTTTGAACCGATAGTGAAGACCTGAGGTAGTGATTGATTCCTTGAATCTTTTATTTCATTTACATTCACTGCGTTCTAGTACCAGTGGGCATGAGTACCCGAGATATTTCCTTCAAAAATTGTTAATTTTGCTTGCAAAGTTTTGGAGGGGTGCCATATTCACCACCATTAGAATTGGAAAGATTTTCATTTTTGGCACGTTGATCTTGAGACGAACAATTCAATTATGAAAGGCATGCGAAATTGAAAACTGTTAGAATAGCTCTAATGGTATAGCTTAGATCTAGTTCAATCAATTTTTTAATTATCGAGTAGTACAAAAGACAATAGACTAGCATGGACTCAACAGATCATAGCATGATATTCAGGGCTGCTTGTTACGGTTTCTCAATTTTCCATATTTACCCCTCTATCCTTGAATAAATAGATTTCCAGCACACGGATCGGTGATTGTTTAAATAGCCCACTAATTATAGCATTCACTATACATATCCAACTGCACAAACTCAACACTGGATTGGGAGGTAGGTGGGGGTGCAGTAAATACGATGAGACTTCGAGAAAAATAAATGGGCTGGTGGACCACAATCTTTTAGAGATTGATTTATTTGTAGACGAATTTCTTAAGCTAGGAATCTATTTATTACTCATACTGTTAGAAATTCTGGGTCAAGAGGCCAGTGACAACCGGCAGCCAATGTGTGTGCTGAGCAGGCCTCGTTGGGGATGTGGATTAATTCGTGGTCCAGGCCTAGGTATTTTTTGGCCCGTAGCCCATGCCTGAGAGATGCATGGTAACAATGGGTTGGGCCGAAAGTGATGTACCTCTGAAAGTTTGTGTTGTCCGGCACATACATTCAGGCTGCGCAATATAACACTTTAAATTTGCTCCAAAAAAATTGCCATTGTATCTACAGTCTGATGTATTTCTTGGATGCAAATTTGGCCCCTCAGCATCTTGGCCGGTCTACAATGGCAACGGATGACGAGGCATGTAGCTGACAGCTGGCTAGATTAAATGTGTCTCCTTTTGGATAACAATATTTACTAAGCCGTGCATCCAAGTTACAATATATTTGTAGTTTTGTATTCCTCGCAATTTAACCTACAAATTAAGGCCAAAGTTGACTACATTTTGATGTTAAGAAACAAAAAAAACGGTGACATATAGGTCCTGTGTGTCATACTTATATATCTATAAGAAATTTGGCCTGTCTTTGCATTTTGGTTTGGCCTCCATTCAAACATGTCTGACGTGACTAAAATTGTGGCCATTGACCTGATTTGGTTTTTTTTTGCCAAATTTTGGCATGTCTAGGTTGCGAAGACATGATTGGTAGACGTCCGTCTGCACAACAAATACACTGAGAACTAAGTTGGGCTGTTGGACAACAAGAGGTACTCACGTCTCCTTGTCACGCGGAGGCTTCATCAGACGAACGGCAAACCGGTAAACACAACCGTGACTACCGTCAACGTACATGTAAGTACTTAGAGTACATGTCAATCTTCAAGTATTGCGTGTGTGCAACAGTCAAACACGTCATGGAATCAGGCATTTCAGGCCAATCTTGTGCCACGATTGTCAACAAGAGCATCTCAAGAACTAAGCTATGTACAGACCATTATGGCGCAGACAAACCTGACTAGTGAGCCGGACTGCAGATCGTCTCCTTTCAGGATGGGGGATGCAGGCCTGGACAGCTGGACCATCTACAGGCTGCTCAAGGCCCGTGGACAGCCAAACGATGAAAGAGCTTCCTTCATCTGGAGCAATGCGGCACCGCCCAGAGTTCAAATGTTCTACATCGAAAACACATCGTACCTGACGCTGTTTGTGAAGTGTGCTCTCAACAACAAGATGAGTCGCCTGAGCGCATCATTAATGGTTGTGCGATTGCGAGACAATTTTGGATCAAGATTGGCATCTCCATGGCGCCAGGCCACAGTGTACGGGATCTGCACAGCCTTCATCGAATAGGAAACATGATCCAAGAGGAGTTTGCTGCCTTGGTTGCGCTGTCATGCTGGCAGCTATGGAAGGCGCGAAATGCGTTCGTTTTCAGAAGAGAAACGACGTCGATCCGGCTGCTGCTTTGGGCATGCAAAGCAACTGCTGAACAATGGCGTGCAAGATTATCAAGAAAAAAGAAGATTGCTGCCGACAAATGGTGTTCGGTAAAAGCGAAGACACCACCGGCTTTGTGGTGTTAAGCAAAAATGTAATCTGTCACCCCCCAGTTGACCGTCAAAAAAAAAGTATTGTGTGTGTGTATGTACGCATATAGACTAAGACCAACAAGCAGGTGGTGTTGTAACAACCAAAATAGGTAAACACAACATACACACAGATTCATGGCGTGTTTGGATCCTTTAGCACTAAAAAATAGCTATCTAATAGCTAATAGCTGCTAATTTTTAGCTAGCTAATTTTTAGCAGAGAACTGTTTGGATCCACCTGATAATAGGTGGTTAGATAGTGGGTTGAAGGTGGATATAAACTATTAGCACCTATTAGCAATTTCAAACCTGCTAATGGAACTAATAGTTAGCAGTCCTCTAGTTAATAATTAGCAGGTTTATTAGCAGGTCTGTTTTTTTTTAACTCGGGACATTCCCATTTCCATTTCATTAAAATGGAAATACAGCAAGTTTCTAGAATGAGAAAGATAGAGAGGGAGAGAGGGGATAGAGGAGTTTTTATGTCCTGGGAGGCTGGAGTGCTGGATCTTCCAGCTTGCCAAACCGTGCCAAGAACAACACTTCAACTTACAAAATGCGCTTAACCTTCTCAGCGTAAGAGGAGAGCGAAAGTAACTGAAAGACTAAAAACCTGAATGTAATGGTAGAGATAACAGAAAACGATGATAACAACACATTTCAACCGACACTTTTCATTAGAACCTCCCAGAAACCGCCTAGTTGATCCCTGCGCGTCGTCTTCATCTTCAGCCTGATGTAGGGTCGCCCCCTGCATTCTGAGTTGCTTCGTTGTCTTCAGTCGTCGGCTTGCTTCTCTTCGAGACAAGGATGCCTAGCGCTGTCTTCATCATCAGCTCAATGCCAGCAGTCAAGCTTTCCTTGTCCACTTCCTTGAAAAGACCTGTCCAAAACTTCATCAGCGCTACAGCATAGCAAAGTATCTCAAGCGGGTTCTTAATCATCTTTTTTTCAAAGCATGCTTTGTTTCGCGCTTTCCAGATTGCCCAGCAAATGGCTGAAACCCCAAACACATGAAACTATTTCCCGCTGGGAAACCACTTATTTAACCACTCCCAGCAAAGATTCAAATTAACTGGTAGGTCAGTAGCACCAAAACATCTAGCAATGCACCCCCAAACCACTTTGGCAACAGTGCATTGGAAAAAAAGATGCTCAATAGATTTAGGTTGATCACAGAAATAACAGTCAGGATTACCCTCCCACTTCCTTCTAGGCAAATTATCTTTGGTTAATACCACACTGTTAGACATTAACCACATAAAATATTTGATTTTGGGGGGTATGTTACTCTTCCAAATGTGCTTGAGGAAAACACCCTCTTCACTGGAAGTCATAGCTTCATACACTGATTTCATAGAAAACCTATTTTGGTGATTCCATTTCCAGCCAACTTTATCATCTTCATTAGCTAACTGAAAAGCCATCACTCTTTCCTAGATTTTAGACCATACCTCACTCAACTCCCTAGGTAACCATCTCCTAAAGGAAAGAATGATTTCCCCATTTTTTACCATCTGAACAGTTACTTCTTTGTTATTACTAAGAATATATAGTTCAGGAATGATCTCACACAAAGGCTTGTCAAATATCCACCTGTCCAACCAAAATCTTGTGTTCTTACCATCTTTAATTTGAATTGATCTGCCACTTAAGTATAACCCCTTAACCTTTAAGAGGTCAGACCAAATGGGAGAATCATCCAACTTGTGAGAGACAGTATGAATTGAATCCTTACTAAAGTATTTTGCTCTAATCAACTTTTGCCACAAACCATTTTCTTTTTCTAACTTCCACCACCACTTACACAGTAAGCTAATGTTTAGCTTAGTTAGGTCTTTGATGCCCACTCCCCCTTTCTTTTTGCTTTTACAAATATTGTCCACTTGATCAAATGATATTTCTTTTTTGTTCCACCCCCCTGCCAGAAGAAGGTTCTTCTAGCTTTGTCCATCCTGCCCACAATGGTTTTAGGCAACATGTATATTGACATGTGGTATAGAGGTGAGTTATTTATGCTGGCAGTAATCAAAGTGGATCTCCCAGCCATGATTAAGGAGTTTCCTTTCCATACATCTAAATTTTTTAGGCACTTGTCAGGGAGAGGAGTCCAATCACTTACATGCAGCCTACTTGGGCTGATAGGCACCCCTAAGTATTTGACAGTGTTGACACAAAATGTAGCGCACTGTGCCTCACACACAGCAAGCCGGAAAGCGTGGCTTCAATCGGGTGCCCGGACGGTTTGGAATCCGAAGACGTGCCAGTTGGTTTGACCTGAAAACCAACAAGGGATAAAACTGTGAGAACAAAACTGGAACATGCCGGGTGAGACCAGACAATTCCATATTTACGGCCCTGAAGCCACTTACGACGACATACAGCTATAGAAGCTGTCTACCAAGCATGCTTATAAGTTATTTGTCTAAATGAAAGCATGTAAAGACATTGATTGCCGAATACATATGTAAGAGAAGACATGTTTGAACAAGTGAAAATTAATCATCATATATCATGTAAAATGTATTCCTAGACCAATGACACCATCAAGACATAATAAATTATAAGCAGGTAACTTGTAAATATAAATCTATTAAAATAACACATGCATAGGCTAATTCAACTAGTCTGCCGCACGTCTAGCCTTCATAAACCCGTCAAGCATAAACCCAAGCAAGTTAATCCACCGCATGATACTGCTCGCTATGAGTCTACACCACTTCCTACGATCATATTAATCCACCGCATGATATGATCTAATAATAAGAAGCTAAAAGCATGTATATATCCAAACAGATCTATAAATACTCATTACTCGTGTACGCGTAACCATATTTGGCAAGCTTGCTGAATTGGGGTCCATGAAGAAGGAACAAACAAGCTAACACGATTTAACCTAATAAAACCTGTATCTGCCGCACGACACCTAATTCTATTAGGGTTAATGCGCTTTGACATGTATGAACCCACAACATGTTACAATCTAGATTGATCTAATTCGGCTATACAAGCATATGATCTACCTATCATAAATTAAGAGCAAATAGTTCTATCGAAAGTCGAAGTATATCAATCTAGATTGGGCAAAAGAGTGTTACAAATATATAAAACATTAAAGACAATGCAACACATGATAACTTGATGAATCTACCAGATTTTGCCGAATCTAATAGAGCCGATAACTATCTTTACTCATGACTTAATCCGCCGCACGATACAAGGCATAAGCAAAAACTTCCCGCCATTAAGCTTAAATCCACCGCATGATACTAAGCAAAACGAACGAGACTACTTGCACCATGATCTAAATCCACCGCATGATACTAGACATGATAGCAAGGTTGCCGGTACTTAGGGAGGTCGACGGATCGATGGCTCCTCTCGAAGAACTCGATGACACGACGAAAGACTCGAAACTTGGCACGGGGCCGGTTGTGTTGATTTGATTGTGTATATATTACAATGGTCGGGGGTTAATATTTATACCCTGACAAAACATGAGCCCTAGAAGACTACGATTTACTAAACAATCTTTGGAGATTACGACTCCTATCTCTAATTTTCTTCGGAGTCTTTCTATTACAACTTTTTCCTTTTTTCGGTCAGCTCTACTTGCTTCCTTCTGCTTCCCGAATGGGATCACCGCTTTTCCGAAATAGCCGACCGCATGAGCATTTGCCAAAAAATCGAGGTTTAACCGACCGCTCGCACATTTGCCGAATCCCCTTCTTGCCGTATGCGGGTCCACCTGTCATCCTTCCTACTCTCACCAAAATCCAGTGTTAACACATGCCCCCTCAATTTCGGGATAAAAGTGATTTTATTCCGAAATTGACCACAAGTCTTCTTCACCTAGGTCAACACTGCTCACAATCGTAGCCGCCTCTCGAGAGACCCGTACTGTCTTGCCTTGCTCTGTACCTTCAATGGCGACCCAGGAGGAAGTTCCAGAGGTAACCCTATTTGTTTCGCACATTCAGCAATTTCCAAGTCGATTCTTGGCTTTCTTTCTGATTCATCTCTCTCCCATTCTATTATCTTTCTGAAGGAATACAAGAATGAGATTTTGATTCCCTGTGCCGCGAACCCTGATTCTTACTTTCTCGGTCCGATGGGAGACCCTAGTCCAATGGAATTCATCAAGAAGGAAACTCTGAGGATTCCTTTCAAATCCGGAATTGCTCCGCCGAGCAGATGGCCGAGCACCTTCAAGACCTGGCCGCTCCCTTCAATCTCGGGATGGCGAAACTGATATCGTAGGATGTTAGCCAAGAACAGCAGTCTTTGGGAATCCCAAGACATTCATCATTGCTTAGAACTCTCTTTAGCTGGAATGCCCAGGAATGATTCCCTTCTAATAGCAGCCTCCCATTTTTGGTCTGATGCTGTCAATGCTTTCATTTTTGGTCATGGTCCAATGTCCATTACTCTTGCCGATGTATTCATGATGACCGGCTTGAATGTCACAAAACCGGTGTATCCTTTCAAATACAAGAGCACCAAGCAGCCAAAAAGCAATCAAATCGGGAGGTGGGTGGACAAAGTATATTCAAACCTATATGTTATCTCGGTGCTGTAGCCGACAAGGAATATAGAGCTTTCATGAATATGTGGCTATGCAGATTTATCTTTTGCAGCAAATCAAATGAACCAACTCTGAATCATATGGTGATGGCCGAAGATCTAGCTGCAGGTACTTTAATTCCCTTGGGTAAGTACCTTTTAGGGGCTGTCTATCAGATGATGCACCAGATCACTGTCCAGATGCGCCAGCATGGAGAAATACATTGTGTCAATGGCCCTTGGTGGCTGGTTCAAATGTGGCTGCAGCTATACATGCACCAGATAGTTTCTGTGGAGCTTCACAATTTAGGTTTCCTTTCAGTTAACTATGCTGAAGATGAAACAACAACAGAGAAGGCTTGTCAGACATATGGAGAAGCAGCATCCTCCATCATCATTGATATAGATATTGGCCACCTTTTCAAGCTTTTCTTCAAAGGATTCAGCAACGTGATCGACTTCCTTATAGGGAAAATGAAGATTTGACACCGCCCGCAAGTTCGCTTATGAGGCTGGTTGCTCGAGATCGGTATCCACAGAGATCTTCAATTCCTTTATCAAGCCTTGCACTCGCCAGAGAATTTCACCATGGGAGATTATTGCACCACACCTATGAATTTTACAACCCAAACATGTCGCCGGACAATTAGGATGTGGCCAGTTGCCCCTAAGATTATTCTTTTCCAACATTATAAGGCCCGGAGAAAATATTAGATAGCACAGAGGCCATTAAAGTTTTTGAGCTTGGATGGGATTTGCCAACATATGAACCTTCTCCACTTGGATTGATAGAAGCTGCTCATCTCCTATTCATCTCCTGGTGGCAAGAATGGCATGCCCACATTTTCCATGTACCAAAGTGCATCCCTTATGCCAAGATTTGCAACCTCGGTTGCTTCGACAAAGAGGTAATTTCCTTATGACCTTCTCCTTGGATCTTCTTCTCCATTCTCAACATTCTTTTTTTAACAGACATTGAACCTATCCTTCCTCAAGAAGTTCAATATTACCAAGCCGGACCCATCCCTGCTCTAGGATTCAATGCTCCAACCTTGGCAGCTTTCAAGAAAATCCCTGCTAAGCAATCAGTACCTTTAAAGGAATACAAAAGGAAAGCTCCTGCTGGCCCAATCAATGATACCACTATAACCAAAAAACCAAGGTCCAAGAAAACCAAACCACA
Organism: Themeda triandra; assembly: GCA_018135685.1. Lineage (NCBI taxonomy): Eukaryota > Viridiplantae > Streptophyta > Magnoliopsida > Poales > Poaceae > Themeda > Themeda triandra. Next base: position 98,339 of record JAENPR010001198.1, on the reverse strand, counting down.
ATCCAAGGTATGAATGCTTTCAATCTCCATTTGGCAATAACTTTGATTCTCCTATACTCATTATTCTCAGAAGCCACAGGCTAGTCCTCAAGGGTCACCAATATTTCGTAAATGTGGTGAGTTCTCCCGAAAACTCTACCGATAATTTAGAGCATCATGAAGTCATTGGTTTTACTTGGTAATTACTCTCGACTCATCACTTCTCTTTCCTCTATCAACATTATTTATTGCTCTCATCCTTCATCACCCTTTTATTTAGATGATCCCATAGAAGAAACAGTAGAAGGACACTCTTCTCATCAGGCTCCAAGTCCACCACCTTTAGACACCCAGAATGTTCAAGCAAGCCAAGATGCAGCTCATCTTGATGAAGCTCTTATACAAGAGGTAACATCCTGTCTTTCAGTTATTCTGTATCAGACTGATGCATTCGGCTAAAAGCACCTCCTCTTATTGTTTCAAAAGGACAATGCCCAGCCGAAAGCCAGTTACTCACTCATCACTGAAGAATATGTTGGAGAGAGAGGTGAAGAAGCCTCATCACAGCAGCAGTTATCAGCAGAAAACCAAGCTCAACTGAGGGACATAATTCTTCTTCTGAATAAAGATATCACCACCTTGGTTCAAGATGCAGACCAGATAAGGGACATCATTGAGCTTATTGACCAAGAGATTCCTCCTACTCTTAGGGCTTCCTTGGAATCCATAGCCCATCTTGATGATCATTTTGCCACAGTCAGGAGGGCAAGCAAAAGCATAACTGTTAGAGCTACCTTGCAAAATGACAAGCTGGTGAAAGAACAACAGGTCAAGGAGCTGCATTCTGAGATTCAGTCGGCAAAACACTCCCTGGAAATTTTGGAGCTAGAACTGCAAGTCATGGAGGAAGAGAAGGCCAAATTGGAAGCTCAATTGGCTCAGCTAAATGCCAAAATTCAGTCTCACAAAGCCAAAGTTGCCGATCTGCCAAGCTCTATTGAAGCAGCTAAAGCAAAGATAACATCTGTTATCAAAGAGAACCAGCAAATTAAGACCAGGCTGTCAAGAATTCAGAGTTCTGAAGAGGATGACCAGAAAGTGCTTGATGATATTAGCCAAATCAAGACTGATGCTATGGATGCAATCAATTTATTCCTGAATGAATGAATCATCGGCTTGTAACTAGATGTAGAACTGTATTTCTCTGAACAACTTGTATTCTGAGTACTTGTACTTTTCTTCTTAAGGAGAAAGCTTTACTTTTTTTATCTCTTGATTCTATCTTAGCCGAACGCATCAGCTTCCCGATTTCAATCAAGTTCTCTTCGGAGCAATAACTTCTATTTTAGCCAGTTTCGGCCTAGTCCAATATCGGCCCATAGAAGCGAAAAACCCTACTTCGTCGCTTGACTTCCCCAAGACGCACGCCACGGGTCTTAGCATTCATAAATAGAACCTCCTACTCGGCTTTCATTATTGTTTTCGTTGAGCAGTTTCCATTGCCATCTCCTCATCTCCCGGCCTAAGCCAAAGCAGAGAAAACCCTATCTCGAACCTTTCAATGGCGGACGACGGCAGCCGAGGCAAGCGCCCCATCGGAGAGGAGGCGGAAGGGAGCCACGCACGAGGCCACCGGCGCCGGCGGTGAAAAATCAATCTTCTGCCCCCTTTACGGTTATTCTCTCCTGTTCGTTTTTCCCGATCTTGATTTCATCTTCATCTTTCCAGAGGCGTAGGGATCACTGGCCACTATCATCTTCTTCCTCCGGCAACGGTGGCTCCGTCGTGCGCTCCCGCTCCTGCTCCCGGCTCGTCGAGTTCCTCCGACTCCGGCGACTCGTACCACTCCAATCCTTGGGGTCCGGCGGAACCGGAGGAGGATCCGTACGAGGGTTACCCGAATCCGTATACTCACGCGGATGCGCTCATCTTTCTCCGGGAGAGAGATGCGGCCAAGGAGGAGCTTGGTGAAGAGACCAAGAAGTTCGGCATCGCACAGGCCGAATGGGAGGACCAGAGGAAGCAATTCTGCGACGCCATCTCTGGTTTGATATTTCTGTCTAAACCTCTTCATCTTGGTTTCCTCTGCTTGTCAACTCATTTTCTTTTTTGTTCAGCACTGTCTGCAGAGGTTGATCGTCTGAAGGCGGCGGCGAACGAGGTTGCCGACAAGGTGAACGCTCACGGGGAGACGGCCGAAGCCCGTCTTGATGCTGTGCACGGCTGCGTGGATCAGGCCGTCATCCAAGGTGTGCACCTTGGCGTCTCCCTCGGGCTGGCGGCGATGTCGTCCCGTACCAACGACAACTACTCCGTCCTGCCAGTCGGCTTCCTTGGTGGGCGCCCGGACGAGATCGACAACATCGACGAGCGTCTGGAGGCCTACGATGACCATGCTGCTGCCCTTGCCGAATCCACCAACCCCCAATCCGTCCTCAACAAGCTGTTTGATGTGTAGTTTGTATTAGGACGGATCTTGATGTAAATAGACTGTTTTATCTGAAGAATGTTTGCTCTTGCTCTTTGGTCATCTTCAGTAATATTTTGATTGCGACAGTTCTTTGAAGGATAGTTTGCCGAATGCATGACGTCATGTTAGCCGATTGGATCTCAACTCTGTGTTGTAATCGATACCACGCGTCGTGTAGCACTTCATTTACTGCGTTTCACTTTATCTTCTCTTGATAAACCTACCAGTCAAAAAATGCTGAAACCACCCCGGTTATGCACAAATATTTTTGTACTAAAGGCGATACAAACTGTATCGGCTATTTTGTGCTAAAGACGATATGAATGATATCGGCTATTACTCCAGCTCTTTTTTTAGACTAAAGGTGATTTCTCATTCATCGGCTACTCATATCCAATTTCTGATCTTCTTTCATGAACCGACCTCAACACTGGGATAAAATTTCTTAAGATATCTTCTATTGATAGCTCTAGTAAACTCCTCTCCGAACAAGGTCTTCAATATATACGCGTTGCCAGGTACACATTTTATTACCCGAAGAGGTCCTTCCCAATTTGGAGACCATTTACCGAATGCTCTATCTTTTGTTCCAATCGGCAATATAGTTTTCCAAACCAAGTCTCCTTCTGCAAATTGCTTTACTCTGACCTTTTTGTTATAATATTTGGCAACGCGCATCTTGTTTTTCTCAATATTTTCCAGTGCCTTGAGACGAATCAAATGCAAATCTTCCAACTCATCCGTGCCTGACCCTTTCCCTTCGGTATATGGGGAACGTGGGGGAACATCAAACGTGCCTGACCGAAGGTTGCGGACCGAGGGGAGTAATCTAGACCGACGCGAAAGAACTAGTCTAAGTGCTATGTGCTAACATGCAGTAGAGTGGGGAGAATAAGAGAGAAGAGAAAAGACTTGTAATTACAGCTTGCTTATGTACAACAACCAATAAATCTTATGAAACAAACAAGTAGCCTGTAAGTTGGCTAGAAGCTGTTAGCAGCACAAAGTTTTTTATATTCCTCAAACAGTAAATATAGGCATCTTAAAAAAAAAAAAGATCGAAGCACCTCATTACAATATGAGCCCAATATATAATGGGCTTATTAGTGCACGCTAGAAGAAGCTGTTGCTCAGATCGCCCATCGCCTAGCTAGTGCTTGGTAAAGCCTTGTAACACCTCATGCCGGACAAGCCGCTGAGCTACCTATTTGCACCTGCTGCTCGAGTATTGTACCTTCCGCTAGTGCTCGGTGCACGCGCGCCTGCTCTTTGGATTCTTGGCTTTTCCACCACAAACCACGCACTACCATGTTTAGAGTACCAGCCTATTTCATATTTACTGAGATCTGGACGATGCAAGAAATAATTGACTGCGTCTGATTTTAGCCCCATGGTCACTTGTTGTACGCTAGCATCATCTCTATATGCTTCAATCCTTTCAAACTTTTCGAGTGTATCACCATCTACCTCGTCATGAGGCAAGAAGCCAACTTTGAGATGCAGTGGTGGCGTCCAGCCTCTGCCGACAGCCCTTCTGCGCGAACTGGGATGTACTGATGAAATGATGCAACGAAAACCGAAGAAAATAACTTGCTCTGGGAATAGTATTTGTGTCAACGCCGATGACGTGCTGTTGTTACCGCAAAGTCCGAGCCTAGTGGCTTTGCAGCATGAGGGGACTGGGCGACAAATCTGAGCCTGTTCCATATACCGCTCATGAATGCCCACCCGAGGATGCCCACATGAATAGGCAATGTCCTGCAAATTTGATAGATTCAGCTGCAAGATTGAATCCAGATGTCAACAACTTCAAGCATTTGGTAGCAACCCAAACTATGTCTGTGCTTTCTGATAACCGCAGGATCAACAGCACAATGAAACATTTCTCTGCCACCGTGCCGTCCCGGTAACCGTATTCTAGTACTGCCTCCACACCACGCTCGTCGGAGCACATGGGCCATATACAGAAACTTCGTAGCTGCTTTCCTTTCTTGAAAGAGTACTGGAGAGTTTTGCCTTCAAGGAGATGCCTGACAATGGGGTTGCAAAAGGTGTGTGGTGATGGAGTGAACAGCCAGACTCCACATCCCTCACAAAACTTGCTGGCACAATCTGCATACCATTCAAATCTTCGAACATCATCCATGTTCTTTTTTTTTGAGTACTCGACGGGAGGGGAGAGGGTCCCCCACCTGATTTCATTGATCTTGGCTTAAGGAAGCCGAATGTTCAAAATACATTACAAATTTGCTACAAAATTTCAAACTTTTTCACATTGCCGCAGCTAAAAGCAGACACCAACCGTCGCCTACTTGTCTGTCTTTCTTCGGCAAACGGACTTTCCACCGTGCTGCTTCAGACTTACATGCCGATATAGCCGCGCTCAGTGTGCTCCTGTCATCCCGGAATACTGCACCAAATGTGCCAGCAGCAGAGCAGCAAGAAGGTCCCAAAGTGTTTTGAAGGGATGTGATCAGGACACACTATGTCTTGTAGCCTTTGAATGCCCCAGTCCGGTTGCGTTTTGATTCCAACAGCACTCCAACATCATCCATGTTCAAAGCAGCAGATGGTGTGATGGGCAGGTTCTTAGCCCAAACACTCCAGCGTTTGCGCTTATTCTGGCCTGTAGTAACCGCCTCAAGCTTGTGCTTGTCGAGCAGGTGTGTAGCCTCAACATAGGCACGCTTGATCATCTTCCTGCGTTGAAGCAGGGAGACGTCTGTGATGGGAAGCTTTGCTGACCTCTCAAGCACAAGCTCCAGTTTGCTAGCTGCCATCTCTAGCTTCTCCATGATATGGCCTTGGGATGCCTTCTTCGTGCGTTTGCCCAGCACAAATGAGACGCCTCTGCTCACAGCCTCCTCAACAATGGCTGAACACACCATGCCTGCCATCACAAGCACCTGCGCACAATTAAACTTATTTTCCTTAATTTTCCCTGACGAGGAAACAAAAAGGTGTACCTTGATTTGACGCACACAAGAAGAATATACGTAAGCTTTTTAACTGATTGAAACATATGCATGGTATAGTCTTGGTTAACACATGTAGTTAATGTAAGCATAGGTTTTACCGTAGGTCTCCTCTAGATTGCTGCAGCCACGCAGTGAAGGTGACCTCAGGCTCAGGGGCATAGCAGTAAACGGGTGTGTTCAGTGAACGCAACTACTAAGCTTTATAGTAGTAAGAGTGGAGGTGGAAGGTCCATTGTTTTTAGTTCACTGTGTAGACAAGTTGATTAGTGGAATGGGTGTGCTTGAAATGAACTGGAAATTAGGACATACAAGTGGATGATGGCGCACATGGAGGAACCTATAGTGCTATAGGTTCTGACGCAATGACTTGCAAACTTTATATGGTTCTTAAATGAAAGCAACTGCCAGTGGGAGTAGTATTTCCATAGTGAGGGCAAGGGCGTTAATATTTTGTGTTTAATTTTGAATCTAATTATTTCCATCGACCTTTAACCATATAGGTCGTCGACTTGTATTCGCTAAACGTCCTATTGTCTTTGGCTAGCCTTCCTCAACTACTCCCTGTTGTAACAACATTATGTTGGTTGTTGGTTAAAAAAATTGTCGTAAAGCATTTAAAAATGTGCTCATTTACTATCTCTGCTACTTTCCCACGGTATCTTTGGTACAACCACGCGTTCTCACATGGAGCATAGCTGTGTACAACTGCAAATTTTAAGAGCAATGACTTGTAGACCGCAAGGCCTCAAGTCTTTGGTCAAGTCGTCGCCTCCTCACTATGCAATATTCACGCGGTACTGCCAGCTTATGTATATTTCACGCCAAGTCAAGTTCCAATTACTTGGTTCTTTTGACTTTTGATATCCAATTGACACTTCAACTATTTTTTTTATTTTTTTTGAAAAGAGGACACTTCAACTATTATTGCTTTACAAACAATTTCTAGAAACGCTTACATTCACTAATAGACAAATGAAGGCAACGGATCTAGTGCAAACTCACCTCCCGTGCAAACTGTGCAAACTCTAATATGGACCGCAGGATGTTGATCCAAGGGGGCGCATGAGAGAGGTGGAAGGAGAAAATTGTAAAAGTGCAATTAAGAGCGGGCGGTTAAGTGCAAAATTACCCAATCTCTCCGCGCCCCTTGGATCCACATCCTGCGGTCTAGATTAATTAGAGTTTGTGCAGTTTGCACGGGAGAAAAGTTTGCACTAGATTCGTTGCCATGAATGAATTTGCAAACCACTAGCCAAAGATTAATGGCCATTGGCGCGGTAGGGTGCCACTTCCGTGAATCGCTGGCAGACCCCGCTGTTAAGTAGCCACCTCAGTTAATGGTTAAGGGTGATGACTATCCTAACCGCATTTTGATATTCGATTAATGGAGGCATATACTTTATGAGTACCACATCTGTTATCCTGTTAACCGAGACGGCTTGGGAACACGGGATTGATATATGCTCTTGCGAGTCAAGTTATGAATGTGATGAGAGATTGTCGGAGATGATCAAGGCATTTTGGTTGAGTTTCAATGCTAACCATTGCGTGAGTGGCGAGTGGGTGTGCAACCTATCTATTATGTTGGTCTGCTGCATGTGTGGAGTAGAGTTGGTCGGATGGACATAGATCGAGAACCACTGCCTGAAGATGTCATTGTTAGAGGTGGATTTCATAACAGAACCGCCTCCTCTAAAGATCTGTCTTCGGAGACAGTTAATAGCTGTCGCTAGAATCACCCGATATTTACAATCGATGGTTTTATAGGCCAAACCACACCAGGAAAGCCCATTTAACCGCCTCTAAAGACGATTATTGTACTAGTAATTGAACATATTGTTTGTTTATGTCTGTGACATTGAAAATTAAAAGAGAGATTTGACTAGTCGTAATTGGGTCGCCTTGTTGTTTTGAACAATTTTAATTGGCTCCCATTCATGCATCCTCCGGGTATTGTTTCAGTTCAGCAGAGTTTCTTGGTCAAAAAGAGTTTCTTGGTCAAAAAGAGAATATAGGTTCAACCAGGGAATTCCTTCCTCTTCAATAAAAATAATACATATGACTGTTATGTTGGCACCTCCCCCTCTGTTTCTTGGTCAAAAATACAAATGAACGTGATGGAGGTGGCAATGAGTGCGCTCAACAGCATGATCACCAGCAAAACGTTGAGGTAGAAGGCATGGAGCGTCACAGACCTCACCGTTGCCACCATCATCAGAAAGAGGCTAAGAATGATGGTAGAGATCATAAATAGCCCTGCAGTGTTAAAAGCTATGTAGGAGTATTTGTTTAGCCCTGACGGGAAGTTTTTTTACTGATGGTGATGATCATGGTGATGATACTGTTCGTGTCCCAGCTGAGGATTAGAGCCGACATCTTGAACATGAAGTCAAGACGACCTTGATTCACTGCGTTATCTGTGCTTTGTCGCTGTATGCCAGGCCATAATTTACGTTGGAGGAAGATGGCAGCACCAACGGTTACCAGCACAAAGACAATAGAGTATGCATAGGCCTTGTCTACTGAGATGAATACGAGCAACGTCAACAGTTGCAGATGTAACGATGAAACATATACCAAGGCTCTGCCCCACTTTGGATTCATCATCCATGAAAGCAAGTCGGAAAAAATGGCAACGAAAAAGGTTGCCACGGCAAAGACCCTGACTGCAGTGTTTGCATTGGAGCATGATTCAGAAACCGCGAATCCGCTGAATGTGGCAAAGGCGAAGCTGATAGCATGCTGCGAATATTTGGAGCAACGCTTCTGCTGCTCTTCGATCTCATTCTCGTCAGTTGGGGTGCAGTAGTCGACCAACGCCTGTCCACTCTGGAAATTATAACAACAATCAGCTGGGCAGAGAGTGTGAACGATCAAGCATATATATGGGAACCAGATCCCACCGTGCAGATGTGACGAACAGTGCGGAAAACGACACGAGCTGTGGGAGTTTGCTGCAAACGATTTGCCTCAACATCATTCTCAATCTCAACTGTAGGTAGTGAGTTGTCACTTGCAGACTCATCATGCCTTTGCTGATACAGCTCATGCTCCACTACCTGCGTCCAGAACACTTGTTCATATGAGCATCAAAGCTTGAGTTCAAAATATGTTTTACAGCTGTTCCTACCGAAAAAGTGCTACATCAATTGGTTAATATATATATGCAACCCTAAGAAATGGTTAAACAATTTAAAGATAGTCTAAACAAATCACACTGAATGATAATTTGCAAACAAAAAGGCAATGATCTGAATTGAACATGGAACACACTTGATACGGTTGATAAGAACTTCACTGGACAGCTGGATAAAGAAACCGGAGCTATAGGCATGAATGAACTGTTAGTTATCTTCTGCCTATCTAAGTTTGAGTCTCTAGAATAGAAAAAGTAGTATGCAGTACCTCTTAGAAGCACTGACGAGCTCCTCGTCCGTGGGGAGGACGCACACGCAACAAACTAAGCAATTCCCTGCCCTGATGAAGCAAGACAACTTGTCATCCTCCGGTCATTCCACGGGCCTTTCCAAATCTCAAACACTAAGATGGCAATGTTTTTTCTCGAATAACACTAACCTGGCAATTAGTGTCACTCGGAGGCTCTTCGCGATGTGAAATTCCGAGTCGCGACGCCATCGTCTCCCCTCGCGTTTGCCGAATACGTACGATGGGTCCGGATCTGCTCTGGTCCGTCGTTGAAGGCACGATTGTACCTGCTGAGCAGCCAAAAATAAATACAGTAATACGTGGTAGCCAACTAATGCTGTGGAGTGAAGCGACAACATGGGATCTTGAGAAATCGGAGATGGTGCACTTGTATTTATATACAGGACCAGAAATTGTGTGGCCCGAAATGAGCTAGAAAGCACAAGGAATGACATCTGCTCGCTGGTTAAATTAGTCCGCTCCATCCTTAGATAACTGTCGCTACGGTACTTATCTTCGTTAAACTTGACTCGGTTTATACAAAATATTACAAATATTTGTATTTTTAAATAAGTTTATTATAAAAAGCTAATATCTAATACTACTAATCATATGTACTATAAGTTAAATGTGTTCAAGACTCCTCGAAAAGCGGGAAGAATACTAATTTCGGGATGGAGCGAGTACAATAGACCCCACTCACCCGGTCTCAACGTAATAATCACTTTGAAACTCAAAATTTGTCCCACGGAAAATACTGTAGAAAATAGACACTCATTGGAGATATGGATGTTTGTGCGCTTGTTAATGTAAGAACTTTCGTCAGATGTTTCTTTGAAGAAGTCTGATGCCGAATTTTTGTATTGTTATCTAGAAAAATAACTGGTCACAAACTACCAATAATCCAGCCACTATTGTGTTAGGTTGTTACTTGTTGGGGTCAACTTATATATCAACATCCAGCACTGCGTCACCGTACCGGCCGGCAATAATACGACTAAGAAAAGGTTGTACACTCCTTTATTGTTCTTAAACAATGACTAATATAACGATTATATGATCCTTAACTGTTGTTAAAGAATTACAAATGGGGCTTGCTTCCGTAGTGAGGGCATTGTATCATTGACTTTGCTTCCGTTCCCTCCTCCCCCCCTGTTCCTTTTTATTTGTTCTCTTTTGTGCTGTAATGTATTTGCACTCTTTTGCCTTAATAAATTCCTGTAGGGGCCTCGGCCCTCCAGTTCTTTCAAAAAAAAAAAACTTTGCTTCCGTTCTGTTTTCAAGTGGAGCTTTTATTTTTTTATTTTTTTGCGAGCCTGTTTCTTCTAGTGGAGCTTAATATCGTCACTATTTGGATAATAATACAACTACAAAATGGTTTACATCTTTCTCAAAGAGATGCTTGCCCTTGCACTGGAATGACGATAACATCAACAGCAAAATTCCATCAAGGATTTTTACACATATTATGGCGCTAGCAACAACCTAAAAAGAAATCAGACAAGAAGTACTGTCAAAGTTTTTTTTTTTTTTTTTTGATGAAACTAGAGGGACCAAAGTCCCTACAGGCATTTATTATTAAAAAAAAAGGAGTACAAATACAAAGTTTTTGATAAGAAAAAGCAGCTACACTATTACAGTCAAAAAAGCAGCTACACTATTTGCAAAAACTTCGACAAGAAGTATTGTCAAAGTTTTTGCACCTCAAGACAAGATCCCCAAATGTCCCAAAGAGGTGGCGGTTGAAGCCTCCATAAAAGGGTTCCGGCCGGATTGGACCCTTTGCAGGACATTTAGCCACACCGAACCATGGCAGACTTGTACGAGTTGAGAAGGTACTGCAGAACCAACAATGAAGTTAGAAAAAACTCACTAGTACAGAAAGTTAAATCAGCATCGGGCAAACTACCAAATAACCACGCCACTATTGTGTTAGGTCGTTAGTTGTTGGGGTCAACGTATATATCAACATCCAGCAGTGCGTCACCGTACCAGCCGGCAATAATATGACTAATAAAAGGTTCTACACAGTCCTTTACTGTTCTTAAACAATAACTAATGTAAAGATTGTACGATCCTTCACTGTTCTTAAAGAATTGCAAATGGGGCTTGCTTCCATAGTGAGGGCATTGTATCATTGACTTTGCTTCGGTTCTGTTTTCGTGTGGAGCCTTTTGTTTTTGCGAGCCTGTTTTTTCTAGTGGAGCATAATGTCGTCACTGTTTGGACAACAATACAACTACAAAATGGTTTACATCTTTCTTATTAGAGGGATGCTTGCTCTTGCACTGGAATGACGATAGCATCAGCATCAAACCTCCACCAAGGATTTTTACATATATTATCACGCTAGCAACAACCTAAAACGAAATCTGTCAATAAGTACTGTCAAATATTTTTGCACCTCAAGACAAGATCCCCAAATGTCCCAGAAGAGGTGGCAGTTGGAGCCTCCATAAAAGGGTTCCGGATTGGACTCCTTGTAGGACATTTAGCCATACCATCAACCATGGCAGACTTGTACAGGTTCAGAAGGTACTGCAGATCCAACAATGAAATTAGAAAAAACTCACTAGTACAAAAGTTAAATCAGCATCGGGCAAACTACCAAATAACCACGCCACTATTGTGTTAGGTCGTTAGTTGTTGGGGTCAACTTATATATCAACATCCAGCAGTGCGTCACCGTACCAGCAGGCAATAATAATACTAATAAAAGGTTCTACAGTCCTTTACTGTTCTTAAACAATGACTAATATAAAGATTGTACGATCCTTCATTGTCCTTAAAGAATTGCAAATGGGGCTTGCTTCCATAGTCAGGGCATTGTATCATTGACTTTGCTTCCGTTCTGTTTTCAAGTGTTCTGCGAGCCTGTTTTTTCTAGTGGAGCTTAATGTCGTCACTGTTTGGACAATAATACAACTACAAAATGGTTTACATCTTTCTAAAAGGGATGCTTCCTCTTGCACTGGAATGACGATAGCATCAGCATGAAACCTCCACCAAGGATTTTTACATATATTATGGCGCTAGCAACAACATAAATAGAAATCTGTCAATAAGTACTCTCAAAGATTTGTGCACCTCAAGACAAGATCCCCAAATGTCCTAGAAGATGTGGCAGTTGAAGCCTCCATAAAGTGTTCTGGATTGGACCCTTTGCAGGACATTTAGTTTGCAGGACATTTAGCCAGACCATCAACCATGACAGACTTGTACAAGTTCAGAAGCTAATGCATATTCAATAATGAAATTAGAAAAAACTCACTAGTACATAAAGTTAGATAAGCATCGGAGAACTGAGTTTTCAGCCGCGGTATTTCTGGCCGACGCTATGCCAGCGACAATAAAGATCATGCAGCTTCCACGACTGGCTTTTAACCACCCTCGAAAAAGGTACATCAGGGGCGGTTTTCTTAAGAGCACTGCCTCCAATAACCTTATCTACAGGGACGGTTACCTTCAGAGAACCGCCCTTAATAAGGGTTTTCAAAGGCGCTTTTATTAGGAGAACACCCCCTCATAAGGCTTTTTTTTTTGAACAGTTAGATTATAACAACCTTGATGCCAGTTTTGTAAGAGGTTCCGAAAAGGTATTATTAGGGTTAATTAATAAAGAAATTAGTTTCAAATTTTTGAATTTGAAAATTGCAGTTATTTTAAATTTGAGAATTGCAGCCAATTGCAAATGATTAAAAATAACCCCACAAATACACACCAATGACTTTATTGATAGCATATAATATATCTACATGTTTAACAAGTATTTATTTAATTTGTACAACAATCTAAGCACTACAAGCAAGCTAATTATGTATGCTAGCTATAGCACCTCAAAATCAAGGGAAATGATATAAACTTGAAGTGCGAAGCAAAACTTAGGTTGTCTAGTATCTGCACATGTTGTTCAAAGAAAAAAAGATCAGTCTTTAACTTTGTGTGGTAGAATGAAATTTCTATACAATCGTCTAAACAAACAAAATACAATGTAATAGAGTAGTATATGTCGAGAACAATAATCATACTTATTCAACATACACTAAATCTTTCTGGTGTAGGAAGACGGCGTCGAGGACTCTGGCCAAGTTGAGGTGTGGTTTGCAGGGTGGTGCACGGGGTGTGTCGTCGCGCAGAGGTTTCCGATGATATGCAAAAGTCATAAAAAATAATGATGAGCAAGGGCAGCCAACCTCATATATAAAACAGTAATGCTTATGTTCGTACGTTCGACCGCTCGAATGGTATCAATCGATGGGCCTTTTCACTGAGCTGGCCCATCTCTGTACCCAGTGCGAGCACGCATGCAGCAAGGGACAAGGGCAAATTTGTAATTTCACCCCCATGCCTTGGCCGCTCCGCCGCATGGCGAATGACCCCCCTCCCCTCGCGCGTCCGCCCATTCTCTCTCGCTCACTCTCTCTCTCTCTCTCCCCCCCACCAGCTCTCTCCACCCGACCGAGGACGACGGCGACGGCGACGGCGGCGCCTCCTCGTCACTACTCCTCCCTCCCCCTCCCCCATGATGCCGGTGAGCTCCCCCGCTCCCCATTCTGCTTCCTCCCTCCTCCATCCCTCCACCCATGGTGGCGGCGATCTCCCCCCCCACCCCGCGCTCCCGCACCCTCCTCCCCTCACAGCCATGGTGGCGGCAGCCAGGGACTACGGGATCCGGCGGTGGCGGGCGCAGATCCGCGAGATCCGGTGGCGGCCGCTGCGGATCCGCGTGGATCAAGCGGTAAAAGAGCTACGGTTACGGCGAGAGGCCATGGTTGGGCCGGATCTGGCGCCAGCGGCTATGGATCCGCCGGATCCGGCGGCTACTGGCGCTATTTCGGCACGTCCGCGCGCGCCCTCCCCTCCTCCTCCATCTCCGGTGTGACCAGGGGGTTCTAGGTAGGTCTAGCGTCCTCTCTTTCTCTATTCTGTGGGTCCTCTTTTTTTCCCGGTGACTAGTCATGTTTCGTTGTTGTTATTTTTTTTGTTTCATTGACATCTCATTGCTTGTTTCATTAGATTATGGGGCATGTTTCAGGGTTTTTGTGCATGTGTTTTTCGCCGTGTTGACACAAAATGTGGCGCACCGTGTCTCACACACAAGCAAGCCGGAAAGCCTAGCTTCAATCGGGTGCCCGGCGTCGAATCCGGAAGCGTGCCGCCGATTTGACCCGAAAGTCGACAAGGGAAATAAAACGGTAAGATCATAACTGGAACATGCTGGGTGAGACCAGACAGTTCCATCTTTACGGCCCTGAAGCCACTTACGACGACACATAGCTATAGAAGCTATCTGCCAACAGATTGCATTTCATTCGGCTAAAGTAACATAACTGATGTAAACATAATGAACTTGCCGAATATGGTAAATGAAGACATGTTTGAACAAGATTAAATTATTAAAGCATATCAAACTATATCTCGTTTTAAAGCATCATCAAGCACTAACATCTAAGGATAAGTAACTTATAAATATAAATCCACTAAATAATACATGCATAGGCTACTCCAACTAGTCTCGCCGCACGTCTAGCCTTCATAAACCCGTCGAGCATAAACCCAAGCAAGCTAATCCACCGCATGATACCACTCGCTATGAATTTACACCACTCCTTACTATTAGATCAATCCACCGCATGATACAATCTAACAATAAAGAGCTAAAAGCACGTAATTACCTAACAGAACTATAAATACTCGCTACATGTGTGAGCATAACCGTATCGGCAAGATTACCGAATCGGGGTCCATGAAGAAGGAACAAACAAGTAACATGTAAAAGGAGCCTATCAGATTAAACCGATCTCTAGTCCACCGGATGACTAGCTCTAGAGTAACCCAAAGACCTGCATCTGCCGCACGGTACCCGGTCCTGTCAAGGCTTATCTACATATAACGTGAATGAACCCGCAACACGTGACAATCTAGATAGATCTAATTCGGCTATATGAGCTTGATCTACTCGATATTGAATAAGCATGAAAGGAACGATCAACAAGCCGAAAGAGTATCAATCTAGATTGGGCAAAAGAGTGTTGCAAATAATTAAACATTAAATAAAGCAAGCAACACGTGATAACTTAATGAATCTATTAGATCTTGCCAAATCTAAGAGAGCCGATAACTATCTTTACTCATGTCTTAATCCGCCGCACGATACAAGGCACAAGCAAAAACTTCCCATCATTAAGCTTAAATCCGCCGCACGATACTAAGCAAAACGGATGAGACTACTTGCATCATAATCTAAATCCGCCGCACGATACTAGACATGATAGCAAGGTTGCCGGGACTTACGAGGTCGACGGATCGATTGGCCCTCTCGAAGAACTCGACGACACGACTAAAGGACTCGAAAGGTGGCACGTAGCCGGTTGTATTGATTTGGTTGTGAACCCTTATTACAATGGTCGAGGGTTTATATTTATACCCCGGACATAACATGAGTCCTAAGCACTTACAAACTATCTAACCAAGATTGGAAAGACAAAGACACGCTAACTCTATCCATAATCGGAGTCCTTGACCATCATGACTCCTTCCCTTTTCGATCGCCTTCCCTTTTCCTTTTTCCGCCTTCAAACAAAGCAGCTTGCCGACCGCTTGGCCATTTGCCGAACACATGGAAATTAGCCGACCGCATATGCATTTGCCGAATCCCTCTCTCTGCCGCCTGCGGGTCCACCTGTCATATTCCTGACCAAATTCTGGTGTTAACACATGCCCCCTCAATTTCGAGATAAAAGGGTTTTATTTCGAAATTGACTATCAGCGCCTTTCATTTAGGTCAGCACCGCCGACGCCCGCAGCCGCCACTTGAGATCTGCGCTTGTTGCTGTCTTCAATGGCGATGGAAACTTCAACCAGCTCCATCATGGCAACAGGAACTCAAGAGGAGCTTCTAGAGGTAACCCTACTTGCTTTACCTATTCGGCAATTTTCTTGAATCAATTTCCAGATGCACTTTTTGATCCATTCGCTTCAATTTCTTCTTAAAGGAAATGAAGAATGAGATCTTGATCCCCAATCTTGCATGTCCTGGATCATTTTTTCTTGGTCCGCGGGGAGACCCTAATCCGAGGGAATTTATTGAAAAGGAAACCCTGAGGATTCCCTTTAAATCTAGAATTGCTCCCCCAAACAAACATGGCCGAATACTTTCAAAACATCCCCTTCCCCTCAATCACAGGATGGCGCGATTGGTACTCAGGATGCGGTCCGAGAACGGTGACTTTTGGGAACCTCGGGATATTCAAGACTTTGTTTGGAGCTTTCTTTAGCCGAAATGCCTAGAAATGACTCCTCCTTATATCTCGCTTCTCATTTTTGGTCTCGACGCCGTTAATGCGTTCATTTTCGGCCATGGCCCAATGTCAATCACTTTGTCGACATTTTCATGATGACTGGGTCAATATCACCAAACCAACCTACCCCTTCAAATACAAAAGCACTAGCTCACGGAAGCGCGTCAAATCGGGAGGAGGTTGGGCCAAGTATGTTCGGACTTATGCTTCAACCGGTCCTGATCGATAAAGAATATAGGGCTTTCATGAACATGTGGTTATGCATTTATCTTCCGTGGTAAGTCCAATGAGCCCACTCTGAATCACATAGTGATGGCTGAAGAATTGGCTGCAGGCAAGTTGATTCCTTTGGGCAAATATCTGCTGGGAGCATTCTACCATATGATGCATCAGATCACTGTTCAGATGAGGAATCAGGGTGAAATCTCCTGTGTCAATGGACCATGGTGGCTTCTCCAGATGTGGTTGCAACTATATATGCATCAGATTGTCTCTGTTGATCTTCACAACCTGAACTTTCCTTCAATCAACTACGCTGAAGGTGAAGATCCCAGATACAAGTCTTGTCAGACATATGGAGAGGCTGCATCTTCAATCATTATTGACTTGGACCTGGGTCATCTTTTCAAGATCTTCTACAAGGGATTCAACCACATGATCTGGTTTCCCTACGAGAGAATGAAAATTTAACCCTCCCCCCAGATTTAGCTATGAGTTGGGCTGCATAGATGATGATTCCGGGGACATCTTTAATTCTTTCATCGGGCCTGTGCTCTACCAAACAGAATTTCATCATGGCCGGCCGATAAGCTCAACTTATGAATTTTATAATCCAAACATGGTTGCCAGGCAGCTTGGACTTGGTCAATTGACCCCAAGGCCATATTTTTCAAGCATAATCAGACCCAGAGAGTCATTGCTGAATACAATCGAGGCCAATAAAGTTTTCAATCTTGGATGCAAGCTTCCAATATATGAACCCAATCCTCTGGTGATAATTGAAGCTGCTCATTCTTCATTCAACCTTTGGTGGCAGGAATGGCATTCTCACATTTTTAGAGCACAAGTCCATCCTTTATGCCAAGTTTTAATGCCCTTATTCTCTTCTGATGACGAGGTACACTTTTATAACTACCTTTTATTCGAAGTCTCTGCTCTGTTTCTAAAACATCTTTTTGAACAGACAATGCTCCCCAAGTCCTCCAGAGGTTCAATACTGGCAACCTGGCCCTATTGCTGCCTTGGGGCATGATGCTCCAAGTTTAACAGTGTTCAACAAAACACCTGCTGATGACACAGTGCTCCTGAAGGACCTTAAAAGAAAAACTCCTTCTTCCCCTATCAAGGACACTACAATTCCCAAGAAATCAAGATCAAAGAAAGCTAAGCCACTCCCTCAGGTATGAATGCTTTTGACCCCTTATTGTCCTCTGCAAATGTGTTTGCACTTATCACTTTCTTTCAACAGGTACAGGCCAACCCTCAAAGTCCTGACAGGGTAGTGATCTTGGAAAACTCTCCTGGAGCCTCTACTGGTCAAGCAAACGCTAATGAGCCTACCAGCGGCATGCATCAGGCAAATGACCAAGCAGGTGAACAAGGAGAAGCAGCAGAAAAATTTTCTTCTCATCAGGCTGATGAACAAACAGAAACGGCAACAGACATCCCTCTTCATCAGTCAGGAGAAGCAACAGAAAAAATTCTTCTTCAAGACATACCGGATTTAACTCCTTCGGCAATTCAAGATATATCAACAAGCCATGACACTGCTATCCATGAAACAAAGAACCGTGTCGGTGATTCAAAGTCTTGATGCTACTCGGGAGGTTATTGATCGGCTTTTGCCGAAGAGGTATTATCTTTAATCTTTCTCAGTCATTCCCTATTTGAATTAAGTCATTCGGCTAAAATAAATTTTCCTTCCATCATCAGGGTTCTGCTCTCCAACAGGCTAGCTTTTCTCTCATTGCCGAAGAGTTTGCCGAAGATGATGAAGTCTCTTCCAATCGGCAATTATCATCAGAGAGCCAGGTTAAACTGAAGGCCATAATTTCATTCTTGGAGAGGGATATTGTTGACCTGACTCGGGAATCTGACAAAATAAGGGAAATAGCAGAGCCACTTGGCCAAGAGCTCCCTTCTGATCTCAAGGATGCCATAAACGCCTTGTCTCATCTTGATGACCATTTTGCCGTTGTCAAGAGAGCACATAAGAACACATCTGACAAGGCTATCTTGGAGACTGACAAGGCAACCAGAGAACAGCAAGTTAAAAAGCTCTACTCTGAATTTAAATCAGCCAAACAGTCTTGGGACACCTTGGAGCCGGAGTTGCAGAGTATGAGAAACGAGAGGATTAGACTGGCAGCTCAGTTGGCCCAGTTGGACGCCAACATTCAATCTCATGAAGCTAAACTTGCCACTCTGCCACCTCTTGACTCGGCCAAAACCAAGATAAGCTCTCTTGTCAAAGAGACCAAGCAAATCAAGAGCAGATCGCAAGCGAGATCCAAAACTCTGAAGTTGAAGATAAAAGAGCCCTTGATGAGGTTAATAGAATCAAGGCTGATGCTCTGAATGTCATCAGTTCTTATCTGAATGTGTAAAAACTTCTGGCTTGTATGATGACATATGTAAATATTGTGCTCCAAATGCACCATACTTCTTCAACATTTCATTCCTTTTGATTCAATATTTTGTTTTTCTCTTTCTTCTCTGCTTCTGTTATCATTCGGCTCTTCCAATCACAACTGTACTCTGTGCGTTTTAACCGAATGTAACTGCTGCTGCCTCAAGTGCTCACCTTAGCCGAATAGCTCTCATCAGCTATTTAGCCGACCGGGCGTATGGTAACTGAATCGCCAGTAGTGATGGGCTCGGCCCAATTCAACGTCAGCCCATAAGCGTGGAAACCCTATCCCGTCGCTTGGCTTTCCCGCCAGCCTCGCCACGGCTCCCACGTTCATAAATAGGACCAGGGCTCCCACCATCATCATATCAAGCACAAGCGGTTGCTATCATCCCTAATCTCTTCCACTTCCTTTCCGCCTTCAAGCCCCAAAAACCCCCACCACCACCAATGGCGAGCGGCGGTGATCGCAACAAGCGTCCTGCTCAGGATGAGGCGGAGGGAAGCAGCAATCGGCGCCGGCGGTGAGATCTTCAACCCCTTAAGTTGTGTTGATTGATAGATTTTACCCGATCTGAGTCTCTGCCCCCTTGCGGTTGTTCATCTTCTTGATCTGTTTCAGGAGTACCGGGGTCGCCAGCGACTACGCTGCCAACTTCCAGAGGCGGGTCGCCCGGGCCGGCACTCACACTCCTCCTCCTGCTACCGCTCCGGTTCCCGCGGCGGATGCGGCGGAGGGAAGCAGCCGTGGTGGCCGCCGTCTGCGATGAAGAGATAACTTCCCCATCTCGTTTGCGGTTTCTTCCCCGTTTAGCCGATTTTGATTGCACCGTTTGTAGGACGGCGAGGATCAGCACCGGCCAATGGCGTTTCCTGGCGCCGGCCGCGGCGTTCGACGCCTCTGCCCCCGCGCCGGCTCCGGCTCCAGCCCCGGCTCCTGCTCCTGCTCCGGCACCGGCTTCCGCCTCGGCCTCGTCGGGGTCCGCCTCTTCGTACCGTCCTATATGGGACAGGAACGACGAGGAGATCCCGCCGTACAGCCGCTACGACGCCGCCGCATACCGCCGCGAGAGGGATGAGGCGATGGAGCTTCTTGGTGAAGAAACCAAGAAGTTCGGGATCGCCCAGCTGGAGTTGGAGGACAACTGCCGGCAGCTGAGCGAGGCCATCACCAGTACTTGCTCTTCAACAATTGCTTTCAACTCCCGTTCTTCCCGATTCATCTGCTCGCTGATCTATCTTATGTTTCTTTGCGACCCTCACCGCGAGCCGGACCGCCCGAAGGTGGCGGCGACGAGGGTGGCCGATCGTGAACGCCGGGGGGACCAACCGTGGCGATCGTCGGAGGCGGTGCTCGATCGATTGATCGGGCAGCCCTTCATGGTGTGCGCCTCGGCACTTCCTCGGCCGGGCGGGGATGTCGTCCCGGGCCCGGGACGACTACGCTCCGATGCCGACCGGCTTCCGGGCGGGCTTCCCCACGAGGTCGACGGCATTGAGGGTCTCCCCGACGTCGTACGACGCCCACGCCGACGCCATGGCCAACGCCACCAACCCGAGTCCGTCCTCAACAAGCTCTTCACCGAGGAAGAGGAGTAGCTTGTACTAGGGCTGGCATGGGTTGTAAATAAAAATTTTAATGAAGAATGTTGGTCTTCTCCCTGCTCTTGCTCATCTGTGATGATATTCATTTGTTGCGTTTGCTTGAATTATCATCCCTTTATTTAGAACTCGACTGCAACATTCTTGCCGAACGAAATTTTCCCGAACGCACAACGTTGTCTTAGCCGATTAGATCTTGGTCCCGTTCCACGACTTGACGGTTTGTAGCGTAGTACTTCAATTCACTTTATCTTCTCCCGATAAACCTACCACTGAGAGATAAAACTGTTCATTTATACTTTAAAAATTGGCTAAAGGCGATACAACCGTATCGGCTATTTCTTGCTCAAGACGATACACACGATATCGGCTATTTTTGCACTAGAGGCGATACAATAATATCGGCTATTTCTCTCCAACTTCTTTCCTTTGCTCTGAAGGCGATTTATTCAATCGGCTATGCCACATTCACGTCATAGTCATAGTTAAGATCCAACTTCGATACTTGGATAAAACTTCTTAAGGTATCTCGCCATTGATGGCTCTAGTAAGTTCTTCTCCAAATAGCGTTTTCAATATATACGCATTACCGTGTGCACAACCGACAACCCGAAAAGGTCCTTCCCAATTTGGTGACCATTTGCCAAATGTCTTATCCTTTGTGCCAATTGGCAATATCGTCTTCCAAACCAATTCTCCTTCGCAAATTGCTTAACTTTAACTCTCTTGTTGTAGTACTTGGCAACACGCATTTTATTCTTCTCGATGTTCTCTAAAGCTTTAAGACGAATCAAGTGCAAATCTTCCAATTCATCCATCATTAAATCTTTATAATCTTTTTTCTCAAAGTCCTTTTGTAACTCAACTCTCCTTGACCCCGATTGCAACTCCCAAGGCATTATAGCATTATGTCCATAAACCAGCTCATATGGGGATGCTTGTGTGGATCCATGGCAAGCCATTCGGTAAGCCCATAATGCTTCATTAAGGACCAAGTGCCATCTCCTTGGCTTCTCATCGATCTTCTTCTGGATAATCTTGATCATGATCTTATTCGATGCTTCTGCTTGGCCATTGGCTTGTGCATAATAAGGAGAAGAATTATACAACTTTATCCCCATGCTTTCGGCAAAGTCACAAAACTCTGAAGAAGTGAACTGAGTCCCTTGATCAGCTGTAATGGTCTGTGGGATCCCAAACCTATGAATTATATGCTCTTTGACAAAACTGATCATATTTTCTGATGTGACTTTTTTCAAAGGGATAGCTTCAACCCACTTGGTGAAATAATCTGTTGCCAGCAACACAAATTTGTGTCCTTTGCTAGATGGAGGATTAATTTGTCCAATCAAATCTATGCCCCATCCTCTAAACGGCCATGGTTTGATTATTGGGTTCAGAGCAGATGCAGGTGCTCTTTGAACATTACCAAATATCTGACAATCTCGACACCCTTTGTAATATTCAAAGCAATCCTCCAACATAGTCGGCCAAAAGTACCCCGTCCTTCGATTATCCACTTCATTCGGTAAGCCGACCGATGTGCACCACAAGCTCCTTCATGAACTTCAAACATAATCTTCTTAGCCTCTTCTTGACTCAAGCACTTGAGCAACACTCCATCTATAGACTTGTGGTACAACCGATCATCAAGAAGTACGAATTTAAGTGCCTTATACCCGAGCCTCCTGGAAACCTTTTGAGATGGATCTTTCGATAACCGATAATGTCACTTCTCCAGGTCATCTTTTATCTGATCATAATTGAAAGCACCTTCTTCTCGCATAGACTTCATGATTTTCTCGATATCCGAGGCCGCTTGAGCTAATTTATTCGCTTCTCCATTGTGCTCTTCCGGGTATATGATGCAAAGTAACTACTTTAAAAGCTTTTCGAAGTTCCCTACACCGTTCATGGTACCCTTGCAGACATCATTTTTGCATTCATATTGTCCTGTCAACCGATTGATTACCAATTCGAATCACCAAATACTTCAATAGCAACAAATTCTTCACTTCTATCAACAAATTAAGCCCTCTAAGCAAAGCCTCATACTCGCTTGATTGTTAGTGACAGGATATTCAATTGAAAAAGCAAACTCAAATGTATTTCCACGTGGAGATACCAAAAGAATACCAACCACCACCTTTGTCGCATGATGACCCATCAAAAAATAATGCCCATGGGGCAATGTTAACCATATCAACGACAAATCACGATGTTGAGTAATGAAATCGGCAATTGCTTGCCCTTTCACCGCTTTTGCCGATTCATATTTTAAATTAAATTCGACAAAGTGCTAGTACCCATTTGCCGATTCTTCCATTTAAAATTGGCATTGACAACATGTGTTTAATTACATCAAAACTAGATATTACCACACATTCGGCATTTAACAAATAGTGCCGAAATTTGGTGCATGAGTAATAAACACACAAACGAGCTTTTCTATAGCCGAATACCTTGTTTCGGGATCTAGCAGTTTTCGGCTAAGGTAAGCTATTACCCTCTCTTTTCCATCAAACTCTTGCATAAGGGCCGATCCTATTGTTAGGCTATCGGCCGCCACATACAAACTTGAAAGGCTTCTCAAGTTGTGGAGGTACCAACACCGGTGGTGCCTTCATATATTGCTTGATCTCATCAAAAGCCTTTTGCCGTATGTCACCCTGATAAATTTCGATCCTTCTTGAGCTTCAACAATGGAGAGAAAGGCAATACTCTTTCGATAAATTGGATATGAATCTCCTCACGAAATTGATCTTGCCCAAAGAATGACTCGCAACTCGTAAGGTTAGTTGGGGGCACAACTTTGTCTATTGCTTCCATGCTCTTTTTCCCAACTTCTATCCCTCCTTTGTGGATCAAGAACCCCAAGAACTCACCAAGACTCCAAAAGCACACTTATTTGGATTCATCTTTAAGCCATGTCTCCTCGTGCACTCCGAGTCTTCATCAAATCGGCTAAATGTCCTTCATGGTCCCTGGATTTGACTACCACATCATCAATGTAAATCTCTACAATTTTGCCGATCAACTCGTGAAAGATATAGTTCATGGCTCTCGATAAGTTGCACCAAAGATTCTTCAATCCAAATGTCATCACTATCCACTCAAACAATCCAATGTGGCCAGGACATCCGAATGCGCCTTTGCAATATCTTCAACTCGCCATGAAAATCTGATTGTAGCCGATTGCCATCCATAAAGCCGATGATTTCATACCCCGTGCATCCACTAGTAAATCGGCAACCGGCATTGGGTAACCATCCATGGGAGTAGCTTTGTTGAGATCTCTGAAATCTATGCATACTCTCATCTTCCCATTCTTTTTGTACACAGTACTATGTTTGAAATCCACTCGCATACCCGCATGGCCGAATAAAGTTTGCTTCAATCGCTCTCAATTTCTTTCTTTACATCGGCCAATACCTCCTCCTTATAAATCTTACGTGGAGGTTGTTTGAAAGGACGAAATCCAGGTTTTATAGGCAACTTATGTTCAACAATTGATCGATCCAATCCAGGCATCTCTCGTATAATCCCAAGCAAAACAATCTTTGAACTCCTTCAACAACTCTATTAATTTCAATTTATATTCGGGTCTAAATTTGCACCGATATACATCGGCCTTGACTTTGTGCTATCACCAACATTGATTTCTTCTAACTTGTCGGCCGACATGAAACCACGACCCGGTTGCCTTTGTTGCCATCGATTGGATTGCCCATTAAAAGTTACCGTCGTAGCCGATCGCTTGGATCGGCTGTTGATCTCTCGAACACATTGACAGACCTTCTTTCCACTTCTTACCCGAAAGGCGATCTTGTCCATCATACTCCCAATAAGCGGGCTCGGAGGTGGCAACACTCACCGAATCATCGGCTTGAACAATTTCTACATCATCTCCTATCCACTTTGAATAAGGATTTGATGCATAGTTGAGGGTACACAAATTAGCATGGATCCAATCCCTTCCCGAAGCATGCTATATGCCCCCTTGCCATCAATGACAAAGAAAGTAGTGATCAAAGTCTTGGATCCAATCATCAGCTCCACATGTACTTGCTCCACGAGTATCGAAGCATTGCCGAAAAATCTCTAAGGATCATGTCATCACAAAGAAATTTTCACTTGTCATACCAAGCTTCCCGAAAGTAGCATAGGGCATAATATTGATAGCTGCCCCTCCATCCACAAGCATCTTGGTCAAAGGTTTGCCATTGACATATCCCTTCGTGTATAATGGTTTCGTATGACGGTTTTTAATCGGCTTGTCAAAGACTCGCTTGCCGAGTCAACACAAGTTGAGCCATCGGGTCTCGGCATTCGGTTTTCATCAAAGTCCGAGTACACTTCATCTTGAACTTCTTGATCTTCAGAGCTCAACTCCAATGGAATAAAGAACACCATGTTAGTATCGGCCCGAAGGACCCCGTCCATCATCCTTTTTCTTAGGACGCCACACCGGTTTCTTTTCGGCTAATTCCCGCTTCAGCTTCTTGATTCCTCAAACGCCGAACTCTTCTCTTCGGCTTTTCCTCAAACCAGAGGGCACCATTGACCTCTTTGCCACCTGTATGAGCTTTCTTCCGCATTATGAGCACCGCTGTGAGCCCAAGCTTGGTCTCGCAAATCTTTTCCTCCGATGTCCATCAAAACCGTTTATTTTTAGGCGCCGATCGTTCTCGGAACTTTCATCCCAAGTCTATCATGAACGGGACGGCGGTTGACTCGAGATTGCCCGTACTCGAATATTGATCACGCATTCGTGGCAATTGTTTCGCGAGTGCAACTTCAAGCCTTCATTCCAACAAGTGTCCGAAGAAGGAACAGCCCAATGCGACGCTCTTGTTCTCTCCTCGTACTCTTCTTGTTCTCTTTGGCGCACCTCGCTCCTCATATCTTCGACGCTCTACCATGAATCTGCGTTCCTCTTCAATGTACCGTCGCTCCTCATCATACTCCATCTCCTTTTCCCTCTCGCCACTTATTCAACAAGTGTTGTCTTGTAACTCGCGCTTTGGCTCGGCGTGTATTCGGCAATTTCCCTTAGCCGCATCCGAAGTCGACCCTTCTCTCGTTTCGCTATTTCGAACCGTACTTGTTGCACTTCCTCCTTGGTAACTTGCCGATTAGGGTCAACAAGACCACTCTCCTTGGCTCTTTCAGAGGTCAGAACCTTCATCTTTCCCTTTTCCTTGGACTCACTGGCATCAACCATGCCTATAGAGAAAGAGACCATGTTCTGAGGGAATGGATTTTTGTCTACTTTCATCTTGCCATCAAATCTCAAGTGTCCATCTTGAATAGCTTTCTGAATCTTTACTCTGAACACTCGGCAATCATTGATATGATGAGAACTTGTATCATGAAACCCACAGTACTTCTTATCCTTTACTCCTTCAGGGCGCAAAGATAAGATGTCCTTCCTCGGGGCAGCGGCTTGACGCGTCCCTCTTGGATCGATCTGAAAAGAGCTTATCTCGCTTTGCCGACATCAAAATCATAGGATACCTTTTGTCGCTTCACCCATCGATGACCGACCAAAGTAGGCTCTTTTGTCCAGTTCAACTCGCAGCCAGACTACTTCATCTTCATCTTCATATTCGATGCTTCTTCTAGAAATCCTCGATACATGTCAACAGTTGCACTTGTTCTTCCGAAAACGAGCATCTCTTCTCGAACCCTTGGGCTTGATTGCTCATTGCTTTGTCAATTTTTGTGCAAGCCGTCCAAGGTCTTCAAACTCCATGCCGAATAGCTTGTCTCTGATATGTGGCAGCATGCCTGCAATGACCAATTGCGCGAGTTGGTCATCGGGAATAGTCAGAGAATAGCACATGTTCTTCGCTTCTCTGAATCTACGAAGATATTCCATTGGCATTTCGGTAGTCTTCATCCTCATAGCCCACGGATCAACCATCTTCTTCTCATTGGTTCCCGTGTAAAAGTATGCATGGAACTTTTGCTCCAATTCGCCCATGTTCTAATGGAATTGGCCGGTGAAGCAAACCATGTGAAAGCCGGCCCCGTCGTAGACATAGAAAAATATCTGATTCTCCAAGCTTCATCACTAGCAGCTTCTCCAAGTTGCATCAAGTACCTGCTAACATGTTCAATGGTACTAGTGTCATCTTGACCAGAGAATTTAGTCAAATCTGTCGGTGGCTTTACTCTTGGTGGAAGAGCTACTCTATTGTACCACTCTGGAAAGGGAGATTTGTATGCATATGTCTGATGCTTTGGTTTAAGGCCGAATTGATTCTGCATCATATCAGCCATTCTGCTTAGGAGGACATCATTTGCATCTTGTGCCCCCTGCCTTCCAGAAGGTACTCCTGACGCACTCATATACCCTGGATTCGGCAAAGCATTAAGGGCACTGTAATCGGTAAACTCATTGTACCCATCTCCATAAACACTCTTCTGCAATCTGTTTGCCATTGGAGAAATCTTGTAAGCAGATGCGGTATATCCGTTGTTGCACCAAAAGCTACTTGGCCATGAGTTTGCTTGCTTCGGTGATAGGAGGCTTCTCTTTTTCATCATGAATAGCTCCATCCTTGCTTGTACCGATCATCTCTCCCGCCCTTGAGTTGGCTTCCCCGAAGACTCGGCCGAGTGTTGAAGTACACCGGTCCACAAGCTCTCCAAATCTTTCCTCAAAGCGCTTGTCAACCGCTGGACCAAAAGTATCAGCCATGATCTTGTGGAAAGTGCCCGAAAAGCCGTGTTGTGATTCAACATAGTGTCTCCCACGCTTGTAGATGGCTCCAACTACCCTCTCGCATCTCCTCCTCGTCGCACATCGTCGACCGACCCGAAAGAACGCGTGGCGTTGATTGCTTGATCATCACTCGCCACTCTTGTTCTTGGAAAAAGACATCGACATTTCGCTGAAATCGTTCCATTGCTGCTCCACCATCCGGCGTTGCTCGGGCCGCAGCTCTTCCATGGTCACGTTCGTAACGTGACTATTGTCAATCTCCGATCCCATCCTAGACTGAGAAGTGGTCCCACCGAGCGTGCCAAAAAGTGTGTTGACACAAAATGTGGCGCACTGTGTCTCACACACAGCAAGCCGGAAAGCCTAGCTTCAATCGGGTGCCCGGGCGTCTGAATCCGGAAGCGTGCCAGTCGATTTGACCTGAAAGTCGACAAGGGAAATAAAACGGTAAGATCATAACTGGAACATGCTGGGTGAGACCAGACAGTTCCATCTTTACGGCCCTGAAGCCACTTACGATGACACATAGCTATAGAAGCTATCTGCCAACAGATTGCAGTTCATTCGGCTAAAGTAACATAACTGATGTAAACATAATGAACTTGCCGAATATGGTAAATGAAGACATGTTTGAACAAGATTAAATTATTAAAGCATATCAAACTATATCTCAGGTTTAAAGCATCATCAAGCACTAACATCTAAGGATAAGTAACTTATAAATATAAATCCACTAAATAATACATGCATAGGCTACTCCAACTAGTCTCGCGCACGTCTAGCCTTCATAAACCCGTCGAGCATAAACCCAAGCAAGCTAATCCACCGCATGATACCACTCGCTATGAATTTACACCACTCCTTACTATTAGATCAATCCACCGCATGATACAATCTAACAATAAAGAGCTAAAAGCACGTAATTACCTAACGTAACTATAAATACTCGCTACATGTGTGAGCATAACCGTATCGGCAAGATTACCGAATCGGGTCCATGAAGAAGGAACAAACAAGTAACATGTAAAAGGAGCCTATCGATTAAACCGATCTCTAGTCCACCGGATGACTAGCTCTAGAGTAACCCAAAGACTCGCATCTCGCCGCACGGTACCCGGTCCCGTCAAGGCTTATCTACATATAACGTGAATGAACCCGCAACACGTGACAATCTAGATAGATCTAATTCGGCTATATGAGCTTGATCTACTCGATATTGAATAAGCATGAAAGGAACGATCAACAAGCCGAAAGAGTATCAATCTAGATTGGGCAAAAGAGTGTTGCAAATAATTAAACATTAAATAAAGCAAGCAACACGTGATAACTTAATGAATCTATTAGATCTTGCCAAATCTAAGAGAGCCGATAACTATCTTTACTCATGTCTTAATCCGCCGCACGATACAAGGCACAAGCAAAAACTTCCCATCATTAAGCTTAAATCCGCCGCACGATACTAAGCAAAACGGATGAGACTACTTGCATCATAATCTAAATCCGCCGCACGATACTAGACATGATAGCAAGGTTGCCGGGACTTACGGAGGTCGACGGATCGATTGGCCCTCTCGAAGAACTCGACGACACGACTAAAGGACTCGAAAGGTGGCACGTAGCCGGTTGTATTGATTTGGTTGTGAACCCTTATTACAATGGTCGAGGGTTTATATTTATACCCCGGACGAACATGAGTCCTAAGCACTTACGAACTATCTAACCAAGATTGGAAAGACAAAGACACGCTAACTCTATCCATAATCGGAGTCCTTGACCATCATGACTCCTTCCCTTTTCGATCGCTTCCTTTTCCTTTTTCCGCCTTCAAACAAAGCAGTTGCCGACCGCTTGGCCATTTGCCGAACACATGGAAATTAGCCGACCGCATATGCATTTGCCGAATCCTCTCTCTCGCGCTCGCGGTCCACCTGTCATATTCCCCGACCAAATTCTGGTGTTAACAGGGGGTTCAACTGTTTATTCACGGTGGTTTCAACAAACTTCACTTGGTGTTTCTTATTTTTTTTCCAGGATTTTTTTCGGTTGTTTCAAGTAGGGTAATCATGTTGTTTCATTTTGTATTTATTTTATGTTTCGCATGTCATTTTCTAATGTTTCTATACCACAATAGAGTTGTTTCTATACTGCTTTCAGTCATGTTTCAGGTGTTCTTTAATATTGTTTCTATTTTTTCAGTTAATCAATGGTTTGGGGTTCATGCAATGCAGATTTGCTGAAGGAGGCAGCAAATACATTAGGGTTCCGGCGATGTGTCATCGAGGGTGGAGGGTTTGTCTGAGGTGTTGTTTCATTGGTTCTTCTCGTTTGTTTCATTTTTTGTTACTTTGGTGTTTGATTTTCATTTATTTTTGTTTCACAGGATTCCGACGATGCTCCGGCGAGGCTCCGACGAGTTTTGCTGAAGGAGGTAGGGGGTGTGTGTTGGGAGAGCAGGTGGCGAAGGTTGCGCGTGCGTATGTGTCGTGGTGGTTGGGCATCGGGTGTCCGCTTGTGTTTAGATGGGCCGGCCCTTGCTAGCGCGGGCGTTCTATGCGTAGAACGTTCTATCGCTAGCAGGACCCTTATAAAATACAATATTCATCATTAGCCAGGTAACATCAAGGTTATGCTCAAAAAAGTTACCCCTCAAACAAATCTGTTTGACATCATTGGCCAATACAGAAGAGTTGTAGCGCCTCAGTCATTATGTACTAAAGTAATTATCTTAAAATTTTATCATCATTGGCTACACAAAATGACCTTTGCAAATGAAACAAAACCCAACATTATTACTAACTTCATACACTGGTATGAAAATAATAATGATAGGCTCAGTTTCATTTCCAAATGCCATGCAAGTATATATCAACATGCCTCATATTTACTTGTACTACTAGACCATATACACATAAGAACTATATTAGAGAAACATATATATGCACGCATTATTCAAAGGAAAAAATGATCAGTTTCGTCAAGAATCAAATCACTGAAGAATTGTTTAGCACAAAATATTATTCAAGAACTTCTCATGTTGAACCAATCTATCTATTCCCAAGCCAGCTAGCGGTAACTGAAGCCAATTTTGTTCTGAAACAGCACCAACATTGGGAAGCCTTACTTTGAATGAAGATGATCAATAATAATAAGATTCTTCAAGACAGCAGCCAAGGCAGCATGCATATACCATCGACCTTCAGCTTTAATACTAATTTTTATCAATATGTCATCTACTAATAATTATCAGTGTTGACAAGATCATGCCGTTGCAGTTATAATAGCTCTTCTATTTTCAAACTGATTGGCCCAAAACAGGCCTAGCTAATTAAGCAGAGAAACCATGTCAAAGGAAAGCTATTCAAATAACTAACTGCACCTTTCTCTTCTAATTGAAATAGTTGAAGGCCCATTTACCTCACTAAGCGGTTTTGAATGCAGACCGGCATGATGTGAAATAAATCAGCTATATGGCGCCACGTCAACCACGAGAATGATAACATCAGACTTTGGCGATACTTCATAGAGGTTAATTATATATTATAGAACATTCTAGAATTTTTTTACAAAAAATCCAATAACTTCTAGCATAAATACGTATTTTTTTGAAACCAATAAATTTGTCTTCAAGAATTTTTGTTCTAGTTAATACAGCGTTCAAAACTGTTGGTCTGTGCGCCACCCAGCGTGGCCGAACCTCCCCTCGGCTCCTGTGAACAGAATAGCACTACTGGATGTTCCATGGAAATATCCTATGTGTAATTCCCTGTGAACAAATTAAAGGGCATGCCCGTGCCCGCTCAACAGGACTCCACGCCGCCGCCGGGCCAAGGAAGGGAGAATGTGGATGGGACATCTCCGAGGCAGCCATCTCTACCAAGATGAAGGATAGTTGGCAAGCCACAAGCACTGGACGCGATTCAGTTTTCAGGATCCTGCGTGCCGCAGTGCCACCGGCGCCATTGCAACCGCCCTGCTGCCCGTCTTTAATTAAACTAGAACATCTGGCGCCCTTCGGCCGCCCTGCCATGATTATTTACCAAATATATAACAAAGATCTTCCCACTTCCTAAAAGGACGAAACTATTTTTTGTATTTTTAAATTATAAGTGCATATAAACACTAAGATTCTTGCAATCTATAACAGATTAAAGCCAACTCGACGTCATATAACCGAAGATAAAGACAGGAAGGAAAAAGAAGCTATATAGTGCTGGAGCTGTTTTAAACTGCAACAGCACCCGTGAACCACACAAAACTGCTAGGAACAAACCAATGACATAGCAAATGACGAATAAATTGTCAACAAAATTATGGTATTTGAATTTGCAGACAACAAATATGATAATATAATCTGGTTCCATAGACAAACGATCCATTAGTAACAACATACAAGAATTAGATGGCACATCCCATTAATACTGCTAGCTATAATGATGGTTCAAAACATTAAACATCCATAAGATTACAGGAACTTCTGACAACTGATAAAATCCGTAGAAAATATTGATCAGACAAACTGAATTTGAGTTAGATAATAAGAAAGTTGATATACAATATGCACACAACATCTCCCAGTCCAGGACCTCTAAGACCATTTCCTATGATGTCTCCGATGAACAATATTCAACCAATGTGGTTCCTCTTCAAAGCATGTCAGAAAAGAGGGAGCATATTTGCTTAGTAGCTCGGGATTACTGAAGGACCAGATGAATACAACGCTGCAATGGTGATGAGCAACAATATCAATTCTTAGTTCATCGATTTACAATCTTATTGTAAAAAAAACTGAACAACCTTGTTTACACTTCAATTTTCAGTTTAGCACATGCCTATCTTGCATGTTCCTGGTAGACAGATTGCAGATGGCGAAGTATGTGCATTGTAGATTTTATCTCTCTGTATACCAAATTATGTAGTCTATAAAAAGAGCAGTAGGTTAATTCAGCAATGGCAAACACCAAATGACGACCAATACACTATCATACACACAAGGGCTCGCTGCAACCGCAACTGGTGGAGACAAAATGGCGGATCCTTTTCTTTTTAATTAAGCATTTTTGCTTGCTCTG
This sequence comes from Themeda triandra, assembly GCA_018135685.1. NCBI lineage: Eukaryota > Viridiplantae > Streptophyta > Magnoliopsida > Poales > Poaceae > Themeda > Themeda triandra. The sequence continues at coordinate 66,155 of JAENPR010001198.1, read as the reverse complement.
TGAAGAGATAAATTATAAGAGGCATGGACAACAAAGAATGGATGGAACTAATAACTGATATTAATCAAAGGCATATCAGAGTATCATGCATATATCAAAGGCATATAAGAGTGTCGACATGCAGATACTTATGCCTCCTATAAGTGCAGTCGTGCCTCCACCAGATCTTCCCAAATGGAAAATTATGGCTATCTCTGCAAACAAACAATATCCCTATTGTAAGTATGTAAAGAAATTACTGACTGAAAGTCTAAAACACTGAAAAATTGATGGATAGGCGGTTGTTCCATTGCACGACGATAAAGACGCTGGGGAAGGAAGCCAACAGAAAGGGATCTGTTCCGTGTGTGGACAGGCGTCCAAGTTCATCCTTCATCGTGTGAGACAGTGGCCGATCGGCACACCATGGAAGAGGTGGTTTCCACCGCTGCTCATCTCCCAGCATGGATCTGGTGGAGGTCATCGCTGATCTGACAACTGAAGCCAAGATCCACGAGGAGGACCTCGCCCTCCATGTCGCACCAGGGTGCCTGAGTGAAGGAGAAGAGAAAAGAAGAAATTGCTAGGTTGTACCCTCGATTCAGCATGTCACCATCTTTGGGATGTTGCTCATTGCCTTCGCCCCAGCCCTGGCTGCTTGTCAGTCGAACGGCGGCGAGCTCGTGCGGCTTCCTGCGCTCTCGTAACGGCGGCGAGCTCGTGCGGGATCTGGTGCTCTAGCGACAGGGGAAGGGAAAGATGAGAGAGAGGAAGAGATGAGGATAAGGGACGGGGCTTTGCTCTAGGGTTGGGGTACGCCTGCCGGGGCTTCTTCGTAAAATAAACAAATGCGTTGGATGGCAGGGGCCTTTTGCAAAATATGCATAGTCGCGTGTCAGCACGTCGATGCTCCAGCAATGCTTCGAATTCTCTGGTGCGAGGAAAGGGGAGTGACTTTTAACTTACCCCGATGCACGCCCCGACCTGCATGGCTCCGTCAGATGTTAGGTCCAGGCTCTTCGACTCCGATCATCTCTTAGACCTGAGCTGTTGTCTGCACTGCTGCAGCACGTGAACTTCCAGGTTACCAGGCAGCAGCCATCACTCCATCTATCAGGTATATATCTTCTTTTTTCAATAGTTCTATTCTAATTTTTTTGTGTCAATAGGTTTAGAGAATGAGCTGAATCAGGGGAATAAGATGGAATATGGGTTCTTAAGAGATTGCTTAATAATTTACATTGAAGAGGGGATTGAGATGAAGTTCACAACCTGATGAGCTTATTGATGACTTCGATGCAATTCAGCCCCGAGAAAAATTTAAATGAAACATGTTAGTTGTTTTAACCATTAATAGTGATTATTGTTATATTTGCTTCGCAAAATTGTCATAGCATGCATAATTTATTATGTAATAGAGATTTTGGTGTTTCCAATATATCATTGAACTCTATATACTTTATATACCTATAGAGAATATTTTTAAATATATGTTATATTATATGTTTTTATCGTCCAGCCCCAGCTATATATAATTCCTAGAGCAGACATGCATCTTGGACTCCATGCAACAACTGGTTCCACCTGACGGAGACGACATGCCTTGGAGTACAGCCGATCTAATCTTAACCCCGGCTGGAGGAGGCTAAAGGCTGGAAGGCTCTTTCGTCGTTGAATGCCTCATCTGATACTGACGCCCTTGATCAGCACGGATGCTCGCAAGCCAGCTTTACGGGAACACATTTATTAAAGCACCAATTGCAATATTATGGGCAGGTCATCCGCGAGCCTGGACAGTCACGGACCATGAATTTAGTAGCTTGATAGATGAGGAGCTATTGATTCTTCATATCACGCCGTGGATTAATGTAATTTGTAGATAAATTATCTACCAGAACCGTTAAAAATTAATAAAAAAACTCTTAATCTACATGTCAACATCCATAATTTAAAACATACATTAGTTATAAATACTTCCTCCATTCCAAATTATAAGTCATTTTGACTTTTTTAGTACATCTATTTTGCTATGTATCTAAATATAAAATATGTCTAACATAGCAAAATGGATGAACCAAAAATGTCAAGCGACTTACAATTTGGAATAGAGGGAGTATTATTTTTTATAAGCTCATCCAACGTCGAAATATATCCTCAGCAAACCATGTAGTAATGACACTTATAGTTCACTTTAAGTTATATTATCAATCATAACAACAAATTTTGTAAGTCATATTGGAAAACTTTAGACATTTTGATTGAAACATTATATTATATAAATATTAGTAACTTAATTTTAAGGTTTCTTTGTCCGGTAAAAAAATACTAATCGAATACAGTGAATACAATATCTTGAGCGCCATGTTGCATCTCAAACAACTTTTTATGACATTGCCTAAAGAGGGTAGCCTAGGGCCTTACAATATTATTTTAAGAAAATAAAGCATGGAAATTTTGAATAAATCATACAATAAGCATTATAATTTCAAAGCTAAATGTTAAAATATAGATTTTCATGACATCACATTAAAGATAAGGGTTTACACATTTTAAGTTTATTTATGTTGTTTCAACTAAATGCATATTGCAATATATAGATCTTAAAATCTTGCAAAGATAAAAAAAAATCATCAAATCGATAGACTGTATTCACTACTGCAAAGAATAATAGTTGTCGTGTCTAAGGAATAATAAGCTTCAAATTTAGGAGGAAATCAAAATTTACGTTCATATCATCAAAATATAGACCGTAGCTAAAATATCATAGTAAAAACAAATGTTTCGATTAAATGTATATTGGAGATACATACAACAGTGCTATGTAAGGGGAAAAAACCTATGAATAAGGTTGAAAAAATCAATATTTGATTGATTATCACAATGGATATAAACACATGTTATATATCAATCTATTGTTCTAGAATGTCAATGAATAGAAAATATATTTTATATAAGTAATTCTTATTAGTTAGTGTCTCATAAAATTCTAACCCGTGCGATAGCACGGGTTGGTGAACTAGTTATCTTTCTAATTCGCTAAAAAAGGAACAGAATAGCTCATGGTCCATAACCACCCTCTTAAAATTCACATAGAAATTAACTATACACCGCTTAAAAACACATTAAACCATGTCAGCATTGGATCTGCAGAGAAACACGGGGCACTTTAAGAAACTAAAATGCAGTTACGTCTCAACTCTCAACATATAGTTCTTCTAATTGACAGACAAGCAGAAAACAGACTGCTGATATGTAAGTTTGCAATATACATGCTATGGCTTTGATCCACGTGTCTGTATTTGGAGCATTTACTTTTTCTGCATATTTTTGCTTAGCTATGACTAGTAAGTAGTAACTCCAAGTATTTGATTTCTTCCCTTGAACCTGACGTTTCCAGTCTTGTGTTCCTCATTTCCCTTGTCCTGTTGTCCATCCATGTTACATGATTTGGAATTCCTGAGGTAGCTGCAGTGCTGCTAACTGTTTTCCCCTTTCTTTCTGAACCCAGTCCACAATTGTGCCATGCAGCTGAACAGGCGCGTGTGCAACCCACAGGTTGAGGAATTGGAAGATGGTACATGTCTTTCTCCCTATCTCCTGATCATGCCATTGTGACATCTTTCCTTTCTTAGGTCCACGAAAACTTCTTGTGCTTGTTCTCTGTGTGCTCATGCTTGCCTTCTCAACTTCAATATATGCAGCGCCATGTTTTAATTGCCAAAGCATTTGGTAGACTGCCGCTTCATCATTGTTGCAGAAGTAATCTATTGCCTTTGGCAGCATGGTCTCTTCCAGTTGTCCCATGGTAAAGTCTGTATGCAAGAAATGCTGCTCATCACTGTAGATTGCCAGTACTGCAGGAGTTCTATCCACATGTAGGATGTTTTCTAAACATCCATGCGGGGTAAATAGAACTCCAACTTTCAGATATGGAGAAACTTGTAGAGAACTTTTGGTTTCAGGCAGTAAGGACCTTTGACTGCAGTCCAAGACTGAGACATGGCACTGCAGATGTACTTCAATAACTGGTTCCAGAAAAACATTGGGTGATCTTGACTTGTTTGACTTTCAACTACCATGACAGAGGTTGTGCTGATCATGCTGCTTGCAACATAGTGGGTTTGGACGAAACCAATCAGTGCCAAACTTGTGAAGAATATCCCAATGTTCTTTGTGTTGTGTATCAACATCTGTCACCCATGAGAAATCTTCTGAAGGGAGTTGCAGAAGTTTATTCCTAACTGTTTCAACTGCATACTTGAAACTGAAGAGGAGCATACAGCTGTAGGCACTTAATTAACATCCCTACTATGTCGGTACTCTCTGAATGTTGTAGCATTAAAGAAAAGAAGAAGTCATCCTTGGATACATTGCCACCTTTCTGCACAAAGATGAATCTAGCCTCTACTCCATACTCTGTTTGCCTGAATAATTCTGTGTTGTAGTTTCTTGCCATTCAGAAGATGTCTGACAAGAGGGTCAAATGGCATGTGGCGACGCGGCCTACCACCAGACTCCAGTAATCTGAGAAACTCACTAGCGCCATCTACAAACCACTCAAATCTTCAGATTGGATAGGAGCTGGTTGACTGTCTCATGGACAAGTGCAGAGCAAACAATCTCCGCCATCAGGATTCAAGGATCTGTAGTATTCCTTCCCTCTTGAAGAAATTCAGAATATAGCAGAATATATGAGAGACTAAACATATGAACTTTGGTTCAGTTGCAAAGATTTAACTTAGCAAATGTTGGAACATACCTTAGAGGCTTAGACTGGATCACATGGCAGATATCCTTTTGATGTAGAGATATCTCGAGTCTGAGTCATACAGCGAGGCAAGATGAGAACTTGAATAGAATGTAGTGATATCAAATACTTTGAAGGGGGAAAACAGGTAGGCAAGTCCAGTAATTGGTCTCTGCAGGGAAAAAAGAGGTAGGCCAAGCCTTCAACATTCAAGGATAAGGGTCTGCACTTGATTACAAATTTGGATATAATTTAATAGGACAACAGGCACTGAGTTGAGAAAAGTAGGACAACAGGTGCGTTCAAAATCATGTGGAAAAACAAAGAATGAAGGATGGTTTTGATATACCAGCGGCAGGGAAAGAAAGTAGATGGCAACTTGAAAATATTTGAGGAATCCTTGGCCTTGCAGATACTTAAAACAATTCGCCACTCAGAATTCCTTTTGAGGTGTCTTGGCTAGCTTGGAACTTCTTTATACTAGTTTTGGTTAGCAGTCAGTTTCTAGTAGATGAAGCAAACATTCATGTCCTCTGCAAATTCATATTTCTTGCCATGAAATGGTCCACTGATATCTGATCACAGGTGGAGCCTCGTGGAGGCGAAACGGGGTGCTGGCCCCACTAAAGAGAGACCGTTGTGTGAAAAGCTGAAGCCTAAAGCAATTGTGTAGATAAGTTATTCGGAGTATAATAGTACTTGAGTACGTGACTGAGCGCATGTAAATAACAAAAGGCAGCATGGTAGTAGGCTCTATAGGTGTGATCGAGTGCAGGTAAACAATAAATACCGTGGATCATGCCATAGAGTGGTGATGGGACATAGGAATTGTGCTTTGTAAGTTTAGATTTGTACCTGTTTTTTTAACTTCAAAAGGAACTTTCAATAGCCACCACAGTGGTATTTTTTTTTTTAAATTAGCCCCCCTTAGTTTCTATTCACCCTCCGCCACTGCTCACCACATTTTTCCATTTTTCCGGTGACTTGCTTGATGTCAATGGAAGTTTGTTAAAATAGAGTACTGTCAGTGAAATGGACTGTTTTGTTTCTGAAAGCCAAATGCCCAGATCTATTCTAGAGGTACAAGATTCAAGGGCCATTTTTTCTTACGAAATTCAAGTGCAATTTAGATGTAGTGAATCGCAAGCAGAGCAGCAGACTCCATCTAGATTCTAGAGGCACTCTGGTTTCCGAAAGCAGAGCAGCAGGCAGATGAGACGTGCAAGGGGATAGGTTGTGTGCCCCTGCCCAGTAGCGGCAGCCCCGTGATTTGGGTAGCAAATCGCACGTACCTGGATTGCGCTTGCGTGAGGTGGGACTGGGAGCTCCCACTCCACTCCGCCATGGCTGTGGCTGTGCGGCCTCGTGCCTGTCTGCATCTCTCCCCGTTCCAGACCAAGTGTGGGCTGGGGGCTGGGCCCAGAGTCTTGAGCCTTCTTTGGTTGTTCTAACAGCCCAATGTGTCATTATGGTACCGAAAATAATTTGTGAAACTGGTTTCGTATTTTTCAGGTAAAATAAATTTTCTTCTGCTCAAAAAAAAAGGTAAAATAAATTTTCTTTGCTAAGAAAAAGGTAAAACAATTTTTAAGATTAGAGCAGATTTTGGGAATTTAAATTACAATATACAGTTTGCCTAAACAGTCATATAACCCATGTATACATCTTTAAACGCTAATATAGTAGTACAATGTTTTTGATTAATTGGCTGTTTAGCCTGTATACACCGTTAAACGCTATTATACAGTAGTACACCATTTTTGTATCTTACTTGTAATCAAACACGTTTAGTATCTTATAAATGATTGTGTCAAGCTCCAGCAAATTACTCGAGAAAAAGTAAATGTGCTAGATTCAATAATACGGACCAGCTAATAATTAATCATATAGAATTTATTTAAATGTTTGCTCCTCCTCCACTGTATTAGGTAATGGTACAATGTGATTGCACACAAAAGCAACATTTGCAGTGCAGTTGCATCTTTCATTTTTTGGTATACAATGCAATAAGGTGGATAAGGATAACAATATAACCATATAACGTCCACTATAAGTTCCAAATGGTGATTAATAAACACCACGATACAGAATGCTGGCATACATTCCTAATTCAGAACAGAGTTCTCAACTAAGACCAACATTATATTAATATTATACAAAAGTCGTTAGTGTGGTGACTAACACAAAAATCCTCCCTGTAGTAGGAGAATCTATCCCAAATTGGAGATCTGAAAATATGTACTCTGCTCTTTTGTCATATCTGTTCTTGGTCATGAACAGTAAATCCACACTTTGTTCCTTTCATGAACACTCCATTGTTTTATTTCTCCATCATTTGCTGATCGATTCATGATAAATATATGATCAAGAATTCCAGGCGGCAGTGATGTGCTGCTTGTGTTGTTCCATTACTTCCTGATACCAGTCCAGGATTTAGCCTTCCAGTCGGATGGATGCATGGGTAGCCCATAAGTCAATGAAGCGAGAGACCCAATATGTCAGGCACTCCAACTCCTCATCCAGTCCTTGCAACATCTTCCTTCTCTTAGCTCCTTGAGATGTTCACTGTGCCTGGCATGAAGATGCTTAGACTTTCAACCTGAATGTATGCAGTGCCATGCTTAGACCTCTGAAGCATTCGGTAGACTGTTGCCTCCTCATTCTGGTCGAAGAAATCTATTGCTTTTGCCAGCATGATTTGCTCAAGTTGTCCCAAGTTAAATAAAGTAGTATGCAAACAATGTTGCTCTTCAATGTCGGCTGTTGCTACTATAGGAAACTTATCGACTAGCAACACGTCTTCTGAACAACCATGTGGCGAAAAGAGGACTCCAGCTCTCCGATATGGACGACCTGGTAGAAGTCTTCGACATTTGGATTGTGAAGCCCTCTGTTTGTCGGACTCTGAGAGTGAGACTTGGCACGGTTCTAGAGAAACGTATCCAGATGACTTGTCTAGCTTGCTATTATGACAAACGTTGTGCTTATCATGCTGCTTGCAACATAATGGGTTTAGGCGAAACCATTGACGGCCAAATCTTTTTTTGACCGAATATTGACGGCCAAATCTGTGAACATTCTCCCAAAAAATGTTTCTGTGTGAATCAACATATGGTACCCAAGAGAAGTCTTCAGTAGGTCATTGCACATAAACTTTAACAAAAAGGGCCAGGCCCGATGGGCCGCACGAGGCACGGCCTGGGAAAACACGGCCCGGACACGGCCCGACACGATGGCCGCCGTGCCCGTGCCTGGGCCGCAATGTCGGCCCATGGGCTGGCACGCGGCACGGCACGAAAATGGGCCAGGCACGGCTGCGGCACGACTTTTTTTTTCAGCCGTTGGATCCCGCATCCCATCATCATCTGGCCGTCCATTTCCCACCGTTGTGAAGGGCAGTATAAAAGGCGACGCCGGCCTCTCCCCCCTAACCCTAATTCATTTCCTCCTCTCCGCTCCGCCGCGCGCCGCGCGCCGCTGCTCTCGCTCTCCTCCATCTTCTCTTCGCTCCGCTCCGCCGCGCGCCGCTGCATCTCTCCAAGTTAGCTGTGGCGAGGGAGAAGATGCAGGGGCGAGCGCGACGGCGGCCGGTCGCCGGCCGGGCTGTCGTCAATCCAAACCCCAACTCTCTGTCTCGTCCTCCGACAGCGGCAGCGGCAGCGACGCAGACGGAGCTTCGAAGAAGCAGATCTGCTGATCCGCTACTGCTCGCTGGAGCTGCAGCTGGTGCTTCATCTCCATCGCCGCCTGCTAATACGAGGTAAAAACCCTAACCCTTGCTGCGTAGATCTGAATCTTCTTCTTCTTCTGTTCTTCTGCTTTCTTCTTCTTCTTTTGTTCTTTCTTCTTTGCTAATCTTATTCGTATTCATTTTGCAGCTGTTTGAGGTTGAGGCTGGCGCGGCCCCCCTCTTTCTCTTCTAACACACTGGATGAGGCTAGTGCCTCTGCTGTGTATGAAGAGCAGGAGAGGATGAGCGAAGTCCCTAGAGTTTCAGATGATGACGACTTCCATGATGAAGAGATAGAAGAGCTCTTCGAGTCTGACGTTGCAGGTGGAGGAGGTGGAGGTCGAGATCTACAAGATTCGATCAACCTTGAAGATGAAGGTGATGGTGATGGTGGAGCAGAGGGAGAGGGCCAGAACGGCGCCGCCAAATATGTCATACGTCCGTCCTCCTCCGACGTATGGGAGGACATCTAGAAACTCTTCAAGAAGGTCAATGGTAAGGATTTCAGGTATGGAGCTCGCTGCATCCACTGCAACAAGCAGTATGCTGCTAGATCTGCAACTGGCACTGGTTCTTTGCATTGTCACAGGCATAAGTGTGCTGTTAGGTGAGAGAAAGTCAGGGGCAAAAGTCAGACTCATATATCATTTAATCCTGATGGTTCTTTGCGTAATTGGGATTATTGTCCTATGCGTGCTCGTACCGAACTTGTTAGATTGCTTGCTGGGTCTGATTGTGCTATAAGTTTTGGTGAGTCTCCTGCATTTGAGGAGTACATAGTCAATGCTCATAATCCTAGGTTCAAGGCTGTCTCTACACAAACCACCACAAGAGACATAGCCAAGCAGTTTGCTGATAGAAAGGCTAAGCTTGTTGAGATACTTAGTTCCGATTCTGTTAATTGTGTGTGCTTAACCTCTGATATATGGTCTGGCAAAGTCAAAGAGGACTACCTTAGTGTAGTTGCTCATTACATTAATCCTGATTGGCAACTAGAGAAAAGAGTGCTTGGTCTTGTGCCGATTGATTGTTCCCATAATGGTCAGAACATTGCTGATAGAGTTGCATCTGTTCTTGCTGACTATGGTGTTCTTAACAAAGTGTTTGCTGTTACTTTGGATAATGCTTCATCTAATGCTTCTGCCATGCAAAAACTTAGACCTCTTTTGTCTAACTATCTTGGTCTTGAGGTACCTATTGAGAATCCAAGAAATCCTGAACCTGAAAAACTATGTTCTTGCATCAGCGTTGTGCATGCCATATAATCAACTTGATTGTCAAAGAAGCACTTACCTTTCTTAGAATTGCAATATCATTTTTAAACTCACCTAATCAGAGGATTGCAACATACAAGAGACTTTGCATTGCAGCTGGTGTTAGGCCTAGGAAGTTTCAGTTGGACATGGATGTCGTGGAACTCTACATATCTCATGCTTAAGACTTTGCTTCCTCACAGAGATCCTTTCACTACTTTCATACATGCTAATTATCCTAAAGGTGACAATGGTGAGTTGCTTCTGAGTGATGAACATTGGGATCAAGCTGAGAAAGTATTTAATTTTCTTGAACTGTTTTATGATGCTACTGTTGCTTTGTCTGGTATTTACTATCCTACATCTCCACTTATGCTTCATTATCTGGTTAAGATTGCTATACACCTGAATAATTATGCTAATGACTGTCATTTGAGAACTGTCATTCAACCTATGATTGACAAGTACAATAAATATTGGAGGAACATACCTTTGTTGTATTCTTTTGCATTCATCTTGGACCCTAGAGCTAAAATGAAGGGTTTTGCAAAAGTACTGAGGAAGTTGAGGAACCTTACCAGTACAGATTACATTGCTTACCAAGTTGGCACTAGAGCTAGGCTGACTGATGTTTCTAACAAGTATGAGGAGAAATATGGTGATGTTAGGTTGAGGACTATCCCTCAACCCCCCTGTCTAGTAAGAAAAGGTCTGCTTGGGATGAAATTTATGATGATGATGATTCTAGTTCTAGTGGTGGTACTTCTACGCTGCATTCATCATGCTGCTACTTCCCTAGCCTAATGCTTCTGAACTTGTTTCATACTTGGACTGTGACACTATTAATCAATTGGATGATATATTTGACCTGTTGAAATGTGGCATGAGCACAAACTGACTTATCCAGTGTTGTCCATCATGGCTAAAGATATTTTGACTGTACTAGTTTCTACCATATCTTCAGAATCTACGTTTAGTATGACTGGCAGGATCCTTGAGGACTGGCAGAGGAGGCTGAATGCGGAGACCGTGGAGTGGCTCACCTGCATCAAGGACTGGGAGCTAGCTGAGGCAAGACTGCAGCATAATGTCGAGGACCCTGAGCTGGAGGAGATGTTTAAGAACCTGTATCTTGATGCCCCTGCCGACAAGGTAATTGTCTAACACTCTAACTGATCATTGATCTTATTTTAGTAACTGGTCATTGCTTGTAATTTGTAAAGTTGTAATTTCTAAATATATTCTTTTGCAGCAGGCAGCTGGAGCTGGGAGCCTGGAAGCTGGAACTTGAAGCCTGATAGTGGGAGCCTGGTACCATAACCTAGTTAGTTTAGTTATGTGATGATCTAGTACTTTGGACAGTGATGAACTTGAACATTGGACAATGATGAGATGTAAGAACATTGAACATTGAAGTTTGAACTTGGGGCTAGGTTGTACTCTTTTCCTGACTAAGGTTTTATCTCACAAGGGTGAGTTTTACTTAGCAGGTTTTTAATGAGGCAGCCATTGCACATCCTCCAAGTTCAAATATAATCAATTATTCCTAACTATGTGTGTTTTGTTGTGTTGTGATGTGATTTGCTTTGTTTAGTCAAGTTAATTAAGCTTAGAAGTTGATTTTGAAGTTTACGATATGCTATAGTGTGATAGTGCCTGGGCTGGCACGGCACTGGCGTGCCACCGTGCCTGTTGGCACGGCACGGCACGTTTCATGCTCCATAGTGCCGTGCCTGTGCTCATAGTTCGGCACGGTGGCACGAACTGGCACGGCACGGCATGCCGCCGTGCCTGACCGTGTCGTGCCACGCCGTGCTGTGCCGGGGTCGTGCTCGTGGCGTGCCGTGTCGTGTGGCACGTTTGGAAAAGTTTAGTTGCACAAGAATTTTTCTAATATTTTCAACCGTAGACATGAAAAAAGAGGCAAAAATCTGTAAGCACTGAATTGCAACCCCCAACTATGTCCATACTCTCACAAAGCCGTAGTGTTACAGTAAAGCAAAAGTCATCATCTGGCACATTAGGATCTTTCTGCATGAAGTAAAGCCTATCTTGAATTCCATGTTCTTCACTAAAAAATGGTGCCAACTGTAAGACTAAAGGGCATTTGTTTGCCCTAATGATTCTATGTTATAGTATCTTTCCAGCAAGAAGATGCCCGATAAGAGACTTAAAGGTAATGCGACAGCGTGGCGTGCCACCAAGCTCTAGTAATATTAGAAACTCAGTAGCACCATCAGCATACCATTCAAATCTTTGAACAATGGATGTATTCAAGTTGTCATTGTCGCAGTTAAAGGTTGAAAAAACAAATGACCTGGTAGCATGGACAACCCGCTTTGGGAGGGAGAAATTACTTACTTACCTTTCTATGTTTTCATCTACTAGGATTCTCTGCCTGCATCTGTGCAGCGTGTCGTCGCATTCTTGAGCAGCAGACTTAAGCTTCCTACGCCAACGCAATAAGGATGTATCAGTGATCTCCCACTTATCTGGTGTCTGAAGAATAGCCTCCAGCCTGATGTGTGCCATCTCTAACCTCTCAAGGTTTCGGAACGCAATTGAGTTCTATTTCTCCTTATAATTTTGAAGCAGACCAGACAGGATTTTGCTAATCGACTCCTGGACAAACGCAGAACTGGTAATCTCCGCCATTAGGATTCAAGTATCTGCATTATCCCTTCCTTGTTCACGATATTCAACCTGTAACAATATTGATGAAAGATTAGATACATGAGCTTTGGATCACAGGAAATACTTTATCTTAACTAATGGGAGCAAGAACCTACCTTTGATTAAATTTCATACACGTGAATGGTGGACAGCTATGCCGTGTAGAGGGCAAAACCCCAAGGTGTGGTCAGATGGGAACTTAAAGCAAGACTATGATATCCATATCTTGAGGAGGGGGGGCGCTAGACAAGCCTGATGGTCTCTGCAAAGGAAACTTTTGTCACGAAGTATTCGCCAACAATGAGAACCTCTCTAGCTAATTAGTTCCATGTTTGAACGCAATAGGCCAAAAGGCATCATTTTGACAGATGTGGCAGAGTTGTACTAAAGACAAAGACAAGGACCGGAAAAGCACTTGGAATAAGCCTGAAAATATTCCATCCACACACAGAAGTAGACAACGAACTTGGAAAAGTCATGGCAATTTCTGGTAGATGAAATCATTTATATGAGTGTTTGTCAGTTCGTTTTCATGCCACACTAGTCTGTTGACCGATGCTTGATGAACTCACTAGCATTTTCATTTATTTCAATCATGCTCCCCTAATTGCTTGATGCCGCGTAAATTCGATCTAACGAACTACTGTCAGAGCTTCAGTGGAAAAGGACAGTGTTTGATACACAAAATTGCAACTCAAGAAAATAAAATGTATTATCTCTGAAGAATAAAATGTATCAAGCTAAAAGAATGATTGATCCTGTATCTACAGTATTAAGAAGTCACATACGAGTCATTCATTATTTGTGTTTTCTATTCTTCAACCACAGACCCTGCTGTTGCGAATTGCAATGCATCAACTATTCAACTAAGCCAGGCTACTCTGCTCTGACTGCAATTGCAACGGAATAATACTAACCGTGAAGTAGGGAGCAAACCGACCGTACCTCGACATTCTGTGGACTCTGTACTAGATTCTTGACCTTGTCATGATCTCGTCATTCTGCGCTGGGCTAACCAGTTCAGCAGAGTTCTTAGCCGCACATTGAGGAACACTAAACTGCCGAGTTGAGACCGCACTGGCTGGTTGTTGAGCGAGAGCTTGAGCAGCTGATAAGCTGCACCGGTGTGAGTGTATTGCTTGACACATCTAGCAGCGTCACCGTGGCCATGCCGCTTAGCGATGCAGGATCGATCCGCACAGCATGTAGCAAATAATTACCAATACAACTTAGGCTTTGGATGGATTCATGTGTATCTAGTTCTATCCCACTCCAACACATGTGGAATGAGATGAATACATCTGCTTCCAAACATGGTCTTAATAATGAAAATTATTTTTTAGAAATATTTTTCCACAATTAATGACTAGCAAAAAGAAAAAAAATGAAAGTATCTAGAAGTACAGTGGTACTTAGCCAACAATTGTATAAGAGCTCCCTAATCCTGCCTTCCCATTGCCAAATCCATGCCCACACAACATGAGAATATGGACTTTACAGTTTCTTATCATAGTAAAACTTGCTGGATTCAATAATAAGGAATAAATAATCAGTAATAAACATATAAATTTTTTAATGTTTAGTTCCTTGACTGTATTAGGTAACCATAGTATGTGATTACACACAAAAACAACACTTAAAATGCAGTTGCATCTAAGGATGGCAACGGGTCGGGTTCGGATCGGGTGGAGTCTCCGTGCACCCAAACCCAAAACCCGAAGTCAAAACCCGAACCCGAAACCGATTCGGGTGGAATTTCATAACCAAATCCAAACCCACAGGTACCCAAAACCCGAACGGATACCCGAAACCCGAATAAATATCCAAAACCCGCAGAAATATATACACATATTCACATATTCATATATATATATATATACACACACACACACATATCACATATATATACACACATAGGACAGGTTTTCTGTACTCTTAAGAGTATGTACTCCTATCTCTATATCTCTAGATTTAGGGTGTATATGACCGAACGAAGTGTATATACACGAAGTATATGGTCATACTAGAGTACCCAGGGTGTTATATATGTCAAGTATGCATGTATACATTGGGTATATGGTCATACATATTTTATATAGTACAGTAGTGGCATTTTAGTAATATATCAAAAAATATATGTTACTTTGAAATTTTTTAGCGTAGAAAGACATGGAGTATCTTAAAATGAGTATATAAACATACTCAAACCGATAAACAAGTATTGACACATACCTAGTATGGTTTTTTAGAGATGGGAGTACATACTCGTAAGAGTATAATGGAATTTTCCTACACACATATTCACATATATATACATATTTCGGATATCCATTGGATATCCATGGGTGAAAAACCAAACCCGAACCCGATAGGATTCGGGTACCCGAACCCGGAAACCGTGGGTGAAAAACTAGCCCCAAACCCGAACCCACCAGACCCGAAACCCGCGGGTACCCGCCCTGAACCCGACCCGCTGCCATCCTTAGTTGCATCTTATATTTATTTGTAGGATACAAACCATGGAACAACCACTACAAGGTCAAATGGTGATTAATATATACTACTATCCCAAATTCGAGATCTGAAAATATGTGTACTTGATCTGTTGTTTTCACAAATCCGTTCTTGGTCGCAGTAAATCCACACTTCTTATATTTTCATGGAATACTCTTATTTGTTTATTGCTTCTCCTTCTTTCGCTGATGAATCCATGTTACATATGTGATCAAGAATTTCAGGTGGCAATGATGTGCTGCTTCTGTTTTTCTTTTGTTCTCTTGTACCAGTCCATGATCCAGCCATGTAATTGGATGGGTGCATATGTAGCCCATAACTCAAGGAATCGAGAGGCCCTATATTTTAAACACTCCAACATCTCATCCTGTCCTTGCAACAGCTTCCTTCTCTTAGCTCCATGAAACGTTTGCCGTTTGTTAGGCATGAACATGCTTGCCCTCTCAACCTGAATGTATGCAGTGCCATGCCTAGACCTCCAAAGCATTTGGTAGACTGTAGCTTCCTCATTCTGGCAGAAGTAATCTACTGCTTTTGGCAGCATGATATCCTCAAGTTGTCCCATGGTAAAAACAGTATGCAAACAATGTTGCTCCTCACTGTAGATTGCGTCTACTGTAGGAAACTTATCCACAAGCAGCATGTCTTCAGAGGAGCCATGTGGTGCAAAGTCGACTCCAACTCTCAGATATGGATGATCATGTAGAGAACTTCTACATTCCGACTGTGAGGCCTTCTGTTTGTTGCACTCTGAGAGTGAGATATGGCACGATAGACCTACATGAATAACCGGTTCTAGAGAAACATATGGAAATCCAGATGATTTTTCTAGCTTGCTACCATGACAAAAGTTGTTGTTATCATGCTGCTTGCAACATAATGGGTTTGGGCGAAACCATTGAGTGCCACGCCTGTGAAGATTATCCCAATAATTTTGCTGGTGTGAATCAACATATGGTAGCCATGAGAAATCTTGAGTGGGTAGTTGCATAAGTTCTTTCCTAATATTTTCAACTGTGGACTTGAAAAGATGGTCAAACAACTGCAAGCACTGAATTGCAACCCCAACTATGTCTGTACTCTCCGAAATCTGTAGTGCTATAATAAGGTAAAAATCATCGTCTGGCACATTACAATCTTTGTGCATGAAGTAAAGCCTACCTTCTATTCCATGATCTGCAGTAATAAATGGCGCTAACAGTAGAAACAAAGGGCACTTGTTTGCTCTAATGATTTTATGTTTTAGTATCTTGCCAGCAAGAAGGTGCCTAATAAGAGGGTCAAAGGGCATGTGACACCGTGGTGTCCCACCAAGCTCTAGCAACCTCAGAAACTCGCTAGCACCATCAGCAAACCACTCAAATCTTTGAACAATAGATCTGTTTAAGTCATTGTTGTCGTGGTTAAAGATATAAGAAATGAATGACCTGGTAGCATGCACAGCCCTCTTAGGAAGGGAGAAATTACTTACTTCCTTCTCCATGTGTTCGTCCTCTAGGATTCTCTGCTTGCATTTATGTAGCATGTCATCGCACTCTTGAGAAGCAGACTTAAGCTTCCTACGCCAACGCAACAAGGATGTATCAGTGGTATCCCACTTATCAGATATATGAAGAACAGCCTCAAGCCTAATGTGGGCCATCTCTAGCCTCTCATGGTTTCGGAACCCATTTGAGCTATGTTTCTCTCCATGTTTTTGAAGCAGACTAGATACGATTTGGCTAACAGACTCCTGAACAACCGCAGAACCGACAATCTCTGCCATTCTGCAATATATCTTCCCTGTTCAGGATATTCAACAGAATCGATGAGAGAACTTTGGATCATAGGAAATTAGCTTAATAGGAGTTAGAAGCTACCTTTGATTGAATTGCATGGACGTGAATGGTGGACAGCTATTCTGTGTGTATGTGTGTGTGTATATATATATATATATATATATATATATATATATATATGTCTTGAGGGCAAAATCACACTGTGTGGTATGATGAGAACTTAAAAGAAGACAGAGATGTTCAAGGCTTTGAAGGGGAAAGTGGTGGACAAGTCTCATAGAGAAAGCCAAGGTGTCGTGTGGATGATGGTCTCTATGAGGGAAAATTTTGTCAAGAAATCCTCATCAACAATGAGAATCTCTAGCTAATTAGTTCCATGTGTAAATAAAATAGGCCAACATGTATTTATAAGTTGAAGAGTCGCATTGAAGTTTCATGTTGGAGAATGGTGCGGTAATGAACAAGGACAGGAAAAGATGGTAAAATACAGCCCGAAAATACTTCGTCCACAGGGTAGTAGACTAGGAGCATGGAAAAAATCATGGTTGCTTGTCACCTGCAATTTCTTGTAGATGAAGCCAAATAGCCAATATATATGAGTCTTTGTCAGTTCTTTTTCGTGACACAGTAGTCTGTTGACCAATGACTGATCAACTCACTCCCTCATCGCTTGGTGCCGTGTAAGGCTAGTCTCAATGCATGTTTTATGGATGTGTCATGCACATTAAATAGGGTGCCACATCAGCAAATTGCTGACTTGGCAGGGTCATTAAATGAGAGAGTTTCATCAGATGAGAGAGAAGTTTCATCCCCATGAAACTCATTTGGCTCAGTTACCTAGTTTGCAGTCTTGGTAACTGTGTCATGAAACTATGCATTGAGACTAAAAGGGGAAAGAAAAGGGGCTATACGTGTATAAAAATGGATCAGAAAATACGGCAAAGAATATCAGAACGCCATCAGCCTAAAAGAAGGATTGATCCTGTATCTACAATATTATTCATTATTTCTGCTTAACTGTTGTAAACTTCCAATGCATCGACTATTCAACTAAGACAGGCGACTCTGCTCCTACTACAATCGCGATTGAATAATGGGAATGTATCAAGTGCAAACCATGTAAGCTGTGTAAACTTGCAAACTCTCAATCAAGACCACAGGATCCCATCCGATGGCTATGGAGAGATGTGGGGAAATTTTATGAAAAACCGCCCGCTAACCCTACACTAATCTCTTTTTTTTTTCAAATCACCCCTCCGTAATATCCATCCCGTACTGAGTCACGCTGCCTGTTCGTTTCACGCCGCCACTTCGTTTTCCCGTACGTGAGTCGCCGCCGACCTCGCCGGAGTCGCAAGTAGTCAACGGCCGTCCGCGAGCCACAGGCCGCCCGCGACGTCCGCCAGCGATGCCATGGACTCCGGTGCCCGTGATTCGCCGCCCACATGTCTCATTGTTACTTCTAGTACGTGAATCAGCAGCTCGACGAAGCCGACGGCAGGCCCGGGAACCGGACGGTCATCTACTGGTCTCCGGCCTACGCGGCAAGGGCTGCGTCGACGTCGTCCGTGGCGGCGAGCACGGCGCGTCGGCTACATCCATCCGAGCGCGGCGGCCGTCCATGGAGACGAACAGGCGCTTGGGCGCCCCAGCGCCAGCGAGGGGCACTCCTCCTGCGGCCGTATCCTCCCGCCGGCAGCTGGATCGCGAGTCAGAGAGATGAAGGGGAAAGGGCATCGGGCTTGCAAAGTGACAGGAGTTCGCAGGGGAGTTTTTGCAAAACGAACAGCGGCAGAAACGAACAGAGTCGCTGGCGGGCGGTTCTTCATAAAATTTCCCTATCTCTCTCCGTAGCCATCGGATGGAGATCCTGTGGCCTTAATCGAGAGTTTGCAAGTTTGCACAGCTTGCTTGATTTTCAATTGATACGTTCCTTTGAATAATAGGCCAACTCTGCACTATGAGGTGGGGAGTTGGAGACTGGGGAGCAAATCGACCGGACCTCCACTCCTTGAGAGCGCCTCCGCCTCAGCCGTCCTCTCCGCCGGCCGGCGGCAAGTGCTCTTCCTCATGCTCATGCTGCTCGGCGTCGCAGCCACGCAGCGCCTCCCGATCCATCCATGCTACCCTCTCACCTCATTGTCGGTGTGGAGTTGACCAACTGGGCCCGGCCCAAAGTCCGTACGGTTTTGTCTTGGGCCCAAGCCCAACGTGTTGGCTCTTTTTTTTTTTTTGCATTTTGATTATCAACTCAAAAAAAAACTTTCAGTGTAAAGTAGCCCAGTGTCCATTATGGACTTATTATTCAGATTTTCATCTCAAGTGCAGTTACCAGTGTCCATAATAAATTTCTTATGCCTAATGTACTATGTTCTTCTACAAAGATTAGCCTATGAAAATTTTGTACTACCAAAATTTATTATCTTCTAAGTTCTATTACAAACCAAAGTAGATAGTACTTAGAGACAACAAGCTAACCATGTCCTTGGTATAATTTCACACAAAAATAAGGTCCTTAAGAGCAAGAATGAAATCTACGCCTTTTCAAGCTCACTATCCATGAACACTTTCACTTTTGCAGGACGTTACGGCTCTTCCGTGGGTTCCATGGAACTCCACGGGCACTTTCTATGCCTCCCACACACGCGCAGGTTGGTCAAATGGAATTGATGAGACAAATGCTCACAGTTTCATAATAAACGACAATCACAAGAGCAATCTGGACATGAAGCTCCCGGCATCTAACACAACCAGCGACACTCGCCACATTGTGTGAAGTGGCTTTAGTACTCAGCCTCGGTGCTGGTGCAATAGATTGTTGTCCCACACCTGGCCATCCAGGACACTAGGTTGTCGCCAAGAAAATGTATGTACTAAGGGTGTACCATGAAGTAGAACCCCGCGAATTAGGACAGGTTTCTTCTTTTTCGTGTTTTTCTTTTTATTTATTTATTGAGAATTACTGCCCATTCCCGTCCTGAGTAGATGGTGAGCGCCTAAATAGGCCCAGTGCCGATGTGGGCTGGAGAGTGTACCAAGGATGTGAGGTTAATATGAACTTGACAGTTTCCGATCAAAGTAAAATATGCTGGATTCAATAATAAACATGGAACACATGAACTCGTGTGGGAAAAAAAACACAATTGGAAACTAAGGAGGGATGACGTGATACAGTTGCACTAGTTACTAGTGGACTATTGGGATATACTTTACTACGTGCTACTTCCTATTAAGACTATTGGGGTATTCTTTTAGACCTTACTTGTATACCTATGTCCCTCCTGCTTCTGTATCTGCACAGCATACATGTTTCAAATAGAAAATACTAACTCTAATATTTGATATCTTCCCTAGAACATTATAGTCTCCTGTTCTGCTATTATTTCCCGTATTCATCCATTTTACATGATTTACAGATTCAGGTATAGCTGTGGTGCTGCTAACTAAGTCCCCTTTTCTTTCTGCTGCTGTCCATGATTAAGCTTTGCAACTGGACAGGAACATGCACACTCCATGAATTGAGCAAGCGAGAGATCAAGCGTGTCCCAATCCCATGCTCCAGATCCTGCTCTTTCAACAGCTTTCTTTTCCTAGATCCCGGCATAGTTCTCCGTGTTCGTATCCTTGCCATCTCAAAATGAACAAATGCGAAGCCATGTATAGACTTCCAAAACATTTGATAGGCTGTTGCTTTGGCGTTCTTGTCGAAGTAATCTGCTGCCATTGGCAGCATGATTTCTTCCAGTTGTTCCAAAGTGATGTCTGTATACATGCAACGTTGCTCCTCACCAACTGTCGCCATTACTGCAGAGCATATATTTGCTGGCAGCATGGCTTCAGAAGAGCCTTGGGGCGCAAAGGAAATTTCAGCTTTTAGATATGGAGAATCTTGCAGGGAAACAAAATCTGCAGTCAGAGGGGTCTTTTGTTTCTTGTTCAAAGACAGAGAGACCTGAAACTGCAAATTCACTTCAATTACTTGTTCCAGTGAGATGTCTGATAATCCTGCAATCCCGATGTTACTGATACGTTGAAATTCATGATGACCATGCGGCTTGCAACATAATGGGTTTGGGCGAAACCATTGAGATCCAAGGCTGTGAAGAGTGCCCTGCTGTTCTAGATTGTATGAACAAATAGACGGAAACCACGAGAATTGTTGAGTAGGTAGTTGAGAAAGTTCAGACCTAATGTTTTCAATTGTATTGTTGAAATGAGGTGCGAACAACTGCAAACATTTAATTGCAATCCCAACTATGTCTGTGCTCTCTGAAAGCTGTACTATTATGCTATAGCAGATATTACCCTGAGGTGTACCATCTTTCTGGATAAATGTCAGGCTTGCCTCTTTTCCATGCTCTGCATTATTATAGGGCAGCAACAATAGTTGAAATGAAGGATACTCATTTTCCCGAACAATTCTATGGTGTAGTCCCTTGCCAGCAAGAAGATTCTTAACAAAAGAATTGAAGGGCATGTTACGCCGTGGCGTACCACCAAGCTCTATGAATCTTAGAAACTCACTAGCACTATCCGCATACCACTCAAATCTTTGAACAATGGATCTGCTCAACTCATTGTTGTCGCACTTGAAGACAGAAAAAACAAGTGACTTGGTAGCATGGACAATCCGGTTAGGAAGGGAGGAATTCCTTACCTCCTCACGAGTCTGTTTGTCTGCTAGGATTCTCTGCTTGCATCTGTGCAGCATGTGCTTGCACTCTTGGGCAGCACGCCTAAGCTTCCTTCGCCATTGCAGCAACGATGCATCGGTGACCTGCCACTTATGAGATGTCTCAAGAACAGCCTCCAGCCTGATGTGAGCCATTTCTAGCCTCTCCAAGTTTCTATGCACATTTGATTCCTCTTCCTGCTCTTTTTTCTGACCCAGACAAGCTATAATTTGGCTAACTGTCTCTTGGACAACTGCGGAACCGACCATCTCTGCCATTTGGATCCATGCACCTTTGGGGATTCCTTCCCTGCTAAGCAAAAGAGATATCCTGGATGTCATTACAATAGAACTGTGAGGTGAGACGAAATTAAGTTGAGAGAAAGACAATTTGAGACGTACTTTGGGTGATTGGGTCCAAGAAGAGGTGGACACGTCAAAGGCATGGAGGACATCTGATAGTGTCATGCAAGACTATAGGGCAAAATAGATGTCGACAGGTCATTTAATTAATACATACGTGGTGGTATCTGATAGCCAGTGGTGTGGAAAAGTTGGTTTGATGTTTGACTTGAGAATCGTTATTTGACTTAATCACGTTTCTGAATATGAAAAGTCGGAAAGGTTAACTTGCACGTGAAATCATATGGAGGGTCATGTTGTATGTAACTGTCAGCTAGAAGATTTGTAATCAAGCAGCAGCGATATGGAATTCCCACTAGTGAAACCTTGCTGGCTTGGAACCATTTGTATGCTAAGGGCTGTCCCAAACGAACTGTACCACAGAGTCAGTAGAAAATCACCCTTTCTATAGCTACAGGTGGATTTAGAATAAGGTATAACAAGCAGTTATGGTTAATATAAGAAATTAACATTACTGAGGAACAATTTTTTTTTTTCTTGCAAATTGGAGCGGATCTGAAATTGGTGAGCCCACTTCTAGAGTGGTGGGATATAACTCAAGCAAAGATTACAGCTGACATGATACATATGAACGAGAATTAACCAAAATCTATCAAAGCTCGATAGACATTTCAGAGCATCTATATGGACTGGTTCAACATTTTGTTGCGCCCCCTCTGTCACGGGCACGCAGGTCTGGGTGTCACGGATCCGGCAACAGCGCGATGACACGCATATCCAGCGTGCAGTTGCAAAGCTCTGCGGGCCTCATCGATGGTTTTTTTTTTTAATTTTATTAACAGAGGCGTGCATTTCTGGACCACGGAAAAATCTTGATTTACACTGGTGCAGAACTAGAAGCAGACTGGCTGCGAAAACTATGGCTGTAACAGTGGTAGGAGCCATCCCAAACAAGGCCTTAGTATAGTTAAACAACTGGTATGAGTATTCAAAAAAAAAAAAAAAAAAAAAAAAAACCCTGGTATTCAGAGTAAGAGGGACACGGACAGCCAACTGAATGTTCTTCGCATATGGAAGTTTTGAATAAGCCACATACAAATTAACTGCAGAATTGTATATTATATTGTGCACAATCAAGTCATAAAAACAAGCCGTTGAGGAAAAAGCCACGCAAACATGGAAATATATACATGCAGCATTTTAGATGGAAAAGTAATCTTAGTACTGTTGAAAAACATATTGCATAACTATATGAAGCACTTTTGTAAATTCTTGCTAATGCATGGTCAGTCATGACCATGACCTTATCAAAGGTGGCAAATGTTAGGGACCATGGTTGAACCTAACCATGTATCTACTCCATTGGCGAAGGATGAATTCCTGCTCCTTCATCAATTATGCTTGGACCGCCGTCTCTTAACAGCTCTATCGATCCTTAATCTGTTGTTAGATTTGGATGCACTTGCTGTTCTCGGGCTTGATTTCCGCATGACAAAGTAGGCAGCACCATGTCCTGGACGCCAAGCCATTCTATAAACCATGCGATCAGGTTGAGGTTGGCATATGTAATGGTCTATCGCCTTTGATCGCACCGTCTCATCCATTTCGTGCAGGCTATCACTAATAACACACTGTTCCTTCCTTTCAATGATCTCAGATGCAGTCGTCCCTGCCAGGCTTTCTAGGAAGAAATGAGGTGCGAAGCCCACACTCAGCTTTAGAGGTGGCCAATCACCTAACACGTCAGTGCACTCAGAGGCCAAAACACAACATTCAACATGTACCAGGATAATCTGCTCTGGAAATCTCCAAGATAGTTCTGATGGCATGTATCCAGCACAACCGTTTGGTTTGCAACATAATGCATCCCGCCGCCAAAATTGGGTGTCCTTGTGACACAAATATTGCATGCTGACACGTGGAGCAATAGTACCTGAATTAGAAATATCTTGCAGGGGAAGTCCAGTGAGTTCTCCAACTATAGCTTCAGCCATATGCTTCATTGAAGATGTGAATGACTGCAAGTATCTTATAGCAGTGCCAACAATGTCCGTGCTCTCTGACAATCGTAGCATCAGCACGAGAGCAAAACTTCTTGTCGGCATCTTGCAATCTTCGTAGAGAAATTCAAGCACCGCCTCCACACCGCGCCCTTCCACACACATAGGCCATATGTGAAGACGACGGAGTGTGCTTCCTTGCACCTTGTTGTTGTACTGCAGAGATTTGCCCTGAAGAAGTCTGCTGACAAGAGGGTTGGAGAACATGCACCGCAGAGGTGAACATCCAAACTCCACATCTCTGAGAAAACGGTTGGCACATTCTGCCAACCACTCGTATCTTCGGACATCAGAACAAGCAGTGCTATCTTTGCAAAATAAGAGGATATGGATGATTGAGTCACCTGTGCAATCCGTTTAGTGAAGGAGTAGTTTGCTGCCGGTTGCTCCATCTCTAAACTGTCTTTTCTTTGTTTCTTGTTGCACCTGTGTAGCAGATATTGGCAATCCTCGAAGGCCCGTTCCAGCAGCTTCCTGCGCCGTAGCAGGGACACATCTGTGATGGGCATCCTTGCAGATCTCTCGAGTGCGAGCTCCAGTTCGGTGTGCGCCATCTCAAGTCTCTCAACATAATATCCTTTGGATGCCTCCTCCTTGCCATCAAACTTGCTGAAGAGGTAGGAGGTGACTCTGCTTACGGTCTCCTGAACAAAGGCTGAAGCGATTATGCAGACTCGTCTCAGGAATTCACCTGTTCTGTACAGAAGTTAGAAAGAATAGCACTATAAGGTGAAGCGATTAATTTATGGTGGAACTGAAACATGTGGGTATTCGAGAAAATCTCATACCTTACTGGAGTATCTGGAGCAGGGTTTTTTTCGGCGAAATTTCGCGAAATATCCGAAATTTCGCATTTATCGGTGAGTGCCGAAAGAAAAATATACCGGTATGCCATTATTATTTTTTGTTTTTTAGCTCAAAATTAATTATTTTTTAAAAAAAGAAAAGCTACAGTGTCCACTGAAATTCCCGAAATATCCGAAATTTCGCATTTAACGGCAAGCGCCGAAATTTTTTTTCTACCGGAAAAAAAAAAAAAAAAAAAAAACCCTGATCTGGAGTATTACTATCTGTTTTGAACTTCCTACTACTGCTCAAGAGATGGTGATCAAGAGGGAATTCATTTGTTCACACCTTGCTTTTGCTATATCCATAAAGCTGGCATAACGAGAGTGATAGAGATATGGAAAGAGTACTACTAGTCAGGTCATCAGTAGCTGTTAGGCGGTTATGGGTGAGGACGCGGGAGTCACTGCAGTGGAAAATCTCTCATAGCTTTTTTTTTCACGAGCGGGCATATAGCCTGTATTTCATTAATTAAGAGGAAGAGAGTGGTCAAAAGATCTAAACAAAGTTGGTACAAGAAGGTTCGTGAGTAATCGAAGGATTACCAACGAAGACCTCAACACAGAAACAAAAGCAAGAACATGGGGGTGGGGGAACCCTCCACTAACAACCCCAGAAGCTAAGCCTAATACAAAATGTAACTCAACAACTAGGTAGCTAGAAGTGGTTGGAGCCTTAGATAACATAGCGGCAAAGCATCCGCTAGAATTCCCGACGGCAAAGCATCCGTCCAAGCATCATCGGCAGCAAAGCATCTGCTGGAAAGACGACGACCTCGGTGGCAAAGCATCCACCGGAAAGCACCACGGCGGCAAAGCATCCGCTGTACAGACAACAACCACGGTGGCAAAGCATCCGCCAAGAAGGTCCTCCCATCAGACCACGGGCGAGGAGGGCCAACCCGAAACCAAACCGGCGGCAAAGCATCCGCCCCAACAGACTACTGTGGCTACCACTACCAACAACTAGACATACCATGGTGATGAGAAGCATGAAGCACCAATAGGCTCAGCGCGACGCCCCGTAGTTCGGGCAAGATGAGCAACGAGACCGGCAGAAGTAGACAAGCAGCGAGCATCAACAAAGCCTTCAGGAAGGAATTGACATCCGCGGACGCCAACTTCGCTGTGGATAGCCCACGGGGATTTTCATCCCCACACTTGTCCCAATGGGCCCCGACGACGGACTGAGGACGACGCCTCCAAGAAGGTGATGACGCAGGGCGCCACCGTCGTCAGCTGGCTAGGGATGCCCAACGGGGTTTTCACACCTGTCCATTGTCGGCAACTAGAGCATGACCAAGAGCCCAGTGCAGCGCAGGGTAACAGCTGGCGCCGCCAGCCATGCTATCACAGCATAGCTCGCACGCCGCCTGGCCACCACAGATCACACCACCACGGAGCGACATGCACGGACCCAGGACACCGTCACCTGCCACACCACCACGGTGACACCAAAGCAACCACGCTGGCACTCTAGCAACCACTCCAGCAACACCCAAGCAGGCAGACCCGCCGGCCCCCCGATGTGGACAGCAGCAGCCGCCCCAGCAAGGAGGGGGGGAGGCAGCCGCCACCATTGGAGGGCGGCAGGCCCCGCCAGGCGCCGAATCTGGCACAGCAGGGGCCGGATCCGGGCAGCCCAAGCCGCAGCACCGGCCACAGGAGGTGGAGAGTGCCGGCCGACCTCCACCATGGACGGGAGGCAGCCACCACCATAGCAGAGCGGGCAGGCCCCGCCAGGCACCGGATCTGGCCCAGCAGAGGCCGGATCCGACCAGCCCTAGCCGCCGAGCGCTGGCCGCCGGGAGGGAGAGCGCCAGCTGACCGCCTCACCGTGGACCAGGGGGAGGGCGCCGCCGGTCGCCGGATCTAGCCCACAAGGGGCCGGATCCGGCCGCTCCCCGACGCTCGCCGTGGAAGGACGCCGGAGAATAGAGGGGAAGGGTGGGGGGGGTGTGATGGAGCGGGGGGGGGGTGGAGGTAGGGCTGCGACGCGCGCACGGCTCCACTTTTTGGTGGCGCGCGCCGGCCGTCGCCGAGGAGGGGAGAAAGGGGGGTTTGCTCGGCGGCGGGTGGCGGCGCCACCCGAGTCGCCCCTTACGAGAGCGACGCGGGCGCGGGGTGGGGGGGGGGGGTACCAACCTCGATAGCTGACTATAATAGAATTCCTCACCTCCTCTTCCATTAGTTGCCTTCTAGGATTATCTTCTTGCATTTGTGCAGTCTGCCATCGGATCCTTGTGTGGCGCAGCATTTTACAGCAACGCGGCAAGAATGCATCAGTGAGCTGGCACTTACAAAATGTATCAAGAGTAGCCTCCAGCCTTATGCGTGCCATCTCATGCCACTTAATTCTGTGTGCATAAGAAATCACATGGAAAGTGGTGTTGTAACTGTGAGTGACCAGTGAGCAAAGTGACATACTACAACTTGAAGAATTTTCATCAGACAGTGGCGTATTGGGTGTTCAGAAAAGTCTACATCTTCTACACATGTAAGATGCACGCCATGAAAGTGCAGAACAGTTGTTGGTACTTACTAGTGGATGACAAATATATCAGACTTTATAAGAATTTCTTGAAGACAAGGGATTAATTAAGGGGGCCAAAAAAAGGGGGGAACTATATGTATCTGTATATGGTTGACAATAAATGCAATAATACTTCAGAGGCTGATATCTCAAACCAAATGGAGGATTCCTTCTACATGACCACATTTATATCAGAATATCTGTTCCTTCCTAAACTAACTCAAACATGGAGCCTCCTGCAGTGATCACTAATTCCCTTGAACTAACGAGCCAAAATAAAAGGATCCTCTACATTTTGTTTCTGACAGATATGTCTTCAGTCATAAAATACTCATATTCAGTTTACTCACTAGAAAATACCATTTATTTTCAATAATATGCAGGGGAACTGCACATATTTTTTTAATAAGAAATAACAGAGTTTACAACACAGGCCAAACAATTAGCGTGAGAAAATTGCATTCGCATTCTTCTATTGCTCCTTCCTATTATTGATCCATGCTGCACCATGATTTATGATTCCTAGCGCTGGATTGCCTGTGCAACCCACATGTTGAGGAAGTGAGGGATCACATATGTCTGAACCTGTCCACGAGAGACCTTTCCTTTCCCAGAACCCCAAATCAACTTTGCTGTTCTTTGCATCTTCGAGCTGGCCTTCTTAACATGAATGATGTTCATACTTGCAAAGCATCTGGTAGACTGTTGTTTCTGCGTCCCGCTGGAAGTGATATTGCAGAGCTTTCAGTCACTGCTACCTTGCTTTCAGTCATTGCTATTGCAGAGCTTTTATCTGCAAGAAGCTGGACTTTTGAAGAGCCATGGGGCATAAAGTGGAGTGCAGCTATCAGGTGTCGAGTGGTGGACTTTTGCTTACAGCAGGCATTGAGACATAGCACTGCAAGTTTACATCAATGACCGGCTGTAGAGAAATATCTGCTGTTTTGCTACTACAGCAAAGCTCATGCTGATCAAGTCGCTTGCAACATAAGGGGTATGTGCAGTCACATGGAAGGTGGTGTTGTAACTATCAACGACAAGAAGCAAAGTCACATACAACAACTTGAAGATTTTTCAGCAGGCAGTGGTGTATAGGGTGCTCAAAAGTCGGAAAAGTCTCGGCCTTTTGATGCATGCCTTGACAAATGATGCACATATCCACTCAATGTCAGCTCAGTCCAGAACACGCGGCGGAACGGAGGGGACAGGTCTTGTTTCCGGACTTTTATAGGGACCACATAGACAACAAGCATGGTTCCGACTTGTCAATTGCACTCTCGGTTGTTTTGGACTTATGGATTCTGCAATGGAGCAAGCAGCACACAAAACGTACTACTAGTCTGTTTTAATTTATATTTCGTTTGAATTTTTTTTTACTTCAAGTTTGACCACTTGTCTTATTCAAAAATTTGTATCAAATATCATTTTTTTTTGTCGTGGCTTGTTTTACTAACCAAAGATCTTCAAAAATGATTTAAATTTATCCATATTTGCATAATTTTTTTGAATAAGAGTATTCGGGTCATAAAAATCAAATGAACTACAATTTGGGACGGAGGGAGTATTTGATAAGGTTAGCTCAATAATGTTCCACTACTAAAACATAATTTTAGTTGATAGCTCCTTTCATCCTCCGTAGTTGTCAGCAAATTACAGAGACACTTAGGAAATAATCATTTCGAGAAATAAATTTAAATCACTAAGGACAATTTAGAGAGGCGGGTCTCTTAAAAGATCTGTCTCTAAATGTAGCCTTAGAGCCCACTATACATCATCTAGTCCACATTAGCCGGCCGATCATAGAAAACACTAGACACTTATCTACGTCTCTAGGATTGATAGACGGCGATCTATGTTGGCTACCATATATAGTGACCATGTTATTCATCTTGTCAAGAACCATTCTGGAAAATACGGTGAAGAGTTTCTGGATATCCTGGTTTTGGCCACGGGGCTATGACATGGCAGCGGTGGGTGGCGGCTGTGGTTGGCCGTGGCTGGTTGGGTGTGGGCGCCTGGAGGCAGGGTGGCGACGCACCAGGGCGAGGAGGAGAGGGGGTGGAGGGAGCATGGAGAAAAGGAGAGAAGGGAAGGAGCTTTGGTTCTTTTATAACTTGATTGAATTGATTATCTTCCCTTGAGGCTTGACTCCTCATCAAACTAGGAGATCCTTATAAGATACAGGTTGTTCTTTCCAGTACCTAACTTAATCCAATATTTTCAAATCCTAAATAGACTCCCTATAAAAACTTAACGATGATGCGGTGGGACAGGCGGCGGTAGCGTCGCGACGTGTGGTGCCCCTCCTCTACGTGCCCACGGCCTAGGGCACCCCTAGGTCTGCGTGGTGCGTCCATGGCTACGGTGAGGTCGGTGGCGCCCCTCGTTCGAGCCCTTGTTGACCAGTTTTCTTCACCAGGAAGTACGTCATGCATTAGGTGTGTGACAATTTAGGTATTAGAGAAAATTTTGTACCTTGTCGTGAGCATACTACATGGGAGCTTCTCAAGAGATGGTGATCAAAGGGGGAATTCATTTTCTCACATCTTGCTTTTGCTATCCATACAGCTGTACCGCTGTGGATATCCCCTAGGAGTTAGTGGTAGGAAATTAGAGATGAGGACACAGGAGTAATAGTCTAGTAATAATCAGTAGGGGCTTGACAGTGGGGTGTGTGGCGGGAGGAATTGCTCCCTGCAATATGGGAAATCTCTAACAGTATGGCAGCTTAACCCAGTTTTGGTCAAGCACAATATTAAATTCAAGCAAAAACTGTTAGAATTTATATGGATAATCCCATCCCCTAATTTCATATGAAGAAATTCTAATAAATCTCAAAGGCCCAATATATGTGTTCCCTAATGAGATTTAATGTTTAAATCTATCAATTAGTACCATATTGCTCGTTGATGTAGAGGTAGGCGGTTTTACTTTGCATATATACGTACTGATCCTCCTAGGAATAGACAACAAAACTACAATTAGAAGTTTAAAACCCTAACGTAATAAAATAATATTTTTCTCTTCTCGCTACTGTGCTGCCGCCATAGTCTCCGCATCTACACACAGCAATAGACATGGAACTTATACGAGTCTTTGTCTGTTCATTTTCATGCCACGCTAGTCTTTTGACTGATTACTGCTCAACTCAGTAGCATTTTCCGTTATTTCGTTCCCTTATCTTAAAAAAAATTGCTTGATGCGGTGTAAATTTGGTCCAACGAACTACTGTCAGAGTGTTAGTGAAAAGGACTGCGTTTGGTGCTACCAACGAACTACTGTCAGACTATGTATAAAACGGAACACAAAACTGCAACAGAGGCGGGAAAAAGAGACTACGCCTGTATAAAATGGGTCAGAAATACGACAAAGAAGATCATAAAGCTTTGAAGCCTGTATCAAGATTGCAACTACGAGCCATTCATTATTTGTGTCTTATACTATTACTTGTAGCCGAGCGTGAGCTTCAAGAGTTTGAGCAGTTGATGAGCTGCGCCAGTCTGAGCGCATTGCTTGACAAATCTAGCAGCGTCAGCGTGGCCGTGCCGCCAAGCAATGGCAGGACGGGTCTACAGAGTATGTAGTAAATAACTACTAATACACCTTAATAATGAACATTAAATTTTATAAATTATTTTCGTCAATTAAATGACTAGGAGAAAGAAAAAAAATGAAAGTATATAGAAAGTACCATGGTACTTACAATTGTAAAAGAGCTCCCTCATCATGCCTTCCCGGTGCCAAATCCATGCCTAGGTGACATGAAGAATATAGACTTTACATTTTCTCATTATAGTAAAACTTGCTGGATTGAGGAAAATTGTATGGTGCGTGAAATAAAAGCAGCTATCCATTCCGGTAAGTATATGTCGCGTGTGATATGACTGCAAACCGACTCGGCGCCTCAACAACCCTAGCCGCCAGGAAGCTCTCGGTCCGTTCCCGTGCTCCCGTCGGTGAGGTCGCCGGTTCCTCCGCCTCCGAGGGCCCTCGAGGCCTCGGATGCGTGGGGAATCAGAGGCTTTCGTCCGGCGGTGTAGATTATAGGTCCCTTTTTTAGGGTTAGGTTCTCCGGCGGCGCGAACTTGGTGGAGGTCGCGGCGCTGCCATGGTGGAATAAAGTCCTACTGGTCTTCGTCCACCTCGTTGTCGTCTACTCCGGTGACGATGAGAGGCCTGTGAGGCGGTGTAGGAGTCTGCGGCGGCTGCTGTTTCGTCATCACGGCGGAGCGGCGGTGCTCGTGCCGCGTTTAAGGTCAAGGCTACGGTGGCGGCTGAGCGCATGGCGGCAAGATGGAGTGCGATGGATCGAACGCGATCTACTGGCAGCACGGATCGGGATTGAGCGAGCTTAGATTCACCGCGACGACGGATGCCATCGTCAGCACCGCTCTCGTCGGTTCAATCTGGATTGTGATCCTGACGGATGGACGCTCAAAAACTTCTTCGCCTCCGCGAGATTGAGTGTCTCGCTGCAGTCCACCTCAACTTTGATGGTTTTCTCCGGCTTCGGTGATTCAGGTTTGGCGGCGTCGGCCGGTGTCGGCGGTCTTCGTCGGCAGCGAATGCGGCCGACTTCTTTTTTCGTAGAATATAGGTTGGACAGCTGTCCTACACATCCTTATTCGGTGTACTTGTATTTGACGTGTTTTTCTATTAATTTACATGTATACTTTATCAAAAAAAAAACTTGCTGGATTCAAAATAAGGAATAACCAATAAGTAATAAACATATAAAAATTTTAAAGTTTAGTTCCTTGACAGTATTATGTAACCGTACTAAATGATTACACACAAAAATGGCAGTTAAAATGCAGTTGCATCTTTATACTTATTTGTACGATTCAGTTACGTGCGTAATACTGTAACCATGGAACGTCCAATATAAGATCAAATGGTGATTACTATATAAGTACCACGATACAGAATGCTCACATACATTCCTAATTCAGAACAGGGTTCAACAAAGACTATACACAAGTTTCTAGCTAGTGAGTAACACATAAATTCCTCCATGCCATCGCTCTGCTTCTATGTTTTGCCTTGAACCTCCAGTCTTAGCGTTTATCCCAAATTCAAGATCTAAAAATTAATTCAATCGGTTGTTTTGACAAATCTGTTCTTGGTCATGAGAAGTGAATCCACCCTTCTATCTTCTCATGGAACACTCCATTCTTTTATGGCTTCTCAATCTCTCGCTGATGGATCCATCGTGCACATGTGTGATCACAGAATTTCATGATACAATGGTGTGTTGCTTTAGTTTTCCTTTTGTTTCCTCAAAACAGTCCATAATCGAGCCTTGCAGTCGGATGGGTGCATGTGTTGCCCATAACTCAAGGAATCGAGAGGACCAATGTGTCAGATACTCAACCTCCTCATCCTGTCCTTGCAACAGCTTCCTTCTCTTAGCTCCATGAAACGTTGGTGGTGTGCTTGGCATGAAGATGCTAGCTCTCTCAACCTGGATGTATGCAGTACCATGCCTGGACCTCCAGAGCATTTGGTAGACTGTAGCCTCCTCATTCTGGCAGAAGAAATCTATTGCCTTTGGAAGCATGATCTCCTCAAGTTGTCCCAAGGTAAACACAGTATACAAAAAATGTTGCTCCTCACTGTAGATTGCAGCTATTGCAGGAAACTTATCAACAAGCAACATGTCTTCTGAAGAGCCATGTGGTGCAAAGAGGACTCCAGCTCCCAGATATATATGGATGATCACGTACAGAACTTTTACATTCGGATAGTGAGGTCCTCTGCTTGCTGCACTCTGAGAGCGAGAGTTGGGACCGCAGACCTACTAGAATGACCGGTTCTAGAGAAACTTGCTGTGATCCATTTAGCTCGCTGCCATGATAAAGGTTATGCTTACCATGCTTCTTGCAACATAATGGATTTGGGCGAAACCATTTAGTGCCCATTCTGTGAGCGTTGTCCCAATATTTTCTCTGGTGTGATTCAACATATGGTACCCATGCAAAGTCCAGAGTAGGTAGTTGCATAAATTCTGTCAAAATGTTTTCGACCGTAGACTTGAAAATGGGAGCAAACAGCTGTAAGCACTGAATTGCAACCCCAACTATGTCTGTACTCTCCGAAAGGTGTAGCACTACAGTAAAACAAAATTTGTCATCCGGCGTATTACCATCTTTTTGCATGATGCAAAGCCTACCTTCTATTCCTTGCTGTGCACTAATAAATGGCGCCAACAGTAGAAACAAAGGGCATTTGTTCGCCCTAATGATTCTATGTTGTAGTATCTTGCCAGCAAGAAGGTGCTTGATAAGAGGGTCAAAGGGCATGTGACACCGGGGCTTGCCACCAAGCTCTAGTAATCTTAGAAACTCGCTGGCACCATCAGCAAACCACTCAAATCTTAGAACAGTGGATGTGTTTAAGTAGTTGTTGTCGAGGTTAAAAATAGAAGAAAGGAATGACCTGGTAGCCAGCACAACCCGCTTAGGAAGGGGGAAATTACTTACTTCCTTCTCTACATGTTCATCTTCTAGGATTCTCTGCTTCCATTTCTGCAGCGTGTCATCACACTCTTGAGCAGCAGACATAAGTTTCCTACGCCAACGCAACAAGGATGTATCAGTAATATGCCACTTATTAGATGTCTGAAGAACAGCCTCCAGCCTGATGTGTGCCATCTCTAGCCTCTCAAGGTTTCGGAGCCCATTTGAGCAATGTTTCTCTTCATGCTTTTGAAGCAGACTCGATACGATTTGGCTAACAGAC
Source organism: Themeda triandra (assembly GCA_018135685.1). Taxonomy (NCBI): domain Eukaryota; kingdom Viridiplantae; phylum Streptophyta; class Magnoliopsida; order Poales; family Poaceae; genus Themeda; species Themeda triandra. Next base: position 32,267 of record JAENPR010001198.1, on the reverse strand, counting down.
TCCTGAACAACTGCAGAACCAACAATCTCCGCCATTCTGAAATATATCTTCCCTGTTCAGGATATTCAACAGATAACAGTATCAATGAGAAAACTTTGGATCACAGGAAATGATTTTGCTTAATAGGAGTAAGAACCTACCCGATTGAATTGCATGGACGTGAATGGTGGACAGCTGTCCTGTGTATATATCTCTCTCTTGAGGGCAAAATAACACCGTGTGGTAAGATGAGAACACCAAGAGAAGACAGAGATGTTCAAGGCTTTGAGTGGGGAGAGTGGTAGACAAGTCTGATAGAGAAAAACAAGGTGTCGTGTGGATGATGGTCTATGTGAGGGAAAATTTTGTCAAGAAGTCCTCGTCAACAATGAGAATCTCTAGATAATTAGTTCCATGTTCGAACAAAATAGGCCAACAGGTATTTATAAGTGGAAGAGTTGCATTGAAGTTTCATGTTGGAAGAACGGTGTGGTAACGAGCAAGGACAGGAAAAGATGGTGAAATACAGAACATAAATATTTCGTCCACACAGCAGTAAACATGGAGCTTGGAAAAAGTCATGGTTGCTTGTCACTGGCAATTTCTGGTAGATGAAGCCAATATGTATTAGTCGGTTGACCAATGACTGATCAAGTCGCTAGCAGTTTCTGTCATGTCTCACGGGGGTTCCCCCTGATTGCTTGATGCCGTGTAAATTCGGTCCAATGGACTATGGGTCAGAGTTTCAGTGAGAAGGATTGCATTTGATGCACGAAACTGCAACTGGGGGAAAGAAAAGGGATTATGCGTGTATAAAAATGGATCAGAAATATGCAAAAGAATATCATAACGCCATCAACCTAAAAGGATTGATCCTGTATCTACAGTATTATTAAGATTGCAGCGCAAATGCGAACCATTCATTATTCGACTTTACTGTTCCTCGTAGGCTAGTTCGATTATACAGACACTCCTGTTGCAAACTTGCAATGCATCTACTATTCAGCTAAGACAGGCTACTCTGCTCCCTCCTGCTGCAATCGGAACGGAATAACAGGCTCTCGGCTCTCGACTGCGAGAGGTGGGGACTGGGGATCAAATCGACCGTACCTCGAGTCCTCATGAGCACCTCCGCGTGTGGTGCAACACCACGGCCGTCCTCTCCGGCGGCCGGCGGCACGCGCTCTTCCTGCTCCCCATGGGCGCTCGGCGCCGCAGCCGCGCACCGCACCGCGCCCCTCTCCATCCCCGTGAAGTTGGCTAGCTGGGCCGGGCCCAGAGTCTGCTCGGTTTTGTCTTGGCCCAACGTGTTGTTTCCTGTTTGGGACAATTGTGCAACTGCCCCCGTTCTGAAGCGCAATTGCTCGTTTGCCCTCGTTTTTTTCACTTTGCTCGTTTGCCCCTGTTTTTACCAAACGAATTCACCGTTTACCCCTCTTTTGCCCTTCCGTCGGGTAATAAAAATTTTAGGCCCAAAAAAAAAAGATCGTGAAATAGGAGAAAAGGAAAAAGGACCACACTACCCCTTATCCTCTCCCCGTCCTTCTCCCCGCATCGGTCCGTTCCTTTCCGCGTCGGGGAGGTAGGGTTCGGCGCGGACGGCGGAGGGGCGCTACCAGGAGGCCGGCCGCGGGCGGAGGGGCGCTGCTGGAGACCGGGGCGCGGGCAGACGTGGCCCCTTCTCGACTCGCGGCATGGCCTGGCAGAGGCGGCTACCTGGCCCTAGGGCCCAACGCAGATGGCCACGGCGTCGACCCGAATGCCCCTGCTCCCATGGCCGCGGCGTTGACCCCTGGCGCCGCCCTCCACAGGCACCCGACAGCGGCTGCCCCTGGAGCGCATGGATTTCGGCGATCGGCAACCGTATCTCCGGTACTGGATCCGTGCATGGTGGTCGTGGTTGTTGTGGCTTCGCATGGGGGTGACGACGGTTCTGCGGTGGCGTGTTCCCCTTCGACGCGCATGTGGGTGGGGCTCCTCTCATGCGAGGCTCCACGCGTTCATCGACAGTGGCAGTGGCCATTTTATTTTTAGGCCGATGCGGCAAGTTAGTTGCACCATGCATGTTGGCCTCCAGATGCAGCATATTTCTTCATATTAGAAATTGATTTTTCTTTCTATAAACAAGATGAGCTTCGAGTCGTGATTTTTGAAATTTGGGAGCAAACATGGCGTGTAAATGTTTTGATGGAATTACGAATGGAAATAAATATGTTTGGTTGGCAGATTTGTGACTTTTTTATTTGTATTACCAATGAGTATAAACGCTAGAACCTAAATTATTGAGTCATTCGGATGCATGTCAAGGACAGTTTTATTACTAATTGGATCACTTTGGAAAGAAAACTAATTACTAAAAGAGCTTGATTCCAAATTATCGAGTCATCCGCTTGCATGACATGCTAAGTTTTTATTACTATTTACGTATTATGGGAACAAAAGTAATTCCTAAAAATGAATTAGGGTCCGTTTATCTCTTATAGTTGTAAATTAGTAAGAAAAGTAGTACTACTAATTAATTGATTTATTACTAATAAATTTATTACTAAAAACTACTCAAAAGTGATTCCTAAAAAAATTTGTTACTAATAAATTTATCGGTGTATGTTGTTTCTCTAATTACTCCAATTCGTATTTCGCTGTTGAATGGTCAGCGTCTATTGCGGTTGCATTCTGGCCATTAACTCCCTTTGTTTTAACTGTTGCATGCAAAGAGTAAACTCTATTCTTGCGGACATCGAAAGGTAATTAGGAAGAAAATTTGTGGTTGCGAGGAGGTCGCTGGAGGATGATGGCGTACGGACGTGGCTCTAAATACTATTTAGAGCCTTAGGCTCTAAATAGCGGAGTCCGTAAATATTATGCTTATATATAGTGCAAATATATAATGTCATTTGTCCAACATAAGTGCACATTCAGCCAATACATAAAACAGGGCATTTGCACAATTTTCAGCCCCAACTTAACACCGTTAAGTGGACTTAACTGGACAGGGGCAACTGCTGGCTTCGTTTTGAAAAAATAGGGGCAAACGAGCAAAGTTAAAAAAACGAGGGCAAACGAGCAATTGCGCTTCAGAACAGGGGCAGTTGCACAATTGGCCCTTCCTGTTTTCACAGCTCATTTTTGCATTTTGCTTCCCAGCAGAGCACGAACCGAGACCTGGATGGCCCATCCAAGAGGGCACACTGAAGGAGTATAGCTGGGTCAACCAGGGAGGATTGATAGCTCATGTGTAGTGTAAATGAACATTATAAACAGTGTAGATGGCGAAGGTGGTAACTGGCGTCGGCAGCATCGAGCTGCGGCTATGTTAAAAAAAAAAAAGCGTCATAGAGCTGCGGCTGTTTCTATTTTACGCTCAGTTGCACAAAGGCAATTCTAGAAAGATCCAATAAAAAAAAACAATTCTAAAAAGATTATACGGATCTAATCTTTTTAGTGCCCGCCCGACCAATTTAGTATGCACCTAGTAGCTGGTACTTTTCCCCTTGGTACATCAGTTTTTCTAGCTACTCAATTACTCTTGGCCAACGGTCCTTATTTCTACATCTATAATAGAGTTTCTCTACCATGGAATGGCCACTTTAAGGTCAAGTGCTAATTAAAATACCACAATGCTTGCTCAAATACATTGTTAATTCAGAATAGGGTTCTCAACTAAAACCAACATTATACCAGTTCCAAAAAAGAAAAAAAGATCAACATTATATACAAGTTGCTAGTCAGTAAAGCAACATATCTTCTGAAGAGCCATGTATTCAGACTTGGATGACGCATACAGAAGTTATATATATCCGGACAGTGAGGCCCTCTGTTTATTGCACTCTAAGAACGAGACTTGGCACTACAGACCTACTTCAGTAACTGGTTCTAGAGAAACAAATAGTTTTCCAAATCTATATCTCTTATATAGATAAACCCCACTAGCTATTTCTCTTGCCATGCAAAGTGTCCACATCATCATCCACTCAACATCCCACTAGCATATTCAATTAAAGTGTCCGTGTCACTGACCACTAACACATCCAACTAACACATGCCATTATGTTTCATTCAAACTATTCACATTAACATACCACAACATTTATTAACATATTTCGTTGTCCAAAAAATCATCCGCTAATATGTATTATGATATTTATTCAATGATATTAGCAGATACAAGTAGAATAATCTCATCGGTGATTCCCGCAGCAACGCGCGGGGTTTTCTCCTAGTGACTTATCTAGCCTGCTACCAGGCAGAGCTTCCGCTTATCATGCTCCTTGCAACATAATCTATGGACATCGTCCCAAAAGTTTTGGTGGTGTGAATCAGCATAATTTCGTACCAATGAAAAGTCTTGAGTAGGTAGTTGCATAAGTTTGATTGGTTGGAGGAGACGACAAGGGGATGAACCTCCAAGTAAGACCTGTTAGATTGATCTCCTCTCGATGTGGGCCCAACGGCCCACACCGAAACCTTGACTGCTCCCTAATCGGGGGAGCCCAACCCAACTAAGGGTCGGGGGCCCTGTCACACTGCGCCTATAAGGGGAAGGCGGGGGCTAGGGCGCACACCATGAGGTTGACTGGGCGCCATTGCTCCCACCGCAATTCCTAAGCCCTAGACCGATCTAAGAGGGAGTGCAGCAGTGACGGGAAGTCCTCCACCGACTCCACTGCCTCGACCGTCGCTGCCCGAGCGCAGAGGAGTAGTGCTACCATGGCCGACGCCCATGCCGATGCGAGGAACTCCGACGGTATGTATCTCTTCCTCACTCTCTCTCTCTCTCTCAGTTCTTCTTCACTGTGATATTCTAGGATCAACATTCATTCTATGATCAAGTATTACCCGTCTAGTCTACTGCTAGTGATCCCAAAGAATCAACAATCTCAACAATGGTATCAGACGCCTAACTACTCAGTGGATTTAGATCGGGTAGAAATCCAACTCAGTCAATCAGATCGGGGGAGGGGTTCAGAATCCCTAACCCTAAATTTGACATCAGATCCGGATCGGGGGAGGAGAAGAAAGACTATCAGATCCGGATCGGGGGAGGAATTTCTTACCTTCATCCCTCACCGGCTTAGTTCATCCCTCATCGGCTTAGGACGGCCACCCCACCACCGCCGCCGGCCATCTACCATGACCGGCGCGATGGACTCAGGCACGCCGTCGCGCGGTTTTGACCGCAGACCGCAGCAAGGCCGCACGCCCTTCAGCCCGCTGCCGTTACCGCGCGTGGCAGCCACCGCCACCGAGCGGCATCAGGGCGTTGCCGCTGCGCCTCAGATGGGACCTCCGCCGCGGGATTGAAGTGCACCCGGCGGAGCCGGCCAGACGGAGCCGCACGCTGGACATGACCGCGCGCGAGCGCTGCCTGGCCAGCCGGCCAGGGCAGCCGCCGTGCCGGATCCCATGCTCGTCCTCTCTCTCTGTCTGCTTCTCACCGGCGGCTAGAGGGAGGAAAGAATGAAAATGAGATTAGGGTTGCAGTGTGGCGCCGGCCGGAGGAGGTTTTTGTTCCTTCGAGATCGTTGCCCGGCCGTTGGATCAAGTTGAACGGCCAGGATCGACCGGTGAGACGATTGGGCCTCTTTAAGCCTAGGCGGGTGGCAGCGAAAGGCCGAATGGCCGGCCCATGCCCATGTTAGGGCCTGGCGCCGGGTCGCCTTGACCAGCGGGCACAAAGGCCTTGCTGGGCCTGGCTGTTTTTACCGTCTTTTACCGTCTAGGTCAGCAAGCTCAGCGAACAAAAAAAAGGGGGCCTTAACGGGCCGGCCGACTTGGGCCATGGGCGAGCGCGGGCGCTAAGAAGGCCGCGGGCCAATTCAATTTTTTGGGCCGCCAGGCCGGTTTTTGGTTAGCTATGGGCCATTTTGCTCAGCTCGGCCCAATTAGCTCAAAGAATAGGTTTTCTTTTTCCAGAAAATGTTTTAGCTTGTATTTTTTTTGATCATTTTAAGTTTAGTTTTATATTTTCTGTTAAATTTTGATCCAACGTGATAAATTTTTCAGAGATTGCATTAGACATATTTCTGGAAATTACAATTAGTGTATTTTAGTCACGTTTTCCGCTGAACTCAAATAGTTTAAAATATGTTTTTTTTTCCAGAAATGTTTAGAATAAGAATTAGATGGATTTAGCTTCAAATCTCGGTTATATTTTGCACCAACGTGTAAATTTATTTAGAGATCATATTAGATATATTTCTGAGCACGGGTTGATGAACTAGTATATAACAATCAAGAAAGACAGATGCAGTGCACAAAGTTAGCTATTTTCTCCAGCTACTAAATCCACTGCATTATGATTCCATTGTAATTGAGCAACTTCCAGAATATCTAGGCTGATGAGATACACACAATATCATATATACGAGATAGTGAGACAACTAAAATAAGACAATGTTGCATAAGTTCCTGATGTAGAACATACATACTTCACTATGTGCTTACGAAGACATAAACAATGAAGACTAATAGAATGTAAAATTAAGACCTTGACGTTATTCATAGCTTTGCTCTTGTCTTTGCATTTGGATAATTTAAGACCAAGACTCTACATCTAGGATATCTATGCTTATATGTTTCTCACGGGTTTTGCTCTCGTTTCTGCTAACTGGGTTTCCTTTTCTTTCTGCATCCAGTCCATGAGAGAACTTTGCAGCCGGACGGGCACATGGGCACCCCATAAGTCGAGGAAGTGAGTTAGCACACCTGTAAAGTTCCCAGTCTTCTGATCCTGTCCACGAAGCTGCTTTCTGTTTGTAGCCCCCTCAAAAGTTCTCTGTGCTGTCATGCTAGTTCTCTTTGTGTTTACGCTTGGCTTCTCAACATGAATCCGTGCAGCCCCATGTTTAGACCTCCAAATCAATTGGTATACGGATGCTTCTTCATTGTGGCAGAAGTAATCTATGGCCTTTGCTAGCATAATCTCTTCTAGTTGCTCCAAGCTGATGTCCGTGTGCAAGACATCTTGCTGACGGCCAACTATCTCTACTGTTTCAGAACTTTTATTCACAGGTAGCATGTCTTCGGAAGAGCCATGCGGTGCAAAAGCAATTCCAGCTTTCAGATACGGAAAATTTTGCAGAAACACTGTGCCCTTAGATGAGGACTTTCGCTTGCGATAAACTGAATGTGGGACCTGCCACTGCAAATTAAATTCAATTACTGGTTCTAGCGAGACATCTGATAATCCTGCCATGTTTAGCTTGCTAAAATGTTGAACCTCGTGTTGTTGCTGCTGCTTGCAGCATAACGGGTTCGGGCGAAACCATTGAGATGCAAAGTTGTGAAGATTATATAAATGTTCTCTGTGGTACGAATAAGAAAATGGCACCCATGATAAGTCTTGGGTAGGTAGTTGAGTAAGTTCGTTGGTAATATTATCAACTATAAATTTGACATGAGGGGCAAACAACTGCAAGCTCCTTACTGCAATCCCAATTATGTCTGTACTCTCTGAAAGCTGTACTATCATACTAAAGAAGATATTACCCTCTGTTGTACCATCTTTCTTGATAAATATTATGAAAATCTCTGTTCCTTGCTCTGCAGTACTAAAGGGGATCAACCATAGATGACACAAAGGCTGCTGGCTTCCTCGTACAATTTTATGGTGAGGTTCCTTGCCTGCAAAAAGATTGTTGATAAGGGAGGCAAAGGGCATGACGTGACAAAGTGGTTTCCCGCCAAGCTCTATGAATCTCAAGAATTCATAAGCACCATCTGCATACCACTCAAATCGTTTAACAGCAGATGGGGTCAACCCATCGTTGTTGCGGTTAAAGATGGAGAAAACAAATGACTTGGTAGCATGTCCAATCCGTTTGGGAATGGAGGAATCCCTTACCTCCTGTTCCATTTGTTCTTCTTCAAGGATTCTTTGCTTACATTTGTGCAGTTTCTCATCACACTCTTGTGCAGCACGCTTCAGCTATTTTTGCCAACACAACATGGATGTATCAGTGATATGCCACTTCTTAGAAGTCTCAAGAGCAGCTTCCAGCCTGATGTGTGCCATCTCCAACCTCTCTATGTTTCTAATTCCATTTCTTTCCCCTTGGTCCTCAAATTTATTAACGAGGCCAGATAGTATTTGGCTAATGGACTCCTGGATAACTGCAGAACTGACCATCTCAGCCATCAAGATTCAGGAATCTATAGCGTTGCTTCCCTGGTAAGAAAAATCAGTAAATAAAAATATGCATAAGAGATTAGATATATCAGCTTGGACGAGAAGCAAAGATTAGCTAAATGGTTGTAAGCATGTACACTCGACCAAACTGCATTAAAAGTAGGGACAGCAGGACAGCTATGCTGGGCACAGAGAGCAATATTCTGGATGATAAGGAGGATAGTTTCATCAGAGACAGGTAGATTGGTCATTAACATTTATGGGGCTAGAAGGTTATGCAGTAAATAACATTCAAAGGGGCAGAATACTACCACGAGATTTGTAGAGTTCAGATCCTTGCTTGAATCACCCGAGAGGCCCGATACTAAATTGAGAATTGCTGGGTTTGGATCCTCGCTTGAATCCAGTGAGGGGACTGAGTGATCAATAGGTTGGAGACATCAACAGATAAAACATCGTTCGAACAATAAAAAGATAATAAAGTTTGACCCTATGTCTTTTGTTACAAACAGCTTATGGGGCTATTTATAGGGGCTTCCAGGTATTGTAGCCTTTTTACATCACAGAATCACCTATTACCGGCTCTATGACGTGCTATGTCTGCCCTAGTCTTCATGCTGTGGAGCCCGTCAGTGCTGGACATCGCTGCCCTGGAGCTCCCGGTGGCTCATAATACAGTTGACAATACAGGCCAAATGAATAGCGCAAGAAAACTCCATTTCCATTCTTCTATTGCTCCTTCCTGTTATGGATCCATGCTGCACCATGATTTAAAATTTTAGGCGCGTCATTGAGAACCCATATTCCAATCAAGCCTTTCTGTCAGAGGGATGCCTGTGCAACCCATATGTTGAGAAATGAAGGACCAAAAACAGCGATCAGAGTTGTATGAATGGGAGCCATAAAATTTCTCGTGAAATATTTGGCTGTTGTCTCAAAATCACCATCAAACATGCAACATGATATCGGCAACCAAAAAGAGTGGTCGATGTGCACTAAGAACACACTGAGACCCTACCAAAGAAACTGAACCCGAACCAGAACACAAACAATTGAGCCGAGAGAAAACTGATGCATCGGAAATTCGAGGCCAGAAAATTCTGGTATAGAGAGAAAGCAGAGAGACAGGCTGCCGTGTCCCAAGCGTCAGACCAAAGAGGGAAGAAGCCCGACGCTCCTGGAGGTCACTCGATGGTCAGAAGTTCTCGTCAAAGCAAATGCAATTAGGAGCCTGCTACTGCAACCAGCTCACGAATTGACCGCAGAGCAATTACTATGAGCACAAGTCTGAAATGAGTAGACGAGCCAGTATTTATTACAGTATTTCCTCTGGATGAAAGGGAAAGCTCAGGATTTCAAAAAACACGTTCAAACTTTAGGCTAGCTGTTGGTATGCTGGCGAGCAGGGGCTGTGGGTGCTGGCGAGTAAAGCATGAGTCGACCAAAAACCCAATATTAATTAGGCTCTGTAGCTTTGACGGCAAGGCAAAGAATAAGCCTTAATTACTCAGAAAATGACTACTCATCTGTCTCCTCCGATGCCTATTGCCTACGAACATTAGTGTGACCAGAACAAAAACCGTCCGGATCTCCATCAACTCAAATCCATGTTCGACCAAATTTTCACATGGTAGTTGGAGTTGGAGGACCAATTTTTAAGAATAAAGTAGAAGTAATGCATAAACAGGGACCAGGGAGAAGTGCATAAAGTAGCAAAACAGAATTAGAACAAAACACAGAGTAATGCATAAAGTGGCAAAACAGAGAGGAATGCATAAAGTAGCAAAAGAGCATTATCTTTATAATTCGCTGAAAAGGGGACAGAATATGGATGGTAAAACCATGTCAGCATTGGATCAGCTGGAGAGAAACATGGGGAGCCGTAGGAAACTAAAAAACAGTTATGTCACAACTCTCAACATGTACTTCTAAATGTCAGACAAGCTGAAAACAGACTGTTGATACGTAAGTTTGCGATCTACATGCTATGGCTTTGCTCCTCACGTTTCCGTATTTGGAACATTTACTTTTTTCTACATATTTTGGTCAGCTATGAATAGTAACTCCAAGTGTTTGATTTGTTCCTTGAACATCACATTTCCAGTCTTCTGTTCCTCATTTCCCTTATCGATTCATGTTACATGATTTGGAATTCCTGAGGTAACTGCAGTGCTGCTAACTATTTTTCCTTCTCTTTCTGAATCCAGTCTACAATCGTGCCTTGCAGCTGAACAGGCGTGTGGGCAACCCACAGGTTGAGGAATTAGAAGATGGTACGTGTTTTTCCATGTCTCCCCTCATTTGCATGATTGATTGATGCCATGGAAGTTGGTTAAAATAGACTACAGTCCGTGAAATGGAGGACTGTGTTTCTAAAAGCCAGATGCCTTTAGATGCCAAGATCTAGATGTACAAGATTGAAGCGCCATGCAGTGAGCCGCCGTGTCTGTCCCTGGCTCCCTGCCCCCGAGGGCACAGACTCAAGCTATAGGCACTCTGGTTTCCGAAAGTAGAGCATCATACAGAGGAGGCGCGCAAGGGGATCAGTTGGGTGTGCCTGCCCGGCTCGGCTGCCCGTGAGGTGGGGAGCAAATTGCGTGTACCTGGAGTGCGGCTGCGTGACTGGGAGCGTCTCGGAGATTATGCTTGGTGGATCACCTTCTTTTTAGTTCAGCAGGGAGTTCTAAAGTTTATTCTTGACCTCATATATCTGAACCAGATTGGATAGTGCAGAGCTGACAATCTCTGCCATCAGGGTTCAAGGATCCATAGCGTCCCTTATTCCTTCATAAATTTTTAACATATAACAGCATACATGAGAAATGAAACATATATGATGAAGTTTGGATCACAAGCAAAGATTTAGCTTAGCAACCATAGGATCATACCTCAGACTCAGACTAGGTCATGTAGAGATATCTAGTGTGCAAATTATATAGCGACACAAGATGAGAACTTGAACAGAATGTAGTGATATCAAAGACATGTTCTTTGGGGTTCGGACAAAACAAGGGAGGATCAGAGAACTGGTTCAAACCAGAGGAGCTACTCTTGGAACAGTGTTGCATGTTAGCTTGCTATTCTTTTCCCTTTCGGACTCATGTATTTTAAACATTATTTTGAATTTTATTCGCAAAAAAACATTATTTTGTATTCATTAAGACTCAATCATATTTATAGATACCAGAACTGACTAACTGTATAAAATTGACATGCAACACATTTTTTTCTTCATATCTGCATGATTCTAGACACATTTCCCTGACTCAGGGTGAACCTCAACAGAACAGTACATAAGCACATGAATTTTTCTGTAATACACTAGATCATAGACACTAAGGAAATGAACTGAACTCGGAGAGCGTCAACTGATTCTCCTTTTCTTTGTGAAAACAATCTGCAATCGAGCCCTGCAGGTGAATGAGTGCATGCACAACCCACGATTCAAGTAAGTGAGGGATCACATATGTCTGGCTCTCGTGTTCCTGATCCACTATTTTCAAAGGATTTCCTTTCCTAGCTCTCGAAACATTTGTTCGCCTCATGCTTTGATTCTTCAAGATTCCATTCTCAACCTGGACGTATGCAGTTCCATGTTTAGAGTTCCATAGTGTTTGGTATGCTGAAGCATTGGTGTTCAGGTGGAAGTAATCTATCGCCTTTGGTAGTATCATCTCTTCCAGCTGCTATAAAATAGTGTTTGTATGTAAGGAACTCTGCTCTTCACCGTTGACCGCCTCAGTTGCAGAACTAGTATTATGCAGCATAAATGTGAGCCCAGCTTTCAGAAATGGAGACTCTTTAAGTCTGCCTCTAGATGGCGAGGTCTTCGGACTGTGGTACACACAAGGCGAAACATGGCACTGTAAATTCACCTCTTTAACTGGAACTAGATAAACATCTCGTATTCCTGACATGTGTACCTTGCCACTACAACGCGCCTCATGGTGCTTGGAATATGGATTTGGGCGAAACCATTGAGTAGCAAACCTATGAAGACTGTCCCAATGTTCTCTGCTGTGACTCACCATATGGCGCCCATAATAAGTCTTCAGGGCAGTTGCGTAAGTTTTTTCCTAATGTTTTCAGCTGTAGACTTGAAAAGAGGGTCAAATAAAGCACTCAAGTGCTTCGAACGCCAACACAACAAGGACGCATCAATGATCTGCTAACTATCTGATATCACAGGAACAGCCTCCAGCCTGGTGTGCGCCATCTCTAGCCTCTCCAAATTTCTGTCCTTATTTGATTCATCTTTCTCCTCATATTTTTGAACAAGATTAGATAGGACTTGGCTAACGACGGCTTCAATAGCAACCGCTCGGGTCCGTCACTATAACTTTTAGCCACGGACCGTCCAATGCTATACACCCCTTACAGCAACTTCAAGTCAGTCGCTAATTAAGGGTTGTGGTATAGTGGCAGAACTGATAATCTCTGCCATTTGGATTTAGAGATATTATACCGTGCTTGGAGAAAATTTGGGTCGTCCATACCCCTTGATCGGATGGTTATAGAGGTAGTGCAACCGACTGAGAGGAACTTAAGTTGTGGATCAGAACCAACCATTTGTGGACCCGGGAACTCATTATTCTAAACCTCTACCGTAAGATGAAAGGGCAAAATCATAATTTGGTTTCATGGTGTGGCAAGACCCGACAAGCCGTGACGGGCACGAGCGGGGTCAGAGAGTCTGGGCGCTCGACGTTGCTGCTGGCAGGCACGACTGCCAGTGACAACCCAAGGTAGTGCCGTGGTGGCATGGCTGTGGGGGCATAAACCCCATATACCCGCATGGACAGTTTCCAGGGCTGCTCGGTCAGACAGCTCGGACCAGACGACGTCCGGCCCATTACCGACCAGGTTGGTGGGCTGGACGACAAAACGAAGCCGTGGTCCGCAACCGACCAGGATGGTGGATCGCACAGAAGGATAATTGGCCAGCAAGTAGACTTAGTCGGATAGGTTAGGTTGAGTCCTCCGAGGACACGACGTGATGTAACCGACCTCTGAATATGTAACCTAGAGCACTTAGAATTCTCCCGCATCATTGTACTCAAGTACTCGATAATACAGCATCAACCGAGAAGCAGGACGTAGGGCATTACGCTTCCGAACGCTTGAACCTAGATAAACCCTTGTCTTGGTCGTTTGTCTTGCTTCTCACGTCCGGTTCATGGATCTCAGCGAGCCCCCACCACAAATCTACTACCATAGGGTATCCCGTGGTAGACTGCCGGTTAGCCATAATCGACAATGACCAGGCGCGAGCTCGCTGTTGCCGCCGTGTGCGTGAGCAGGGGCGAGCGTCGTCCACTTGTGGAGACGACGGGGTGGGCAGGCGGCGTTCATGACCAGTACGAGCCGCGTCCATGAGCAGGGGCCGGGGCCGGCTGGCGTCAATGAGTTTGGGCAGGGACACGGGACGGAACGTCTAGGAGAAACCGCAGGGAGAAAAGAAAAATCGAATTGCTAAATTACCATTGTATAAGTTAGTAACCATACACCAAAAATAGAAAAGGATGGGAGGAACTGCTAGTTTCTCCAAGCACAGTAAAAATTCTCTTGGATTCAAGGTTGCTGCTCTGGAAATTCAACATATAACAGTTGACATGAGAAACTAGAGATACGAACACTAGATGTCTATATCAAAGATTAGCTTAGCAATTGTAAGCACCAACTCCTGACTGAATCAAATGTACAATGAGGCAGGACGAGAACTACAAGCGAAGGAAGCTAGAGGTAAGGTAAGACAGTCCGTCAAGAAGAAATATATGACATGAGCCAACGATGTGAGCCACCAGCTCGTGAAATAATTAAAAACACACAAAGAATGTGAAATGCAGGTTGGATAAGTTTCATCTACAAGCAGACGAGGATCCTGAAGATCCTCAAATTTAGTTTCAACACAAATCCATACATAAAGATCCTCAAATTCATCTGTAACACCTCCAACATAAGCATTACATGTCCAAAAGAGCAACAGGTTCATCGATACAAGTTCGAAAGGGAAACTAGAGCTACCTAATGCGACCCGTCGTCCCCAGGGCCCCCCAGAGCCCTCACCTTGCCATGGAGACCACCCTCCCTACGGCGCCAATGTGAACGTCCACCCTAGCAGCGGAAGAGGGCCGCTTGCCCACCCGGAGTGCCCCTGCTGCGTTGGCGGAGGAGGAACACTGCCTAGCCACGTGGGAGCCGTAGTCTGGCCAAGCGGGCCAACCAGCCACCGGTGCGGTGGAAAGGGCAAAGTGGAGGACTAGCACCTCAGTCGGCTTCGAACCCATCAACTGTGCCTGCACAAAAGGACAAGTGATCTCATTAGTACCTACAGGATGGCCGCACAAGCTAAAGCAACAGACAATATACTCACTAGAGTCCCTATGGGACTAGGAACATGAATATGTGGTGAAGCGTACACCGAGGAAGGCAGGACCATTCCCAGGATCTGAAGGGACTAGAAGTAGGCGGCCATGTCCTGCATTTGACGCGCCGAGTGCTGAGTGACAGCCGCCAGCTGTCGCCGATGGGCTTCCGCCATTTTCGCCTGCTGGGCCCACAACTGTGCCAACTGGTACTCCAATATTACACCTGTAAGGTTTAAACAATGCGAAGGCAAGGTACGTGTGTACAACGAGTGAATGAGAAATAGAACTGTACTTACATGAAATGCCGCCATCATCTACGAGGAGCTCAGCTGCCGAGGTGCCATGGGCATGTTGGAGGTGGTCGTGGTCCTGTCTCGAATCTTGCTCAGTCTGGGAACTGAGGACGAGTCGATTGCACTGTTGGCGATCCAGTACCGGCCGTGCTGCTTCCCTCCACCCAACCTCATCACGAAGCCTGTGTCCAGGGGCTCGGTGGTGGGGTCGAATGCCTCGCCATGGCGCTGGCTAGCCGCGGAGGTGTAATCGGGGAGCTTGGTGTAGGCGCTCGCGTTGGTGTACGCGTCAGGACCATCCGCCGGGTTGTAGACTTTGTCCGCCGCTGTCGCTTTGCCCTTGTGAGCATGGTCATTGACCTCCTGCCCCCCATGCGACTAGGACTGCGAGGAAAATACAAAGATGATTACAAGTAATGACAATTGAGCGTTAGTATAAATAAA
Source organism: Themeda triandra (assembly GCA_018135685.1). Taxonomy (NCBI): domain Eukaryota; kingdom Viridiplantae; phylum Streptophyta; class Magnoliopsida; order Poales; family Poaceae; genus Themeda; species Themeda triandra. The sequence goes on along the minus strand of JAENPR010001198.1, from coordinate 17,055 downwards.
TCAATAGAAGCATACCCATCTGTCCATAAACACTGGGAGGGAATGGTTCACTTGGTGGTGTGGTGCCCCTCGCTTCTATAGGCAGCATTCCCCCGGTCTCTGCGCGTCTTGTATGCCACGTCTGTGGCCCCGAAGTGCACAATGGCATATCACATGTGGAGATGTCTGGGTTTTAGGCATCTGATGTCACAAATTGCTCGAACTTTCTTATTTCTTTCACCACTGCCTCCACATGCCATAACAACACACCTCAACAAGTTTCTTCATTTGGGTCTTCGTTTTGATTTTATATAATTAAAAAAACACTTTTTCCACATGTAACTCATCATGTTACGATACCAACATGTGCCTAATTTCATGCGAGGTCCAGCATACGGCCTCAACATACACCAAACATCATGAATACCATTTTTTGAATGACCAAATTCCATTATTTCATGTACCTACAGTTCAAATTTAGAGTAGTCGAAAAAATTCAACGAAACAAAAATAATTAAGAAAATATAGCACAAAAACTCAAATTATCCCAAGTTTTGAAGTTGAGATGTAATTACTATAGCAAAGCCCCACAAAAGACTTTGGAAGAAAAATAAAAAAAAATTACACTTTGCCGAGTGCTTGGGGTGGGACTCGGCAAAGAGGCCTTTGCCCCACGTGGCACTCGACAAAGGCCCAGCCCTGAGCCTGACACTTGGCGGGCTTTTGGCGAGTGCTTGACATTCGGCAAAGAGGGCTCGACCACGGATGCCGTTTGGCCTAGCCCCCCTTTGCTGAGTGCTTGCCTTTGCCGAGTGTCGGGCACTCGGCAAAGAGCTGTTTTGCCGAGTGCGGCTCTTTGCCGAGAGCCTGGCACTCCGCAAAGCGGCCCTTTGCCGAGTGCCCGTGATTTTCCACTCGACAAAGAGTTTGGCACTCGGCAAAGGGCCTGTTTCCTGTAGTGATAAGCGCAGCGATGATTTATACATGGTTAATCATTTTCCAAATAACTTAACATCCTTTAAACCATCAACCTTATGTTGGCTGAACTGCATGACAATATTGTGACATCATTTTTTAACACAAAGCTCTATATTTCTAACTCATTTTCTAACACATAACTCTATATTTTTAACTCCATAAAATTTCATCACAAAAATAATATAAGGCCCCACGAACGCACGGGGGCATCATCTAGTTAAATTAGAAGTATACCCCGCGCGTTGCCGTGGGATTTTCTTAAAAGTAAATTGTTATATACGTAACATTATTATATGATATTCTTTGTGTATATGTCTATATAAAATTGACTTGAATGTTAGTTAATTGTATATGATAAAAAGTTTGTAAGCTAATAGAAGAAAAATCAATAGAATATTTGATTATATTATATAGGAACATGTGATGAAAACAATAGTGTATGTAGATGACTTCTGTGTTAATTGATTAAAATTTTAAAGTATATCACATAATAGAGATGACATGATTTTTTTGAAATTAATAAGTGATGACTTAGACTTAGTGGGTAATGATGTGGGCACCTCGCGTGAAGAGATAGTGTCTAGTGAGGTTTATCTTTCACTACGGGAATCGCCCTGTTCGCCGACAGCCCAGAGGTTTGCCGACAGCCAGGATCTGGGCTGTCGGCGAACTGGCTCTTTCCCGACAGCCCAAGTCCGCTGTTGGGAAACAAATCTTTGCCGACAGCCCCAGATCCATGGTTTATTGGCGAAATCCAGCTATCGGCGAAGAGCCTCTTTCCCGACAATGAGCTTTATCGGGAAAGAAGGGTCAGTCGACGAAGCGGGCCTCGGCCAAACGGCGCCGTCGCCGTTTGCTTCGCCGACAGCCTCTCCGTCAGACCTGTCGGCAAAGTATGCTGATAGCATACACATGCTGTCGGCGAAAATGTTCTTTGCCAACAGCCTGTGTATGCTGTCGGCGAATGATGTTCTTTGCCGACAAAGATCACGGATCTTTGTCGACGAAGGATGCTCTTTCTTGGACGACAAAGATGTATCTTGTCGGCAAAGATTATTTTTTTTTTTTTGAATTTTGACTTCAAACTTTTTTTGTTGTCTTGATACATTGTTTACAAGCACATGTTTGAATTTGGGCCCTTTTGGCAACATTTAGCTATATTTCGTTAATTTTTTTCTTCACTTGAATTTTCCCGCATTATTCAAGTTTGAACTGCAGGTGCATGAAATATTGAAACTTTGGCCTTCGAAACATGATATTCATGTTGGGGAGTGTGTTTTAAGACCGTGCCCCAAATCTCACCTAAAATTTCGAAGTCCTTGTCCACGTAACAAGACGGTGCAGGAGTGGTAAAAGTGTTTTTTTAATTATATAAAATCCAAACGAAGTCGAAAAATCACGAAACTTGTCAGGGTGTCGTGTTATTGCATGTGGAGGCTATGAAAAAAATTTGAAAAAGTTTGGAGCAAGTTGCGGCATCGGATGCTTAAAACCTAGATATCTCCGCATGTGATCACTGTCTGGGTTTTGAGCATGTGACGCCGCAACTTGCTCCAAACTTTTTCAAATTTTTTCATTAGCCTCCACATGCGATAACACGACACCCCATCAAGTTTCATGATTTTTCGACTTCGTTTGGATTTTATATAATTAAAAAACACTTTTACCACTCGTGGACGGTCGTGTTACGTGGGCAAGGACTTCGAAATTTTGGGTGAGATTTGGGACACGGCCTTAAAACACACTCCCCAACATGAATATCATTTTTTGAAGGCCAAAATTTCATTATTTCATGCACCTGCAGTTCAAACTTGAATAATGCGGGAAAATTCAAGTGAGGGAAAAAAATTAATGAAATATAGCTAAATAACTCAAAACATCTCCAAGTTTTGAATTTGAGATTTAATTAAGGTAGGAAGGACCCAGAAAAAAATTGGATAGAAAAAACAAAAATTTAAAACTTTCTTTGCCGATCGCACTTGGATGGGGGCAAAAAGAGTGTTCGCCGACGGGGTTTCAGCCGAGCCGTCGGCGAAGGGATTTTTTTTAAAAAAAGGAAAATTTCTTTGCCGACACGCCGGGCAGTGGGTCGGGCAAAGAGGTCCAAATTGAAAAAAAGGCCCGGCCCATATCCTAACCCTAACTGTCCCCATCCCCCATTCCCCCATCTCCCCGTGACCCGACCCGCCGCCGCTCGCCACCGCCGCGCCGCCACGCCCGCTCCGCCGCTTCCCCGCCGCCGCCGCGGCTCCTCGCCGCTCCACCTCCGCCCGCCGCCACGTCGCTACTCCGCGCCGCCTCCCACCGCTACCCCCACGCCGCCGGCCCCATTCGTGAAGGGGAGAAGGAGGAGGAGAGGAAGAGGAGAGCGAGGGAGGAGCTCCGGCCGCCACCTCGGCCGCCGCCACGGAGGGCCGCCGGCCGGCAGAGGGCCCCCGCCACCTCGGCCGCCGGCGCCGTAGGGCACCGCCGCCGGTTGTCCCCAACGAAAGGAGAAGGGAGGAGGAGAGGAAGAAGAAGGGGGAAAGAGGAGGAAGAAGAAGAAGAAAAAGAAGAAGGGAGGAGGAGGAAGAGAAGGCAGGGGGAAAGGAGGAAGAAGAAGAAGGGAAAAAGAGGAGGAGGAAGAAGGAGAAGAGAGGAAGAAGAAGAAGGAGAAGAGAGGAGGAGAAGGAGAAGGGAGGAAGAATAAGAAGGAGAAGAGAAGAGGAGAAGGAGGAGGCCGTTCTTTGCCGTTCGTCCACGCCGTCCGTCGACGTTCGTCCCCGCGTGTCGCCGCCGAAGGAGAAGGTAAAGCTCTAGGTTTGTCGGCCATCGTACCATATCTGTGTTGACGGCCTTCGGATGTGTGGGCCATCATGCCCCAAATGTGGACGTTGGGTTTGTGGATGTGTGGGCCATCATGCCCCAAATGTGGACGTTGGGTTTGTGGATGTGTGGGCCATCATGCCCCAAATGTGGACGTCGGCCTTCGAGCCGACGTTTTTTCTTGCAGGTTTTGGGAACCTCCCTGTATAGGGGAGGTTCTGCCGAAATTTTCAGGATGAGGGTGATGACGTGCTGGATGCTAAGGACTTACAACTCCTTGAGCAATGGCAGAGGAAGCGCGAAGGAGTTGTTCTGGACGATGACGATGATGAAGGCGATGGAGATGATGAGGACGATAGTGAGCTCGACAATATCGATAGTGATGACAAGGAAAGTGGTGACGACGTCGCACCGGTCGTATTGCCATACGCGGAGATTATGTCGCCTCCACGTAATACAATTACTTGTCATTTACAATTATGTTTCTTTATTTACAACTACTTGTCATTTACAATTATTATTATCACCTTGCAATTTATGCTAATTGTTTTAATCTTTGTCATTGCAGGCACTCGGTGGAATGCCAGGCGGCAGGAAGCAACAGCCGAAACAGAACTGCCGCTCGCGCTTCGGCGGTCGTGGCATGGAGGAGCCGGACGTGGAGGAGCCGGCCGGTAGGGAGGAGGAGCCGGCCGGTACGGAGGAGACGGCCCACAGTGGCCGTCTCCGGTCCAGGAGGCTGGGGTTCGAGACAACGACGACGACGACGACCGGGGACGGTGGCAGCGCGGCGGCGGCGGCGGCGGCGACGGCGACGACAACGACGATGGGGGCCACTGCGACGGGGGCGACGGGGGGCCTTCCTCAGGTTTGAGGAAGCTCTTCGAGCGCGGGCCTCGATGCTCCCTAGCCGCAAGCCGCTCCCCCACCATCGCAAGGTGATTTCAGCCGTCGGCGACAAGTAAGTAAACTACTTTGTTCACATTGTTCATATGGCATGTTGGAAACCGAACTGCACACTAACAATTGTTGTTAATGACTCGTGTAGGAGCTGGGTGTTTCCCAACGGGGCAAGAGGTTCACGCCATGTCAATGGCATCCTCTCCCTGCTGATTAGGGAGTACTACCCTGGCATGGTCACCATCGATGGTGTTCGACAAACGCCCATGCCGTGGGACCACTTCCACCTCGCACACCGTCCCGTCCCCGAGCCTCGAAGGCCGCGATCGTCTTGCCGTTCACCTGCACGCGAGCCACTTGCGGCGAAGATCAAGAGGGAGTTTTGGGTGAGTGTTCTCATCACAACGCATTTCTCAATACTACACATTCTTCACACAATGAAATGATACATGATGTCTGCGTGTAGGGGTACTTCAAGTGCACGGATGGGAAGCAGGCCAGGGCGGAGATCGTGTTGGAGAACGCCTGCCACTCATGTCTCAAGGACTTGTACCACGAGGCGCGCATCCAGTGCGTCATCAACCACTACCGCAATGTGCTTGGCGAGGCGATCGATAAGAAGCGAGTCAGGGAGGAGATCGTGCTGGAGAGGGAGACCGACCTCACCGAGGAGGAGTACTTGCGGGTAATTAAGCAGGAAACATTCGTTCTTATTTCTTCCGTGAAACATTCAATTCATCTTCTGACATGTCAAATACTTGATGTTTCTTAGTGGATACCGGGGTGGTGCGACGCGGACCCGTTATGCTGGGAGGAGATTGTGCGCTACTGGAGATCGGACAAGGCGTACGAGGTGAAAAACGAGAGTCGGGAGCACCGGCTCAAGAGTGCGGGGGTAGCACACCACCAAGGGAACCGGTCCCTCCCGCAGTTCATGGACGCATGGGTATGCTCCTTTTGATCTATTTACTGTAGCACTCAATCTATTTACCTCTAACCATGTTTGTGTTTTCCTCTCGCAGAGGGAGTCCCATGGTGGGGAGGAGATCAACGTGGTGGTGGGGTACGCCCTTTCTCACAACGGGAAAGCGTCGGACTCAGACAACAGGTTCGACCCGCAGGACAGGCCGGACGAGTACACCAACGCGAACGTCCACCCCAAGCTCGTCGAGTACAGCGCCACGTTTCGCCAGCGCCATGGGGACGACAAGGACCCCGCCACGGAGCCCCTGGACCCGGAGCTCGTGATGAGGTTGGGTGGAGGGAAGCAGCACGGCTCCTACTGGATGGCCAACAGTGCCATCGACCCGACCACTACTCCCACGCTGAGGGAGATTCGACGGGCCAGCTCCAGTAGCTCCTTCGGCATCCCCATAGCGCCCGACGGCCGAGCGCCGCCCGGATGTACACGAGATGGAGGTAAGTGCGGTTCCATTCGTCATTCACTCGTTTCACGCGTACGATCCACCTTGGCTTCACATACCATCAACCATGTGCGGGTGTAATATTGCGCTAGGTTCGAAGAGCCTGCAGCCCACCGGGCGGCCCGACGAGGCCCACAAGCGGCGGGCGGCGGCGGTGGAGGCGGCCCACCCGGAAGACTGGCGGCACCGACGGACCACCGCGGCGTCGATGGTGGACTCCGGCGGGCTTCCTCTGGTCCCAGCACCACCAGGAGCTTCCTCCCTCGCTCTTTGCTCCACCACCAGTCCCATTGCCTGCTCCTGTTCAGCGTCCGATGAGTATATATATTGCCTTCTGCTTTAGCTTGTGCGGCCATCCCGGGGTACTATACGACACCTCACTTGTTCTTTGTGCGAGCTCCGTCGGCGGGTTCGGACCCGACTCGGTGCCGCCCCTCCACAAAGACGGCCGGGGTACCCAACCCCCGACCTACCCCACACGGCCCGTACACGTGGCCTCCTCCTCCACGCCGCAGGCTACTCCTCGTGGCCGGGGCGCAGACGCCAGCCAGGGCCTCGCCCGGGGTCGATTATGGCACTACGAGGCGGCACCGGCTCGGTGGACTGTGCACCACCATAGCTAGGTGGTCTCCGTGGGAGCAAGGTGGGGCGATGGGACCCTAGGGACTCGGCGCCACGAGCTAGGTACCTTTGCCTCCCTCTTCGGACTAGTAGTGATGCATGTGGACTTGTATGTTGGACTTGTTGGACATGTTGGACATGTATGCTGGACATCCTAGTGTATTTGGACATGTATGCACTCGTTTCGTGACGTTATGTGTATTTTTGACATCTATCGATGGATTCGGCGAATGTTGATGTGTGGATTCATATTGAGATTGAATCCGATGATGAAATGCGGTTTATATGCTATATTGTTGTTATAAATGTGATCTGTGGTATATATATATATGCTATAAATGTAGTCTGAATGCAAGGAAACAAAAAACAAAAGAAAAAAATTCCAGCTCATTGCCGACAAAGATAGGCCATAGCCGGCAAAGCTGGGATTCTGACCCAGCAGAAACCGCCAGGTTTGCCGACAACATTTGTTTGCCGACAGAAGCTGTGGCCGAGGCTTCGCCCGACAATGCCGGCACGTTAAGTCGTCGGGAAAGAGTTCGCCGACAACATCCTGTGTCGTTGGCAAAGAGTTCGCAGACAAACACCACAAAGCGATCTTTGTCGGCGAAGCGAACGGCAAACCTAAGTTGATTCGGCCGGTTCCTTCGCGACAGCACGTGGTGGGTTTGCTTCGCCAGCTGACAACCGCCGACAAGCTCCCCCGTTCCCCGTCGGCAAACGCTTTTGCCGACCAGATTTTCGCCGGCTGTGGCTTCGCCGACAGAACAGCCAAACCCCGGGTCGGTGAAGCCTTTGCCGACAGATGAGGAGGCTTCGCCGACAACTTAAAGCGTCAGTGACGAATGATGGCGATCCCAAGAGTGTTTATAAGAGTTATAGATATATTAGTTAAAAATAAGAAAAGTAGGAAGAAAGCAACAGTCAAGCTTTAATCTAAGAAATTAATAATAGCTTGTTTCATAATATTCTTCTACCCATCTTAATCGAGATCCCTTAGATCTACATTAAATTAAAATCCAACGCATCTAAATCATCTATATGCTGATGTGATAAGTGGGTCCCCATCCGTAAACATGTAAACATTTACGTGTGTTTCTCTCGTCAATATCTTGCATTTTTTCTCACCATCATTGATCCATACCCGCCCGGGCCGTACCCCAGAGCCGTAAACGGTGTGGAGATTTCTCGTGCTTGACCTATCGGGAAGTTGCGGCGGTTATACAGTGGCTCGGGCGTAGCACACGCCGCAGCCGGCTCGCGGCAGCGCAGCGACGATGAGAACCATATAGAATCGACGCACTACCGGATCCATAGTGTTCGGACCCCGCCGGCGAAACAGCTTTGCCGATGGCAAAGTCACGTTGCCATCGGCAAACCAGGCATTGGCAAACATTTTTTTGCCGATGGCACCGACCGTGCCATCGGCAAACAAATTTCTTTTTTTTTAAAAAATTGTTTTCCGATGGCCACGGCCGTCGGCGTAATGTTTTTTCTTTTGAAAATGGGAATAAACAATTTCCGGAAATTGTTTGCCGATGGCCACGCCATCGGCGGCAAAGCTATGGTCGCTTGCCGATGGCCATGGCCGTCGGCAAATCTGTGAATTTTTTCCCTTTTTTTTTGTTTTCTTTCATTTAGACCACATTTAATCATAAACATAACACATATCCAACATTCATCACATATATTCGCAATAATACACCATTTCAACCATAATATAGCATCAATTCCGTATAGCATGTCCGGAATCATCCATACAAGTCCAAATTCATCCATACAAGTCCCAAGTTATCCATAAAAGGCCAACATCGGCAAAACATGTCCGACGTGCCACAACATGGTCCAAAAGCTAGAAGAGAAGGTACCTAGCTTGAGGCGCCGTCCCCGGGGGTCCCAGAGCCCCCAGCACCATCCTCCCACGCAGTCCAACTCGCATGCGGGGCCGCACCGCCGCGCGCGGGCCGACGTGCCGCCGAGGAACACGCGACACGAGTGCCCCGGCCGCGGAGGGAACCGAGACGGCCCGAGCTGCCCCTCGCGGTGGCCACGAGTACCCCCGTGTCGGGAGGACCCCAGGCGTACGACCGCGTGGGAGGCTCGTAAGGTGTCCACCGTCTTTGTGGAGGAGGACCCTATGGAGAGCACCCGGAGGGCTAGCACCGGAGTTGGGTTCGAACTCCGCCGACCGTGCCTGCACAAAGACCAAGTGATGGAATTAGTACCGCAGACCGGCATCACAAGCTAAAGCAATAGGCAATGTACTCACCGGACGAGGTACAAAGAAAAGGCATTGGAGTTACCGGGTGGTGGAATGAAGACAGAGGGCCGGAGGCTCACTCATTCCCCGGCATGCATGTGTAGGGACATCTCGCGACATCGCCGTTGGTAGTCTGCTGTGAAACCGTGGCCATGTGCTCCTCGATAGGCAATCGCCATCTCGCTTCTAGTTGGCCGCCATGTCTCCGGACACGGGACCGCAATATTACACCAAAGATGGTTGATTGTATTTGAAGGCAAGGTACATTATTTGTGAAACGGTCGAACGACGAATAAAACTCCACTTACCCGAAGACCCACGATCACTCGCGCACCGCCCGGCCGCGAGGCGCTATGGGGACTGTGGTGCGCCCTTCGCTGGGTCTTCTTTGCGGATCTCGGCAAGACGGACGCAGGACGGCTCAATGGCGCCGTGGGCCATATAGACCCGGCCGTCTTGCTTCCTCCTCCCAACCTCATCACGAGCCGAGGGTCCAGGGCTCGCGGTGACGTCGTAGTCGTCACCATGGAGCTCTCGAGCCGCGGCGGCGCACTTGGTGAGCTTCGTACACGACCGGCCGGTGTACTTCTCGGGCCCGTCCGAAGAGCCGTACGTGGTGGGCCGTCGCTGGGCCCTTGTGAGCAAGGGCCCACCCTTGTACTCATTGATGGGCCGCCGTCAGGCGCCTCCTCTCGCGAGGAAAACATAAAACATGGTTACAAGTAGAGATATAAGAAATCCAGCCGCTATAAGAAATGGTTGAACACAAGCATACCCATGTTTCCATGAACTCGGGAGTTCTCGGCTCCCCGTGGTGTGAGACCCCCGACCTCTCCATCTCTCGCTAAGCGTTTCGCCCGACGTGCTCGGCCGCACGTACGCCGCGGCGTTTGCCACCCTCTGACAATCTCACACCAGCAGTCGGTGTACTTGCTGCACCAGCCCAGAGGTGTCTGCATGACATTCAAGTATTAGATCTTCCAGAGAATGAGTTGAATGTGTCACATAAGGAATCACAACGGATGTGTTCCTACTTATTTACCTGCATGTACTACTCCTCGGTGAGGTCGGTCTCTGGGTCACATATCATCTCCCTGGCCTGGGGCTTATCCACCTTCATCCCCCTGAAGTTGGCATAGTAGGAGATGACGGCCTGGGTGTGCGCCTCGTAGAACATGTCCCTGATCCGCAACTCGCACACCTTGTCCTGCTGCCGGTCCACCCGCACTGGGTCCTGCCCCTCCGCCAACCTATAGTACAACTGCACACAGGCATCAAGCATCATTCTATTGTTTGAGAAAAGTCCAACAAATGCGTAGTATTGAGATATGCGTTGCGATTGAAAGACTCGCCCATAACTCCCTCTTGATCTTGGCAGTGAGGAATCCTCACGTTCGTCCTTGACGTGGAAGTAGTATGCCCATTTGTCGGGCACGATCGTCTTCCCCTCGATGGTGACCAAGCCAGGGAAGTTATTTTTAATCAGCAGCCCCTGGATGCTAGTGATATGGGACAAAACACCCGAATCTCCCATTTAGAACCTGGGCCAAATGCTTTCTCGAGGAAGTCCCCGGTCCCCTTAACCCATTCATCAGTATTGTCTTTGAATCCCGTGTACATCCACTCACGGTCAGCCATCCTCTGTCATGCGCCAACTTAAGCGAGTAATAGGACCAACATCTGCATCTACAAGGCGTTCCTACCATCTACTAGGTGAAGGATAGGTCCTAATCCCACCGAGGATGCGTAGATGAGGTTCGCTTCCATGCTCGCTCCGTCCGAGACGGAATTTAAGGCAAGACACCTCCCGTTCTCCCGATACACGTCCCGACGGGAGAGTGTGTATCCGGAGAACAACGGGAGGCCGCCGAAACTCCGACTTTCGGACGGGGCGGAACATGGAAGCTAACCCATCTACGCATCCTCGGGGCCGTCCAAAAAACGTGGACAATCCGAAAGAGAAACCGTCGAAGATATGCACTGATCCGCATACCAACGACCGCGAATTGCTTTCGGACGGGAGACGCCTAACTCGGTTACGCAATGTAGTGACATGGACTATAAGGAACAGAGGTGATTTATACCTAGGGTGACGGCGCAGAGGCGGGTAGCGGGCCAGTGGAGAGTCGACGCGACGCAGGAAGACCCGCAACGCCCACGAAGAAGATCGTCATCAACGAGTACCTCCCACAAGTACTCCTCCTACAAAAAGAGAAAAAAAGATTAGTATCCACTCAAAATTTCGGCAACACCTCCCCTGCACGGGGGAGGTTCCAAAACCTGCAAAAAACATGGCACGAAGGCCAAACATGGGCATGAAGGCCAACAACCACCAAACATGGGCACAAAGGCCAACAACCACCAATATAGTTTGGTTTTCTTTCCATGCATATGAAAGAATTCAAGTACTACAAGAACAATTACTACTAACCCTAAAAATACTACTAACACTACTACTTACAACCACTTAACTACTAACACTAAGAGCTACTTAACTACTTAGTAACTACTACTACCAAACACTACTAACTAACACTACTAACTACTACTACTAACCACTACTAGCTACTACTAACTACTACTACTACTACTAACAGTAGAAGGTTAGGGCTTACCTTGGCGGCAAGAACAAGAAAAGCGAGGACGGCGACGATGGCGGGGATCACCGCGAACACAAGGATCGACGGGTCATGTCAAAGAATCTCCTCTTCTTCCTCCTCCCCTTCTTTCTTCCTCTCCTTCCTCCCCCCTTCTTTCTTCCTCTTCTTCCTCCCCCCTTCAAGTTTCTTCCTCTTGCGCTTCCCTTGTCCCGGTGCAACAAGGGAGGGGAGAAGAAGCGGCAGCGGCAGTGTGGGAAGGCCGGCGCGTGTTGGTATTTGTTAAGTGCAACTAAAATAAGAAGGATTCCGCAAGCGCACGAAACATACCATTGTAGCATTTTACCGGGAGTATCCGGTATCGTTATTTATATTTTACCACGAGGGAAGCAAGGGTTAAAGAATCGATAACTCACCATCATGCATCTACTAACTTAGTAAACCAACTAGACTAAAGCGAGGGTAAATGATATATGATAGGATATAAGAATAAAAGCACACATGAGAATTCTATAATAAATGAGTAGCTAGCTAGAGTGAGAGGACAACGGAGAGATAAGGTTCCTATATACTTCTCATTACTTTGGTTCTATGATAACAGGATGAATAGATATAGCAATCATACAATAGCACTTTGGAGCAAAGAGTCCTTTCCAACTCTCGAAGAAGACTCGGGTAAAGTGTAGTTGGGAGAAGGGTCAGCCGAAAGCTCTACGAAACACCAACCCGGGACGTGGTGGAATACAAAGGCTCGACATTTGTCACCTCACGGGGCTACCACAACTATCCGTGGATTGAGCGCAACCTCGTGTAACCTATAGTCTAGACACCATGCCTATACTATCGATTACTACTCTAGCTATGCGCAATAACTAGAGCACTCAATACGAGCAAAGATCCCATACTAAAGCATAACAACTATACTAAACAATCACAAGATAGGCATAAAAGTAAATAGAGAAGATAAATATATTAAAACATAAGTCTTACAAGAGTAGATACAAAGACATACCAAATCTCTGAAGACTTCTCTAGAACCGGAGCGCAGCTCCGCTCTCTCTAACTCTCTTCTAGATCTAATCTACTACATTGGAATGTCTAGTTCTAATTCTCTAGAGAAGAGGTCATCCATTCAAGGGACGCCTCTACAACTCGATCCGCCGGGAGATAATGAATTAGGGTTTAAGGGATGCCTCCTCCGGGGGCCGGGGCCCCGCTTATATAGCCCTCTAGGATGCACCACAGCCTCGATCAAACCGACCTAAACGGACGATTATTATTCATCCTCAAAGGCGGTGGAACAGGGATCCGCGAGACTCGTTACGATTGGTCGAGATGACGGGTCGGCCGACCCTAGGGTGGAGGCGGCCGACCCTTGGCTGGGCCCAAATGGGCTCATATTTTGTGGGCTGATGGATCTCTTCGTTAGCTTCGATTCGCCGCGTGGATCACCTAAATCGGAGTTCGTATGAGGGAGATATGCCCGTTTTTGCTCCTACAGCTCTTGGAGCACAATTGCAATCTTCCGGATGGCGTAACTTTGTCGTCTAGACTCGATTTGGGTGAACCAAAACTCTATTTCATGTGTCTCGATGAGCTCTATGCAATGGTGCACTTTATTCCATCATTTGACATACTTCCATTTGATGATTCTGGTACTTTTCCGCTTTAGTCCCCGCAAAATGCATTTACCAAAACTCGTGGAATTCCATTAGTGTAAACCCTATATCTAGAAGGTAATTATGTTTAGGTCCTTTTTCATGTCTAGTTGACGGTAAAAATTGGCACTTAACGACCGTCAACATCAACAAGGAGGAGAAGCTCAAGGACGCGGCCGGGGACCGGGACCGGCCGCGGCGAGGGGACCGTGGCGACCAAGCTCGGCCGATGACCCGGAGGAGGCGCGGTGCGGGGAGCGGTAGCGGCGGGGAGTGGGCTCGATGGAGCGGCGGTGCTGGCGGCACAACGGATCGGGGGTTGGTGGGTGGCGGATCGGGGTGGCGGCGTAGACGAGGGCGGCGCTCGCGGGCGGCGAGCCCAGCGCGGCGGCGGTGGAAGTGGGGCACGGCGCGGACCCCGGTGGCGGGTGTCTTTGCGGCGCGGCGGCGGTGGGGTGGCCGCGGCTCGGCCGAGAAGGAGAAGGAGAAGGAGAGAGGAGTGAGGAGTGAGAAGGAGGAGAGAGAGGAGTGGGCCGGCCCGTTATGCCATTCTAGGGTCAGGATCGGCAAAGCCGTGCCGCGTGGCCTGGGCCACAGGCTTTGCCGATGGCCGGCCATCGGCAAACAGGCTTTGCCGATGGCTTTACAAGGCCATCGGCAAATGTTGAATTTTTTTTGATTTTTTCTTGCAGTTTTTTTCTGGTATCTTCCTAACTCAAATACAACCCAGCTTCAAAATTTGGGACAATTTTGAGTTTTGTAGCTATATTTCGTTAATTTTTTTGGTTTCTTTGATTTTTTTCCGTAACTCTAAATTTGAACTGCAGGTACATGAAATAATGGAACTTTTTGATTCGAAAAATGATATTCATGATGCTCGGAGTATGTTGAGGCCGTATCCAGGACCTCGCATGAAATTACGACCCTGTTGGCGTCGTAACATGATGAGTGACGTGCGCGGAAAGTGTTCTTAAATTATATAAAATCCAAACGAAGTCCGAAATTGACGAAACTTGACCAGTTGTGTTGTAATAGCATGTGTAGTCTCTGGTAAAAATTTCAAAAAGTTTTGAGCAAGTGGTGACATCGGATGGCCAAAACCCAGACATCTCCACATGTGATCACACATATTGCTATGACAATTTAAAAACATCTCCACGTCGGACGTCACAACTTGCTCGAAAATTTTTGAATTTTTTACCACACACTACACATGCTACGACAACACAACTGGTCAAGTTTCGTCAATTTCGGACTTCATTTGGATTTTATACAATTTAAAAACACTTTCCGTGCACGTCACTCCCCATGTTACGAGGCCAACAGAGTCGTAATTTCATGCGAGGTCCTGGATACAGCCTCAACATACTCCGAGCATCATGAATATCACTTTTTGAATCAAAAGTTTGTATTATTTCATGTACCTGCAGTTCAAATTTAGAGTTGCGGGAAAAATTCAAAGAAACTAAAACAATTAACGAAATATAGCTATAAAACTCAAAATTGTCCCAACTTTTGAAGTCAGTTGTATGTGGTGTAGGAAGACTCCGGAAAAAAATAGGAAGGAAAAAATAAAAAAATATATTCTTTGCCGATGGCCTTGTAAAGCCATCGTCAAAGCCTCTTTTGCCGATGGCCGGCCATCGGCAAAAAAGGTGGGCCTGGCGCTCCACAGCAGCCACGTGGCGAGCGCTTTGCCGGTGGCCGCGGCCATCGGCAAAGTATGTTGTTTGCCGATGGCCTAACGGCGCTGCCATCGGCTGAGCGGACGGCTAGCAATTTTTTTTTTGGTGGACAGATTAATATTTTGCCGTTGGCCATTATTTGCCGATGGCCGGCCATCGGCAAAAAAGCCTTTTGCCGTTGGCCTTTGTTCGCCGATGGCCCGGCCATCGGCAAAAAAGTATTTGCCGATGGTTTTACTTTGCCATCGGCAAACCGTCTTTTTTGCCGATGGCTTATTCCTTGACCATCGGCAGACACTCTGTCTCCGGTAGTGACGTCGTTCCTTCGCCGCTTTTGCATGCAGGCCTCACGCCGCCAGAAAATCGTGGACACTCCTGGCCCCAGTAGGCGCATGCATCGTTATGTATTATTTGATTATTTAGGTTTATGCATGCATGGCTAATTTCATGAATCAGTCTGTCATTATGTGGCCACTGCCAGATGGATAGATGTTCCGGTGAGAATTGAACAAGAGACGACGACGGCAGTTGCGGAGTGTGTTCTGGGGCGGCAGAAACTGCCAGGCCATCGTGCACCCACCATGCATGTTCTAACACTGTACACACATACATCGACCTCGTAACTTCTATGGTTTCCTAAATTCATTCATACAGCATGAGCCGGCCGTCTTCTAGCCCAAATTTGTTGATCTATTCCACCTTAGCATCAATAATCGGTTGCGCGGCGCTACAGCACAGTTCAACACCACCGTAATTTAATTTTGCTGCATGCAGTATGAAATTGTCCCTTTTTGCAGTTTTTGTGGAGTGATGAAATCTACGAGCTGCGCGCCAGACTCCATCATGATACGAGTCCACAAGCAAACCAGAACCAGCAGCCATCAGGTGCACGCACATTAAAAACCTAAGATTGAAAACTCAATTGCTATTTGCTAAGCCAAAGCCTTTACTCTGTACTCATGTATCTCCTTTTTCATTTAGCTTCTTTTTCTCTCAGTTTAAACATTATATGATTCTTTTGTACATTTGTTGGATCATTGGGTCTAACTTACTTATCAAGTTGGTATTGCTTGTACCTGTGGCTACCAAAAGTGCTAAAATAATATTTTCTGCAAGGACCTTTAATTTATCAAGAATAAGTTATATAATTCTTTTCGACATTTGTTGGATCATTGGGTCTAACTTACTTATCAAGTTTGTATTGCTTGTACCTGTGGCTACCACAAGTGCTAAAATAATATTTTCTGCAATGACTTCTAATTTATCAAGAATAAGTTGAAAAATAAGATGAGTGATAGCTTTAACTTTCTCGATGATTGTTTATTAGTGACTTCTATTGAGAAGGATATCTTCTTACAATTGAGTGAAGAGGAAATCATGGACACTTTCATGGCTATTAGAATGCGCAGGCATGACAAGAAGTGACATTGTTCTTCAAATATTATAGGTACATAATATTTAAGTCTATGTTAAGAAAGTTATACTCATCTATTTTATGAACTATTTATGTCTTTTTTCATAATTATGTTTTGTAGTTCATATGTTTCTGTACTGACTTATTAAATTTATAATAGTTAATACAATGGACCACCATAGCAAAAAAATCCTAGCACGCGGACAACAGCGTCCACCGATGGCATGGACATCAAGCCGTTGTCTATGAAGTAGATCATGCACCCTTGGAAGCCATCGAACCGATCCACCTCGATATGGACCTGGGGCAGCCCGGCCCAAGGCCAGCGTCCGAACATCCAATTCGAGTCCAAGGCACTCAACGGTTATAAAAGTGAAACTGTTGCTGCATGTGTTTGATGAACTCTTTTTTGTCCCTTTGTTCATATCTCTCGAACACTTATATATATATATATATATATATATATATATATATATATATATATATATATATATATATATATATATATATATATATATATATATATATATATATATATATATATATATATATATATATATATATATATATATATATATATATATATATATATAGGCTACTGAGATGGGAATGGTCATGAAACTAACGCCAACAACATGGCTCGAAACAGATTTTTGGAAAATTTGCAAATTTAGCAACAGTGGCTCCAGTATCTCAAATTTCAATTAAGCTAGGTCTCCTTCGGTTTGAAATTT
>JAENPR010001287.1:0-178337 GCA_018135685.1 Themeda triandra | reverse complement strand
CGACTGTCAGTGTTCTTCCCCTCCGGCCTCTCCTCCCAAACGAGCAGCGAAACCCCGAAATGGGGCCCCCACCGCCGGCGAGGAGACCTCGCCGCCGCGGTGCGCCGCCGCCGCTGCCCTCCCTCAGGCAGCGCGCTCCCCGTCGCCGCCGCCGCCGACGGCGATCCTGAAGCCTCCGTGTCCACGCACGCCTGCGTACGTACCCCCGCCCTATGCTGCTAGGGCGCGTGCCGATTGTTTCCATTTTCCTTTCCCCAACTCTTCCTCTGGTTGAGACGCGTGTGCGCTGACTGCGATTTGGCCTGCATTTCGGGTGTCTAGGTCACGCTGAAGGATTGGTGGCTGGTCTCCGTGGAAGGGGACGAGCAGAAGGTCGCTGTCGCCGGGACATTCGAACGGTAAGCATTTCCTTCGGAGGGGAAGGGGAAGCTAGGAGCCTTCTCCCGGGCTTGAGCCGGTGGAAATTATTTCGTTTGTTTTCTTTTTTTTTTAAAAAAAAAATTCGTTTGTTTTTCTGGGGTTTCGATCTTACTAGAAAGACCGGTGCGGCTTTGCCGCGCCCTCTTGAGGAGGCCAGTTGTGAAGCTAATATGTTCATATATTGAGTGCACCAATTTGAGACTATATATGGGCTTGATTTTGATTTTGAGTGGCTGAAACATTATATTTCTCGATCAAGAATCAGCAAGTTCAAATTCATATGATGTAGTGAAGACACTTCAATACTACTAGGTTGTGCAAGCAGTAATCAATTGTATTGTATAAGAGAATAACCAATTGTATAAGCGAAGGAATATAGAGAAAGCATTTAGAGAAATTTGAGAAAGAAAATGCCCATTATTAAAATAAATATTTTTTTAGAGGTAGCATATATAATATGTTATGTGTTAATTACTTAAAGGGGATGTCGACTAGTTTCGTTTGTTTTTCTTTCAAAAAAAAGTTACGTTTTTCTGGGGTTTCGATCTTGTCGTTGAGGAATGGCGTATAGAGTCCTCCTGGGTATGTTTGAAATTTGATATTGAAAATTGATACCTAGATTGCACTCCCGGAAGAAGAGATAGGCCAATTTAATCCTTCAACTATTCACCACATGCGCTTGTCAAATTGATCCAACAATCCAATGTTGATGCCTTTGTCCTACATTCGTTCTTTACTGTATGAGGGTGACTAACGCCTTGACTGAAGCATGGAGAAACTTATATATATCATGTTGCTTGTGTATTTAAGCATGATTACGGTTTTCTGAAGTTGGATGTTTTTCTCTTGAAAGGGCTATGGATTCTTTCGCTGATAAAAACAATTATCTACTGCCTGCTCTGACAGGAACCAAACAATTCAGGATTACCCTCCTGCACCTATTGCGAAGCTGCCTACGCCCAATGTTCTTGAGACCGAGGATGGAACCATATTCGCATCCATGATGGTTTTTACAATGTTTCGCGAAACGCCGCAATGGATATTCAGAGATGGTATGCACATCATGCACATCCTGTTTTCTGTTTCTTGTTCCATATACCGATTGAATGTCTATTTGGACATCTTTTTCATTGAATGCAGTATCAAGAGCACATGATATCATTTGTTTTCTCCATCTATCCTGTAATTCTATTGTTGTGTTCCTCTGCCAGAAAATTATTCTAGATTCAAATAAGCAATATCTTCTATCTAGAAAATATCATGTACCTAAATGCATGTCCAAAAGGATCATTTAGACATGCACTGCTCTCACAAATTCCTTGGTCTTGACTGCAAAACCATGCATGCAGGTCTCAGCAGAATTCCAGCATGGATTTCCAGACTGTTGGCAAAGTTGCAAGCAGCTGTATCCTGGACGAACACACATGCTGGAGACTCCACTCAATATCTCATGGACTCATGTCATGTGGGCAATCGCTTTGATTAGCAATTTTCATGAAATTTCGGGAAATTACTCACACAATGATGCCGTTCAAAAATTCATCACATTTATTAAAATGGAAAAGCCCAGAATTGAAGAATATACTTCTGATGATGATATCACAACAAATGAAAATGTTGCTGCCACAGGTAAGTGTGAGGAGATTGTTTAGAGGGTTCTATTTTTCCTCCTACAAATAATTCATTTCAGTGATGTTTCTTATAGAGTATTTGTGTTCCTTAATTTAGGCAATCAGAAAACTCCAGTAGTTTCAATGGAGGTTAGTGGTTGTCTGTCAAATCGAACACAATATTGGAGGAATACACCTGCAATGGTGATATTCCAACAAATGAAGACGCCGCTGCTCCAAATGATGACAATGAGAGATGCACAGCTGCATCAAAAGAGGTGAATATAATGGAAATAGGCTTGGTTATGGTTATGGGCAGCCCTTCAAGAGAAAGAGGCCACGGTGACATTGCTACCGATGTTTCTTTAGCTCCTGCAGTGGAATGTATTAATAATGCAGTCAGTCAATCGGGTACACAGTACTCCAGCAACAAGCAAATGTAATTATGTTAGAACAGATATTTAATCCTACAAATACATCATTTTGCTGGTGATTCTAATAGTGTCTATTACTCTATTTTTTTGTAATTTAGATCGTAAAAAGACTCCAGTGGCTTCTTTGAAGAGTCAAGGTTCCCGGAGGGAAAATCAGCACATAGCTTCAAATAAGAAGGTAGTATTGGATCAATTAATGCAAGCTTCAGCTTACTCAGATGTGCAAGTCTTGATTGTTTGATTGTGGTCCACAGGACCCTAAGCATGTTAGCTAATAGGCATTGTGCAGTATTTTATATTGTTATTGATGACTTGTTATCCTATTTGCTGTTTCTCATGATGACATGTTCATATTTAGCATATTTCAACCTATTGCCTATTTGTAGTACTCATTTATGTATATGCATATAGATGAAGTTGATTGGTCTGTGTCTTGCAGTCTGTACGCCCAACCAAAGAAACAAATATCTCCAGATGCAAAGTGTCAAAGTGCTACAAGATCTCCAGGGACCAGTAACCTACCTTCATATGTAAGTGCAATTTTTTATCCATTGTTGTAACATCCTAGATGTTAATTCCAACTAAAACTCGATTTAGAATTTTATTTAAGGCCTAATCATCGAGCATCATGGCATTAATGCATTCATGTTTTAATATTATTTTTGATGTGATGCTTTGTTTTACATATGAAATGATGCTTGTGATTGCTAATGCCCGATTAGTTAGTGTAGAAATTAAATCGAGCCCAATTCCCGCGTTTCAAAACCCCGTTTTCCCCGAAAACCCTGATTTACCCCCTTTCTCTATTTCAAAATCTACAAAGAATTTGGGGTTGGTCCAAAAAGCAATATTGTGGGTCTTGATGAGAGCTTCAATGTTGGTGTTCAAAGTTTTTCAAGTTTCCAAAAAGAATTTCAAATAAATTTGAAAATACAGTTTTCCGGCAGTTGTCCCCTTTTGATTTCAAATCCATAATTCAAAAACTATGCATATTTTGGAAAAACTCTTTTTGGAGAAAATGTGCAGTTTGAAAAGTTGAGTATTCCATATTTTTGGAGTTTTTCAAGTTCTTTAGAAAAATCAAAAGTAATTGCATATATTTGTTTCTAGGGTTTTTGTCCCCTTTTCAAAATTTGATTCAAGTTCAATTTTCCTTGCAAAATTTGAAAATGTGCCGCTTGAGAAAGTTGTAGAGAATGAAAAATTAGCTAGGGTTGCTTTTTGGAATTTTTCAACTTTAGTTCAAAATTTTGAGAAATTTGCAAATTCCCACCGCCGTTCCCGCTTTGCCGAGCCGTCATCATCACTTTTTCTCCTCCCCGCTCTTTTTCGCCGCCCGGCCATGCCGCCCGCTATGCCGTCCGGCCGCCGTCGGCGCCGCCGACGGCCGCGAAACTTCCTCTTCGCCCTTGTCGCCCCCGGCAAACCCGTCCCTAGCCCTTTAACTCCCGCCACCAACCACTCCTTCCCCCTTCTTATCCTTTCTCCTCCTCTCGCGCCGCCCTCGCCATTGCCGCGCTCAAGCTCCGCCTCCGCACGCCCGTCGTCTTCATCTCGCTCTAGCCCAAGCAAAACCACACCGTCGCGGGCCCGCCTTGAGCTCGTGTACGCGAAGAGCTAGTCCGCGAAGGCCGGGAGTCGACCGGAAGCCTCCGTGAATCGCCGTCATCTTCCCCACCCGACCGCTTAACCCGCCGGAATCGCGATCATTTCGCTGTCGTTCCTCCTCATTTTCTCGATTCCTCATACCTCCGTGATCGCCTTGAGCGTCGCACCCGATGCTCCCTTCTCTTTTTCAAATTGGTGCACGACGTCGCCGAACGCCGTCCTGCCACCGTGCCCGCGCCCGACGCCATTTCCGCCACCGTCAATCTTCCGCTCTCCGACCGTCCATCCTCTCCATCTTTCAAGCGCATCGCCTCCGCGCCCGTGACTGTTTATGCCCTTTCTTGGCCTCTAGGGCGTTGTAGCTCCCGCCGCCGTGTCTCGCGCACGGGCTTGCCGCCGTTGCCGCGCCGCGCGTCCGGCCGAGGCCATTGGGTCATGCACTGGTCCTTGAGTTAGCGCATCGCGTCCACTACGTCACGAAGACCCGCGTTTAACGCCGCCGG
The DNA here is from genome assembly GCA_018135685.1 of Themeda triandra. Lineage (NCBI taxonomy): Eukaryota > Viridiplantae > Streptophyta > Magnoliopsida > Poales > Poaceae > Themeda > Themeda triandra. The sequence goes on along the minus strand of JAENPR010001287.1, from coordinate 173,762 downwards.
AAGCTCCGTGAGCTTTCCCGCGAGCCGCCGCTTCCGCCATGGCCGCAGCGAGTGTGCGTCGTCACTAAGGCCCGCCTGCTAGGGTAGCTTAGCAAAAGCGCCGTGTCGCTAGGGTCACGTAGGCTAGCTCGCCGCCTAGACTGGGCCGGCGAGAATCCGGCCCACAAGCCGCTGCCGCCGCCAAACCCAGCCTCTAAGAAAGTCGAGCCAGGGCCGGCCGGCTGGCCGCGGGCCGGACGCCAATGTCTGGGCCGGCTTCGACCGACCGGCCGAAACCACCATAAATGGTTTTTTCCTTTTTCTCAAAGTTTATCTTTTTTCCAAATCTATGAATAGTGTTGCAATTTGTTTATTTCATATAAAATTATTGGTAGCTCCAAAAATTCTGAAAATTTTTATGAATGCTCTTTATCATGTGCTTGATTTTAGAAAAATATTAGATGCCTATTTTCAAAGGTTTTCTTTTGCTTTATTATAAAATTAGCCCTTTTTATTGAAAAATGCTTCTTCTCTTATTTTTAGTTATTTATTTATTGTTCCAAAAATCATAAAAATTATTTTGTAGTCTTCTCAGTCACGCTTATGAGTTTGTTTATTTTTGAGATTTATTTGATAACTTTTTTATTTTGTCTTTATTTTATATTTAGTTATTTAATAAATCTTTAATTGCTTATTTAGTTCTTTATGACTTAGGATTTTCGAGTGACTTTGGGATTGATCAAGACCTTAGGTCATTAACTTTAGTGACCTTGGGCACTTTGATGACTTGTATGAATTATCTTGATCTCGTTCTGTTATTTTAATTAGAAAGTAGCTTCACCAAAGGTAACCCTAGGAATTTCGTTAAGCTAGTTTCGTCATGGGTTGCAACTCTATCGCGAAGGAAAGTTGTACTCAAGTTAATCTAGTTGTTATGCTTTCATCATGCATCATGCCATGAGCTCATCGTTCTAAATCACGCTTCATTAATTACGTGTAGTTGTTTCGAGATGGCTGGATTGTGTTGATCGACGTTCGGAAAGATGTCGTCCGACAAAGGGTACTCGAGAAGGTGTCATCCATGGTGTTGATGTCAACTCGATAATTGGAATCTAACTTCATCGCAACGCAGCAAGCCCCTAGTGAGCATGCAACCCATTTCAAGTTTCGCAAATATTTTACACTATAAGTCTAGTGTATTGTGCATTAAGTTAATAGGATTTAGTTGATACCGTTTGCCGCATGACTACCTTGATCTACTTTTACATCATGATATCCCACTAGTATGTGTAGGTCGATTTCTTATGCTTAGCCATGCTTAGACTTCGGGTAAAGTTGTAGGTCGTTAATCTTTGATCATGATTTACCATTGTATCTTTGCTTCTCTAGACCTAAAGATGGGTCACGAGGCATAAGAATATGGTTATAAGAAATTGAGACCGGCCGGGTAACTTGCACGGAACGGAGTCTTGATGTAGTGTTTCCGACCGTGTCGACAAGGACCGTACCGTTGTTGGCCCTTGATCAAGACTTTACAACTACTCACATATCTACTAAAGCTTTACCCTAGGATAATCTAAGGACTAGTATGGCGAGCCCGTGCACCGAGCGTGAGCGAGACGGCGGGAGTACAATACCCTCGTGGGCCGTGTCCTGGACGGATGAGGTGTAAGTGTACTCTGTGGCGCGGAAGCCGAGCCTAGTTCTAGAATGTCCGACGGTATTGTTGATATAATTGTGGTTGAGTCCCACTTATATCGTGTGTTTAGGGATCCTCACCGAGTAAAATCGCTTCGAACCGTCGTTTGCTCCACGTATAAGGAGACTTGATCCTCGCACCCGCATCGTAGCATTCAAGAGAAATATGAAAGAATTGGTTCTTGGTGACTCTTGGTTTCAAGAAGAAGGCAAACTTGGAAAGATAATCTCAAGTGTAATGCTTAATATGATTGCCGGAAATAGAACAGTGCTAATCTAGCTTTAGTAGGTTGAATTAAACCGATGCTTTTATCCCGTTTAAAATATTGAAAGTAAGGTTTCAAGATTAGTAATGCTTTTCCGCAAAACTCCCTTTTCTAGCTCAACTACTCAAAAGGCCAAGATATCCTTGAGAGTCTTTTACTTTTAGCTCGGTAAGTTTGCGAAGTACCTTGAATGTACTCAGGTTTGTTCTACCCCCGTTGTGTGTGCCGACCGTTGCTTCGAACCATGTTGTGTCGCCGGGCTCGACATGATTTGGTCTCTCTCGCGACTTAGGTGTCCTACCTAAGTTGTCTTCTCAGATCTCTACTCTACTTCCTCATTTAAGTTAAGTTTGTAAAAGTTGACTTATTCATATTTTGTAAACTTTTTATTGTTATCATTCTTCCGCACTCGATATATATATATTTTGTAACAAATGTTGTAATGTTGGAGTTACTCCATTGTTGATCCCGGCATGAAAGTGTAAAAGTGGTTCAATCGGGTGTTCGTTAAGAACATCGACAGGCTTCATAAGTCGTGTGGAACACATGCATAGTAATCTCGAGGTCCGTTAAGACGAGGGATTATGCATGTGGGCCACATTACTTTAGAGGTTCCGCCACAAATTGGTATCGAGCTCATACTTTGGATCAAACTAAACATTACATTTGAAAACTTCAAAATGATTTTACTATATAAAAAGTTTTTGAAGTTAACAAATTAAAAATGGATCCTTATCTATTTTCTTTCCTCAATAAAGACTTTGAGAAGTTTCTGCACTTCTTCAAATTGTCAACATGGAAGTCAACTTCAACGAAGCTTCACTTGAAGTGTCTTTTAACAGTTCGTCTAACAAGCCCTCTAATTCACTAACTTGGTGAAGTTGAAGTTTTCTAACATTGTGAGGACGTATAGACGAGCGTATCATATGAAAATCTTTTGGAAGTTAAAAGATCCCCTTAAGGTTGGAATGGTTATATTCCTTTATGATTGTTCTATTGTTAAATCTCGCCATGTACCAGGATTGTTTATCAATTGAATCTTTTATTTCATAAATTTCGATCTTTGGGAATTTGTGGAATATACCTTGATATACATCATTATCTTAAAGATTAAACCTGGTACAAATTCTTGAGTCTTTTGTTGAGTATGTGCCATGCCTTTGATTCTTTTCAACTCCGACACATACTATCTCCTTGGTGTCATTTGATGACATATATCTCATTTGTTCATAATTTGATTATGTTCTAAGGTACCATGATCTATGACCGGAAATAGCGATGAAACCCGGGGTCTCCTGTGGCTTATGACCATAAGGAATTACTGCCGGCGTTCGCTAATGTCGGGGTCTATGATCATGAAACCTTATAGTTCACAATTAGTGTGTTCACATTCTTTGAACATGCTAATCTCTTGACCTTCATATCCGACAAATGTTTGTCGAAAGTCATTATGATGTGTTCTATGGTGGTGCTTACAATTCCCTCCTTATGTTTGAAGGACAGTTATATCCTTTATAATTGTTCCATTGCCGAATCTCGTCTTATACCAGGTTTTTGTCACCTGTTAATAATCCCGTACTCCATAAGTTTCGATCCTTGGGATTCTCAGGAATATGCTCAAGTACACTATTACCTTGAAAACCGAAACTAGTGTGAATCCTTAATTCTTTTGTTAAGTATGTGTCACACCTTGATTTCTTTCAACTTCGGCACATGCTATCTCCTTGATGTCGCCTCGACGACGTATATCTCGCTTTCATGTCACTATAATTGTGTCCTTAAGGAACCATGATTCATGACTTGGAAACATCGTCGAAACCTAGGGTCGCCGTGTGGTGTTACCGCTGGCATTCGCCGTTACCCAAGTCTATGATCATGAACCCTTATAATCCAAAATTAAGTGTGTTCTCATTCTTTGAACATGCTAATCTTTTGATCATAATATTTGACAAATGTTTGTCAAAAGTCATTTTGATGTGTTATATAGTGGTGTCTCGACCCGTGACTATGGTGCCGTGTCAACCCGAAATCTCCCGTGATTTGCGACCACATGAGTTTTCACCAGGCTATGCAATGTATCGTAGTAGATCACAATGGATGTACTTTACTTATTGAATATTCTTGGGATTCAAAGTTGTTCTTTGAACTCCCTAAATACCTTGTGACCGTGACCGATTTTTGATCTCGGTTACATTCCCGATATTACTAAGAGATGTGGGTTAAGATTGTTGTGCCCTATAATGCCGCCATGTCCCGAAACCCCGGTGCCGCGACGGAACTTTGGAGTCTCTTGTGTGACCCGGCACACAAGTTTCGCTAGGCGCGCGCAGTATCAATGTTTGCGGGCATGAGCCATTATAGTCTCATGACAATGTACCCTACTCTTTGAACTTATCTTGGGAATTATTGCCGAAACTCCCTTGAAACTCTAAGTACCTTGTCAGTTGTGACCACTTTTATCTCATGGTTGTAACTCTCGAATCGAACCTTGATGATCTATGAACTTCGTCAAGTTGATTTGCTTGACACATTTTCTTTTCCATTACTTACCCCACGGATTTTGTTGCTCCAAAATCTCGGACGAGATTTCTTTAAGGGAAAGGATGTAACATCCTAGATGTTAATTGCAACTAAAACTCGATTTAGAATTTTATTAAGGCCTAATCATCGAGCATCATGGCATTAATGCATTCATGTTTTAATATTATTTTTGATGTGATGCTTTGTTTTACATATGAAATGATGCTTGTGATTGCTAATGCCCGATTAGTTAGTGTAGAAATTAAATCGAGCCCAATTCCCGTTTCAAAAACCCCGTTTTTCCGAAAACCCCGATTTACCCCCTTTTCTCTATTTCAAAATCTACAAAGAATTTGGGGTTGGTCCAAAAAGCAATATTGTGGGTCTTGATGAGAGCTTCAATGTTGGTGTTCAAAGTTTTTCAAGTTTCCAAAAAGAATTTCAAATAAATTTGAAAATACAGCTTTTCCTAAGATAGCTTGTCCCTTTTGATTTCAAATCCATAATTCAAAAACTATGCATATTTTGGAGAAACTCTTTTTGGAGAAAATGTGCGGTTTGAAAAGTTGAGTATTCCATATTTTTGGAGTTTTTCAAGTTCTTTAGAAAAATCAAAAGTAATTGCATATATTTGTTTCTAGGGTTTTTGTCCCCTTTTCAAAATTTGATTCAAGTTCAATTTTCCTTGCAAAATTTGAAAATGTGCCAGCTTGAGAAAGTTGTAGAGAATGAAAAATTAGCTAGGGTTGCTTTTTGGAATTTTTCAACTTTAGTTCAAAATTTTGGAGAAATTTGCAAATTTCCACCGCCGTTCCCTGGGCCGACGTCATCATCACTTTTTCTCCTCCCTCGTTCTTCGTCGCCCGGCCATGCCGCCCGCCATGCCCGTCCCGGCTGCTGCAAATAAGCCGGCCGCACGACGTGTAAACAACTTTCTTCGCCCCGTGTCGCTTCCCGATAGCCCGCCCTGGGCCCTTAACCCCGCCGCCCAACCACTCCTTCCCCTTTCTTATCCTTTCTCCTCCTCTGCGCGCCGCCCTCGCCATTGCCGCGTCAAGCTCCGCCCGCACGCCGTCGTTCTCATCTCGCTTCTAGCCCAAGCAAACCACACCGTCGCGTCCGCCTTGAGCTCGTGTACGCGAAGAGCTAGTCCGTGAAGGCCGAAGTCGACCGGAGCTCCGTGAATCGCCGTCATCTTCCCCACCGCCGACCGCCAACCCGCCGGGGAATCGCGACCGCCGTTCGCCGTCGTTCCTCCTCATTTTCTCGATTCCTCATACCTCCGTGATCGCTTTGAGTGCCGCACCCGATGCTCCCCTTTCTTTTTCAAATTGGCGCACGTACGTCGCCGAACGCCGTCCTGCCACCGGGTTCGCGCCCGACGCCATTTCCGCCGCACAATCTTCCGTCTCCGACCGTCCATCCTCTCCATCTTCAAGCGCATCGCCCGCGGTGAGCTCCCGCACCTCGTCTATGCCCTTTCTTGGCCTCTGTGGCGTTTTGTAGCTCCCGCCGCCGTGTCTCGCCGGGCTTGCCGCTGCCGGCCGCCGCGCGTCCGAAGCCGAGGCCATTGTGGTCATGCGTCGGGTCCTTGAGTTAGCGCATCGCGTCCACTACGTCGCAGCACCCGCACTTGCTGCGCAACGCCGCGAAAAGCTCCGGTGAGCTTTCCGCCGAGCCGCAGCCTCCGCGCCCGCTATGGCCGCCGGGCGTAGCGTGGCGTTGCGCAGCCGCCCTGTTAGGTAGCTTAGCGTGTGCGCCGGTCGCTTAGGGTCACGTAGGGCTGGGCCTCGCCGCCTGACCTCCGCGCCGGCGAGAATCCGCCGCCGGTTGCCGCTGTCCGCCGCCGCCCCGGCTCGGCCGAGCTTGGGCCGGCCGCTTTCAGCGGGGCCGGACTTCCAACAATGCGTGTTGGGTCGGCGGGATCGATCGGGCCGAAAACCAAACCATAAATGGTTTTTTCCTTTTTCCGAAAGTTTATCTTTTTCGAAATCTATGAATAGTGTTGCAATTTGTTTATTTCATATAAAATTATTGGTAGCTCCAAAAATTCTGAAAATTTTTATGAATGCTCTTTATCATGTGCTTGATTTTAGAAAAATATTAGATGCCTATTTTCAAGGCTTTTGCTTTATTATAAAATTAGCCCTTTTTATTGAAAAATGCTTCTTCTCTTATTTTTAGTTATTTATTTATTGTTCCAAAAATCATAAAAATTATTTTGTAGTCTTCTCGTGTCATGAGGAGCTTAAGTTTATTTTTGAGATTTATTTGATAACTTTTTATTTTGTCTTTATTTTATATTTAGTTATTTAATAAATCTTTAATTGCTTATTTAGTTCTTTATGACTTAGGATTTTCTTGAGTGACTTTGGGATTGATTGAAGACCTTAGGTCATTAACTTTAGTGACCTTGGGCACTTTGATGACTTGTATGAATTATCTTGATCTCGTGGTTATTTTAATTGAGTAGCTTCACCAAGTGTAACCCTAGGGAATTTCGTTAAGCTAGTTTCGTTGGGTTGCAACTCTATCGCAAAGGAAAGTTGTACTCAAGTTAATCTAGTTGTTATGCTTTCATCATGCATCATGCCACGAGCTCATCGTTCTAAATCACGCTTCATTAATTACGTGTAGTTGTTTCGAGAGTGAGGTGGATTGTGTTGATCGACGTTCGGGAAAGATGTCGTCCGATTAAGGGTACTCGAGAAGGTGTCATCCATGGTGTTGATGTCAACTCGATAATTGGAATCTAACTTCACCGCAACGCAACGCAAGCCCCGAGCATGCAACCCATTTCTCGTTTCAAATATTTTACACTATAAGTCTAGTGTATTGTGCATTAAGTTAATAGGATTTGGTTGATACCGTTGCCGCATGACTACCTTGATCTACTTTTACATCATGATATCCCACTAGTATGTGTAGGTCGATTTCTTATGCTTAGCCATGCTTAGACTTCGGTAGAAGTTGTAGGTGTTAATCTTTGATCATGATTTACCATTGTATCTTTGCTTCTCTAGACCTAAAGATGGGTCACGAGGGCATAAGAATATGGTTATAAGAAATTGAGACCGGCTCAGGTAACTTGCATCGGGAATGGAGTCTTGATGTAGTGTTTCCGACGTGTCAGACTTAAGGACCGACCGTTGTTGGCCCTTGGATCAAGACTTTACAACTACTCACATATCTACGGAAAAGCTTTACCCTAGGATAATCTAAGGACTAGTATGGCGAGTCCTGCAAATCGGGAGCGGCGAGATGGCGGGAGTACAATACCCTCGTGGGCCGTGTCCTGACGAGGTGTAAGTGTACTCTCGGGTGGCGTGGAAGCCGAGCCTAGTTCTAGAATGTCCGACGGTATTGTTGATATAATTGTGGGTTGGAGTCCCACTTATATCGTGTGTTTAGGGATCCTCACTGAGTAAAATCGCTCGAACCGTCGTTTGCTCCACGTATAAGGAGACTTGATCCTCGCACCCGCATCGTAGCATTCAAGAGAAATATGAAAGAATTGGTTCTTGGTGACTCTTGGTTTCAAGAAGAAGGCGCTGGAAAGATAATCTCAAGTGTAATGCTTAATATGATTGGCTGGAAATAGAACAGTGCTAATCTAGCTTTAGTAGGTTGAATTAAACTGATGCTTTTATCCTGTTTAAAATATTGAAAGTAAGGTTTCAAGATTAGTAATGCTTTTCCCTTAAAACTCCCTTTTCTAGCTCAACTACTCAAAAGGCCGATATCCTTGAGAGTCTTTTACTTTTAGTCGGGTAAGTCTTGCGAAGTACCTTGAATGTACTCGGGTTTGTTCTACCCATTTACTGTGCAGTGTGAATGTTGCTTCGAACCATGTTGTGTCGGGGCTCGACATGATTTGGTCTCCTCTCGCGACTTAGGTGTCCTACCTAAGTTGTCTTCTCGTATCTCTACTCTACTTCCTCATTTAAGTTAAGTTTGTAAAAGTTGACTTATTCATATTTTGTAAACTTTTTAATGTTATCATTCTTCCGCACTCGATATATATATATATTTTGTAACAAATGTTGTAATGTTGGAGTTACTCCATTGTTGATCCCGGGTATGAGTGTAAAAGTGGTTCAATCGGTGTTCGTTAAGAACATCGACAGGCTTCATAAGTCGTGTGGAACACATGCATAGTAATCTGAGGTCTGTTAAGACGAGGATTAGTGCATGTGGGCCACATTACTTAGGAGGTTCTGCCACAATTGTTGTCATAAACATTAGAAAATCCATGATTGCAAGCATTGGCGTTTTACGGTTGTAACTTGATGATGGGATATAGATCTATAACACTCATTCGGTTTGTGGAATTGGACTGTATGAATTGTATTGACTATTGAGGAACCGATTTGATTCTATGTGGAGTCAGAATTGGGTTCCAATATAATTATTTTGTTTGCTTAACTGAGGAACTGTGGAAATCAAATTTGACCAAATAAATTCTAGCTGGTAATTTGTTACCTGCTCCGGGACACAGCTCGTTGCTTTACTGCCGGGCCTTTGAGATGAGAAACCCCATCACAGATTCACAGCCATGTCATGAGCAGGAGCAGCATGCAAGCACAGGGGGGTGGAGCCATACGCTCTTCCCCACGTGCTCAGCCATACTAACTATTGGCCTGTGTTGGCGCATTTGTCACCGATGACCTGGCGTCACTGCACTATCTCCATTGGGTAGCAGCCAAATTTGTTTGCCTAGGCCGTTGCCGGATCTGTGTCCTATTCTGCTAACCAGATGGGCCCTATGTATTTTGCTTGAGATTGAGCTATTGCAAAAGTTGTCATGCTTCAAGTACAGATTCTGATGTTGTTGGAACAATTTATCTTGACTCAGTAGCATGAGACTGATATTTTTGTGTATTTATTGCAATGTTCCTGAATCACATTAGGTCCTTTGGTCTCCGCTTACTCATGATAAGGCCAAATCGTTGTCTCTGTCCACACCTGAAGATCTCAAACTTAAAAGATCCAGATCAGGCATGTCTTTGGTTATGTTAGAACAGATATTTAATCCTAGAAATACATTGTTTTGCTGGTGTTTCTAATAGTGTCTATTTTTTGTAATTTAGATCGTAAAAAGACTTCTTTGAAGAGTCAAGGTTCCTGGAGGGAAAATCAGCACATAGCTTCAACTAAGAAGGTAGCATTGCATCAATTAATGCAAACTTCAGCTTATTCAGACGTGCAAGTCTCCATTGTTGTCCACAGGATCTCAAGCATGTTAGCTAATAGGCATTATGCAGTATTTTATATTGAATGACTTATTATCCTATTTGTGGTTTACTCATGAATCATGATGACAGGTTCATATTTATCGTATTTCAGCCTATTATCCCATTTGTTTTACTCATTATATAGATGAAGTTGATTGATCTGTATTTTGGAAAGCAGCTTGTAGATTGGCCAAAGCAAATATCTCCACGAGAGAAGTGTCAGAGTGCTACAAGATTTCCAGTGACCAGGACCTCAGTTTCATGTGTAAGTGCAATTGATCATTCATTTTGTTGTGATAAACTTCAGAAAGTCCATGATTGCAGCCATTAGCATTGTATGTTGTAACTTGATGATGAGATATAGATCTATATAACACCCGGTTTGTGGAATTGGACTGGATGAATTGTATTGAGGATCAATTTCATTCCATGTTGAATCAAAAATGGGTTCCAATATAATTATTTTGTTTGCTTAGCTGAGGAATTGTGAAGAGAAATTTGACCAAATAAATTCTAGCTTCTAATTTGTTGCCTGATCCCAAAAATCCAACTGCACAAAGGACACAGCTAGTTGCTTTGCTGCCAGGCCTTTGACATCAGAAACCCCATCGCAGGCACTTGAGCAGGAGCAGCACACAAGCACAGGAAGGTGGAGCCATAAACTCTCCCCCACCGCCCCACGTGCTCAGCCATACTAACTATTGGTCTGTGCTGGCTCACTTGCCAGTGATGATGACCTGGCCTCACTTTACTAGCTCCATTGGCTACCAGTCAGATTGTTTGCCTAGCCCATTGCCAGATCCACGTCCTATTCTGCTAACCAGATGAGACCGAGCTGTTGCAAAAGTGGTCAAACTTCAAGTACAAATTCTGATGTTGTTGAATTAATTTATCTAGACTCAGTAGCATGAGACTGATATTTATATATGTGTATTTATGCAATGTTCCTTAATCATATTAGGCTCATTGGTCTCTGCCTACTCGTGGTAAGGACACGTCGTGGTCTATGACCCCAGTTGAAGCTCTCAATCTTAAAAGAAGCAGATCAGGCATGTCTTTAATTTTTTTGCATAACAATCTTTGGTTGTTTGACTCTGCTGCTTGATTCCAAATACTCATTGGGCTAAAGAAATGGAAATTTTATTTCAGGACGCATAATGGTACCAAAATTGGAGGAAGGATACCAAAGCATTGCCTACGGAACGGTCTGTTTGTTTTCTCTTTTTTTATGTTGTTCAATCTTAGCTACTTTGTGGTATAAGAACACATATACTATGCTTATATCTTAACTGAAAGGGTAATAAAGGTATAAGTAATACATGATAAATTTAGGAAATGAACTTTCCATTTCACTAAGAGACAATGTGAATACTGCGATTTGCTAAATGCCACTGAATTTCTGCACATTTCTAGATCTCTTAATTCAGTATGTGGTGGAGGTAATTATATGTGTAACATAAATTTATCACAGCAGCAAGAATGAAAAATGATGATTCTCTTTTATACAACCATGGAAGTTGTGCAGTTTGTGAATTAGAAGTATAAACCAAGTGTCAAAGTTGGTTAGTAAAGATGCCTGTCCTATGTATGATATACATTTCAAAGTTTAGTAAATCTCCAACAATGTATTACTGTGATTGTATTTTTTATTTTGCAATGCGAGACAATCTCGGAAGGTTCAGATAAATGGTGGGTTATCAAAAAATTCTGATTTTGTGCAATGTGTTTTTTTCTACAAAGCCTTTCCTATGCTTACCGTCTCATGAAGTGCCTTGTTCTTGTAGGGTGGCTCGATCATAGGTGTCATTGGTCTAGATTCGCCGGCACTGCCCAAATGTTTGTTCTGAATCCCTCATTGGTCCATTCTGTTGTCCTCAAGAGCATGCTTTCCATGTCTTGAGAGAACTGTTTAAAGAGTCGTCTGATGCCCTATCTAGTTTTCATGTCATGCAACTTGCTTTCTTTGCTGTGCAGGGAGTGAATCAAAAACTGATCGAAGGAAGAAAAGAAAGAGTAAATGAGCATCTTCCAGACGTAATTGCTACTTGGCTACTCCAGGCGAAGAAAAATTGGAACTAACTTAATGTGACTTCTCTAGGCGAAGAAAAACCGGAACTAAATGTGGCAGGGAGTTGGGGAGTCTATACATAACTATAATTCTCGTGGATGCCCAACTCTCCGTATCTATCCTTACCCTTATTTGTGTATACCGTGTGTCAGTGACTCGTATTCCTGTTCATGTCGCACAGTAACTACCCTGCATGGCTCGTAAACAGCACCAGCCATGCATGAACAGTGCTCCGACATTCCTGTTCTTCGTCCGTCCATGTGCCTCTTCCTCCTAGGAGCTATTTTTGTTTTAAATTTATTTCAACTCTACCGACTTGCATCTGCCTCAGAAAATCAGATTCCGATAAGTTCCATTCACTATGATGGAATATTTGTCTATTCGCTTGGCCGACTGATAAAAATAATCTACTCTTAATATAAGAGAATTTTTTTACAAACTTCTGTTACCAGAGGCAAAAAAATAAAATAAAAATAAACAGCATTCTTTGTATGCAGGCTACACCGATCCTTCTAATAGACCAGATCTCCCCCGGTTGCATCAATGGCAATTCCAAATAATTTGGATTTAACCATGTTATTATTTCAATTATATTGTAGGTCGATTGCATAATTATGACCTCAGTTCCAATTCTACTACAAAACTTGTTCTTTTCTTCTTAGCTTCCTCCGTTGCGCCCGCGGCAACGCACGTGATTCCTGCTAGTAACTATAATAATTCTCGTGGATGCCCAACTCTCCGTCACAAGACTCAATTCACTGTTCTGGGAACAGTACCGCGCCCAAGCCGTCCGATCGTGCCCCTCCGAATCGCAGCCGAACACGTCGCGGACCTTGACCCACCCTCTCGCGAACCTTCTCAGGCACGCGCAACTCCATCCTTCCATCGGTCCATCCGCTGCCACCACGAACGCCGCCCCCATGGCCCGTCTCCCTCGGCGCCCTGAACGTCACCACTCTTCACCTGCACCCCCGCCCTTGGCGAGCAGCACGCCAGCACCCCACCGGCCCCTTCCCCGGCCTGCCTACGGGCAACGCACAGCGGTCCTCACCAGTCACCACGGCCGGCCCGGCGCTGCTCCAACGCACACCCTTCTCTCCCGATCCTGTTTAGTAAATTTAGTTTCCTTTTGATCAGATAACATGTAGGATCGTTTTCCCAATATTTAAGGACATGTATGCCACGTTGCGTTTCCGTTTCTTCTTGGTGCGCCGAAGGAGAAGCTGTGGTAGGGCAAGAGGAGTAGTGGATGACGTGGCTTAAGCATAGCCTAGAGAAATAGACTAGTGGTTATTAACTTTATGTAAGTTTAAGATTTAAGATTTTTTAGATCTGATGTAGTGTAGACTTGACATACATTTTTTAATTAAAAATAAAAAATAAGAATAGTGTGGCACGTGGAAGGAAACTGAGCATGCAACAAGCATTTTTTGTTTCTCTAGAATTATTTGGGACTTTTAACATTTTATTATTCCTAATTTTATGAAAAAGAAAGAAAATAGAATTATTTGGGCCTTTTCACATTTTAATTATTCCTGACTTTACCAAAAATAATGAAAATATCAAAATAAGTGTGGTGCACAATAATTGAACGTGGCAACTTTTGGAAGGAAACCAAGCAAGCAAACCACAGAGACAAGTTTACTTTTGTGTTATCTTGTGATTATTTGATTCCTTTAACAATTTATTCCTGATTTCAACAAAAAAAAAAAAAAAAGTGTCGCACCTGTGGAAGGAAACCGGCATGCAACCGAATGTGGCAAGCATTCTTTTTTGTTTTCTATAATCATTTGGGACATGTTTGTCTATGGAGTTAGATTATTTATGTTCTGTCAAGACTGAATGCAATATATTGATGGTTTACTTTTCATTATTAATCATAGGAAATAGAAAAAAATAATTTGATTCTACTTTCTACATTCGTCTACCATATAATTTTCTATACTACTACACACAAAATATCGTTTCCACAAGTATTAATACACATTGTGTTACTGTACAGTTTATCAATATATGTAGACACACAATAAAGACGTGGCTACAATATTGTTTCTATTTTTGTTGACATGTGTTTAGGTATTACAATAAAATATGTCATACGTCATGTCACCTTTTCATGTCAGTTACCACGTCACCTTTCCACATCACCTACCACATCGCATTACACGTCACCTACTACATCGTCTCTATACTACTTAGGCCCCGTTTGGCACGGCTTCTCAGCGGCTTCAAGAGTTGTTTGGAGCCGTTTTCGCTAAACGGGTAAAATAAAACGGCTCCACCAATGAAGCCCCTAAAAACGTGCTCTCACATGGCTTTGGGGTGAGAAGGAGCCAAAATAGTAGCTTCTTCTGGTTTTACCTCATCCTACTTGATATTTTGTGAGAGCATATTTTAAGAAACTCTATATGTGGAGCTGTTTTGCCAAACGAATTACTAAAACGGCTCCACCGATAGAGCTATTCATGGAGCTGAAGCATCAAAAATGGCTTCACCGGTGAAGTGAAGCCATGCCAAACGGGCCCTTAGTGCATGATAATGTGTCACTACAAAACGTGACTATAATAGTACACACGAATTGTAAATGTATTTACAATATTGCCTCTACAGTTTTTTCACACGTTATAAAATGTTTCTATACGACGTAACTACACTAATAGACATGTGTTATGTGTGCATCTATAAAAGCGTAACAACATGCTTAGACATGCATCTAAGGTGTCTATGAAACATCTATTCATTATAGATATACTTACAAAAATCATCTCTGAGCCGTATACGGTTCATACGAAGACACTTCTAACATGTTTTTGTAAAGAGTGCCTATATTCGTATAGAGACGAATAAAAGCATGTCTAGTGTCTAAAAAGGGTAGTTATAGGGGGGCTTTTCTAGTAGTGTCTGGAATCGATGTGGGGAAATTGGTTTGGTGCATTTAAGAGGGGAATTTTCTAAAGAGCCCCCTCCACTCCATCTATAAAAGGAGGCTCTCACCCTCTCTCATACACCATTCCATCATTCCAAAATTCAGAATAAACAAGAGAGAAGAGAGGAGAGCAAGCCACATCTCACTAGCTTCTAGCTAGACTAGTATAGGGAGTGAGTGATGGCATCCGACAGCTCGATCACGCTATCAACTAAGACACGGCAACAGAAGACTCAACAGGTTATAACATGTTCCCCCCTGAATGCCCTGGTGTCTAAACGATCCAGGTGCTACTGATTTGGCAACAAAAGGCTTTCACATTAGCTAAAACCGGACAAGAATAGAACACGATGAATTTTAAGAAGTGGTAGTTTTGAAAGTGTTTTTCCGATTTAGGCTTTTTGATAGTTTTAGTGGTAGAATATCTAGTTTTATAGATGAGTGGGTGAACTAGACAACTACCATTAGTCGAGGAGGTCAAGTAGATTTTTCAATAAAATAATTGTATATCTCGATGAGATCTAAAATATTAAGTTGAAAACATTTTATGTCTGATGACACTTTATTGCAAAAATTTGTACAAGAAGTAGAGGAAGCGAGCACTCCGGAATTCCGAGTTCAATTTTAGTTTGACCGAGTTGGTTTCCCGGCAACAGCTGATTGGTGGTCGGTTTCATAAAAGTTTCAGTAAAGCTAGATTATGATAGCTATTTTCCACCACAGACCGGTTGCATCCTTCCTCACTTCCTCAACCACAGACGTTCAGATTGGAACTAAAAGTGTGTAAAACAGTTTAGATTTCAAAATTATTTTTCAAGTGGTCTGTTGTGAAAAAGGTTTTCAAAAGGACCATAGCACAAAGAAAAACATTGTACACCGGGATCAAAAGGACCATAGCACAAAGAAAAAAAAAAATTGTACACTGGATGTGGACATCTCTCTATCCAACAACATTGTACACGGGGTGGATTTAGGGGGAGTGAGGGTGGCCCCAACTCCCTACCTGCATAGCTTTGCTGAACAGAACCAAAGTTTTTTTTGTAACAAACATAACCAAAGTTACTTGTACATGCTTCTTGCTAGAAAGAAGCACTAGTGCACTACCACATTAAGATTGAATTTGAAGGACTTTTGTTTGTGTAATAGCATCTGCTGCTGCTTAATTCGATTGATGTGGCCAATATCATTCCAGCATTATTCCACTACTGCTGTCAGGTTTGGAAAATCATACTGTATCAACCGAAGCATGTTGCCGAAGAGTGAAACCTTCTAGATGTTCTCTTAGAGAAAGTATAATAAGTTCTACTCAGCAATCTGGAAGATAATGCATGGAGATGAGAGAATTGAGGAGCACAGTTTGCACTAAAGAATACTGAAGATCTCGCTTTATTTTCAGGTTTGCTGGAGTGGTCCTCCAGAATCATCGGCCAGATGAAAAAACACACACACACACACTGACACACAAGAACTAAGAATCTATCTGATGGTTGTCAAACATATCGTAACCAAATTCGTCCATGATGGTCGCCAAACATATCATAACTAAATTCGTCCATGGAGTAGAGGATATGGTCATGGCTACTCACTTTAATTGAAACTCAGATTCCTATCCTCTTGTTGATGCAATGACACAAATTAAAGCCTCAATCCCAACTCTTCTAACAAACAAAATTTAAGCTAAGCATCGTCATTGCTCCCATGAACCCAACCTATGCATTCATCGACTTGATGCCTACTACTACTGAAGCATGTGCACTGAAGTCGGCAGTGAGCTTGTGGTCTGTGGACGTGGTCGCCGGTCGGGATCGGTCAGGCCATCTTGGGCTTGGCCACGACGAGCATGGCGATACGTATGAAGTAGATGCCAAGCAGCAGCACCGCGAAGGCGAAGAAAGTCGCTTTCGGCCCCTCGACGAGGCCGGCCCAGCTGGCCACCACCGGCGCGGCCACACAAAACCATGCTCGTTCTACGATTCACAACAGAGCAAAATTTCATATATACTACGCCCGCGAATTGTTTCAGTTTAGATGTTTCCCTCTCTTCATCTCCAATTCATTTCTTCTCTTTTGTTTCTTTTTTTCTCTAGCTCGTTTGAAGTACCCTTTTTGCCTTTGGCCCCTTGTCCTTTCATAGCTTCATCCACCGATTTGTGTGATCCGCCATAAAAAAGCAGTAATTCCCTTCATCCTAGAAAAAAGAATTCTCACTTCCCAATAGCAAAATAATTCTAAGTTTGATCAAATATACACAAAAAGGTAGCAATACTATGAGTAATAAATATCACTAGATTAATGCTGAAATATATTTTTATAATAAATATATTTAAATACATAAATATTGAAGCTATTGACATAAATTTAGTTAAATTTTGGGATTGTTTGACTCATTCGGAAGCGAGAATTCTATTTTTTTTTTTTTGGAGTGAGTATATATGATATTAAGACTGTCGAGTTCAGAGAAAAGCAGTGACTTGTAGACTGTCGAGTTCAGAGAAAAGCAGTGACTTGTGGGAGCCAATGCTAACGGTAATAGTTAGAGAAAATTTGGTTACTACTGCTTCTTAAGTAACTTTGTAGATTAATGATCATAACGTTATTTGACTTGCAGATTGAACGCTCTCAAGGTCCTGGCCACCAATAACGAGTCAATGAATGTTCAATCTCGAGCTCAATTCAAACTTGCTAGGTAGTTCAGTCTCAGTGTCAGGGTATGCGAGGTATATCTTCAGAGTATGTCTGAGACTATCACTGACTGATATTAACCAAGTAACTATCAACCAAGTAATTGTCAGGCTGTCACTGACTGATTAACCTAACTGAAGCTTTATATAGCTTGTTTTAAGATTTATTATAGCTTTTTTCAGGAGAGTCGCAGCTGCAGCATTTCTGACGATGCCGGCCATTCTTTTTCAAGATTACATCACAACAAACACGGATTAGTTAATTTTTCAACTTGCAAAGTAGCTCAAATAATGGCCACTCTATCATGATGAGATTCATAACCTCAACAACATCACAATATGTTTCCAACCACCTATCTGAAGCGGTCGACCAAAGACAACCGGAATAGTCACATGAATAATGAATAATGGCTAGCTACTCTATCATGATGAGATTCATAACCTTAACAACATCACAATCTGTTTACAACCGCCTGTCTGAAGCGGTCGAGATTTGAGTTTGCAGCCTGGAGATTGTAATTGCAAATTACAATTTACAGCTCCACAATCTGCACTAACAACCAGAGATGTCAATAACAGAGAATTTTACCAACGCAATTATCACAGAGACACACCCACGCAATGATCACAGAGAAACACACCCACGCAATGATCAGAAACAGATATAAGGCACAACACGTTCACTTAAACATAGTAGAAACCAGAAGCTTCTAAACCACAAAACAATTTATAAAGACATGTCCAGAACGACACTAGGAACACCACCAGATCAGTGAACCCACACGGACTAAACATAGACACTTCATTGGCCATACACGCTTAGGCAAATCGAGAGAGGATGTTGATGAATCGAGGGAGCGTGTACCTTGACAAACGAGACGACCGGTAGAGCCTTGCTTCCTTCGTCTGCGGGCTGATGGTGCGGAGAGTTCGCGATTGGGATCGGGGGCGGCTGATGGATTTTTTTTTGTTTTTTTATCAACATTCTTTTTTATAGCAGTAGACCTCCTTTCTTTTCTTAAAAAAATTGCAACTCAAAATTGGAAAACACCACAAGGATTATCATATTACATGTCAGCTGATTATCACAACAGTTTCAGCTCGATTCCTTTCTACTCCTTTGCTTGTAAAGAATTCTCGCACTTCAGCCTTCCCCCCAAAAATGCTTTCAAAAAGTTGCTAGCAGGGGGAAACTTTGTATCACTATTCGAACAATTATTTCCATGCTGATGCAGCCCCCCAAGTCACCCATTAGTCCATCACCTGCCGATAAACCCAAGCGTCTGAAGAATGAAGGCTAGGATCAGCATGACAATAGCGAGGATCAAGCCTTGCCGGCCTAAGAGCCAGTTCTTTGTCTTCTTCGCGACTTCTACCCCTTTCTGTGCTCGCTCCATCCATCTCATCATTCTATCCAAATCCTCTGGAGATAATGATGACATGGCTTGTTGAGCTTTTGCAGCATCCTCCTTTGACAGCTTCATTCCGAACTGCTCACTCATATTTGCCATCATCTCAGGGCTCATGTTCTTCATCATGGATGTAAGCATCCGCCGCATTGCAGGGTCTTTCATAGAATTTCTCATGGTTTCTTGCATTTCAGCTGTAGAAGGGGTAGAAGACGACTGGCCCACCCTTTGGTCATTTGATAGCTCGTCAGGGTTCTCCAAAATAGGTTCAGATGATGATCCACGGGCTGAAATACTTGTTGTAGCTCTCGATGAAGGTCCAAAGTTACCATTCTCTGATCTTGTGGGGACACCACCAGGCCCACCCATCTGAGAAGCAAAACTCATCATTTTCTGAAGCTCCTCTGGTTTCATTGTGCCAATCATATCAGTGGCAGTTTTGACAAGTTGAGGTGACATTCCTTCAATTCCAAACTTTGGTAAGCCTTCAGGATCGCTCTTGGACACATAATTTTGGGATGACCTGATAGCAGCAGGAGAAGTTCTTTGGCTACTTGATGGCTGAGAAGCGTCATCTTCTACAACTTCTTCAATAATAACACCTTTCCGCGTGCTCACTCCTCCCCCTTCCCGTGCAAGTTTTTCTTCAGCGCCTCTTAAAACCTCAGCAATAGTTTCATCCTCCTGGGAAATTTCATGGGCTTTACTCAAGTCAGCAACAGCTGCCTCCAACTTCCCGAGTTCTTTATACGCCTGACCCCTACGATAATACGCTTTGACGTTGTTTGAATCATAAGTTAGAACCTCTGAACCTTCACTTATGCATTCGTCAAACCGCCCTGTCTTCAAGTAACAAGCCATCAAATTAAGGGTACATTGCAACCGCAGATTCTGCGCCGCGGACGATGGTATGCTTTTCAAGCTATCCTTGGCAAGCTTGTACTTGCTAGCAGCATCCGAATACTGTCCCTGGTTATGAAGTTCATTTCCCTGCTTCTTTAGCATCTTGGCACCGGATATCGCGTACGACATTCGAGCGTCTGCTTGCGCCTTGATAGCAGCAAACTCCTCAGGAGTAGTGTTGGCAATTCTCTCGGTCATATCACGCATGTCCTCCGGTCTTGTTTGATTCAGTTGCTCCGCAGCTCGCCTCAGGTCCTCGGGCCTCATGCTCTTCATACTCTCGGACGCCATCCTCATAAGGTTGGGGTTGGACATCAGCTGCTGCTGCATCCGGGCGATGTCGTCCGGCGACATGCGGCGCATCTGCTCCTGCGCCAGCCGCAGCATCTCTGGATCCATCATCGCGGCGGCGGCGGCGCCGGTGAGTTGGTTCTTCTGGTGTCTGCGCCTCGTTTTTTTCTCTGGCGGCTCATGGATTGGGGAAACCGGAGGCCGGAAGTGGACTTTTATGCGTCACGCCTCACGGCAACCAAAATCCGTTGCGAACAGGAGGCCGTGGCCGAATCCGACCCCACCACGGCACCACGCAGAGTCTTGATTCTTGAAAATCTTGACACGATTCTTAAAAAAAAAAAAAAAAAAAAAAAAAAAAAAAAGAACATCTTGACACGCGCTCTCCTAGTCTCCTCCAGCACGGATAACAGCAGGCCAGTTCCGTGATGGGCTTTTGAGGTCCCGTTGTTTAAGAAGCTATACAGCCCAACATCTCTACAACTAAAAAGGGTCACTTGGACCCGTCGGCCCGGGCCGTGGTGAAGCCGCTACAAGTTAACACCGTAACACCCTTTTGCGCCGACATGTGGGCCACCAGCCCAGCTACGGCGTCGTCGGCGCCTGGAGGGTCGGGGCCGCCGTCCGCATCCTCGCGTCACACCGCTGGTGGGGAGGGTCGGGGTCGCGGAGCCGCAGCCGCAGCCGCGACCGCCGGTGGAGGGGCGGGGCCGCGGACCCCTGGCCACGCTGCCGCAGGTGGATGGGGGCGCGGTCCCCCGTGAGCCCACGACCACCGTGTGGAGGGGCTCGGTGTGGAAGGTAGGGGAGGAGAGGCGCGGCGAGGGGATGGGAGGGCCGCCGGCCGGCGAGGAGATCGCGCGTCCCGCCATACTGGCGCCGCCGACCGTCCAGGGGGCGTCGAGGCCAGGTTGGGGCGTCTGCCGCTGCTTGGGGCCGTGCCAGGTCACGGGGACGGGGCATCCCACGCCGTCGCGGATCGAGGAGCGCCGGGGCCGCCGCGGATCGGAGCGAGGCGGTCCGCGCCGCCATGGATCGGGGCAGGGTGGCCCGCATAGGTCGCCGCTGCATGGGGAGGGGGCCTCGCCGTCACCGGTCGTCGAGGCCCTGGGCGGCGCGGTCGCCGGTCGGAGTGGCCTTGGGGCGAGCCTCGCGCTCGCGTCGTCGCGCGTCGAAGCTCGGGGAGGGTCGCGCCAGTGCCGCCGTGGCTCGAGAAGAGGAGGGACCTCGCTGCGCCGCCGCCCGTTCAGACCACCGTGCCGCCGCCGTCGCAGGAAGGGAGGCCAGGACGGTGCCGGTGCTGCTCGCGGAGGTCGCGTCGGTGCTCGGTCCGCGAACCAGGGGACAAGCCGGGCGCGTGGTTTGCAGGAGCGAGCAGCGCAGCAGGGGGTGGCGGCTGCGTGAGCGTGCGCCAGCGGTAGGCCACCACGGCCACGGCTGCGTGAGCGTGCGCGCGGGAGCCACGGGCCCCGCCACCACCACGCGGCAGGCACGCCGTGCGCCGCTGCTGCCTGAGAGGCGCGCGGGAGGGCCTCCTGGCCGGCCGCCAACGCTGCTGCCTGGCCGCCAGCAAGCGTGCAAGCGTGGGGGAGCGCCACAGCCTCGTCGCGGGCGCGACGTCGACGCGCAGGCCGCTGGCCCTGGCCGCTGCTCCTAGCGCTCGGACACGGGCGCCCCACAGACTCCCGACCGGCTCCTAGCCGCCACGAGCATTAGTGCTCTGGCCCAGCAGGCCACCGCCACCGGCACTCCCTCTCCCTCCATGTTCTTGCGTGATCTGAGAAAGGGGAATTTTTTCCCTTCTCTGTACAGTCCGTGAGGTGGGCGAGAGTCATTTATCTCTTGGAAGAGAGATAAGAACGGCCAGGGACGAGGGCCCAAGGGGCAGGGCGCACAGTCCTGCTGCTGCTTTTCCAGCTCCCGGTAGTCCGCCAGCGCACAACAAAAGGCCTGGAGCCTGGGGTTATGTGCATGCGTGCTGTCAAACTATATGCATGTCATGAGAAGATAAGAACGGCTACAGCGCGGCTGCTAGCCGCCCTGTTCGTTTGCTCTTATCAGCGCTTCCAGCCAGCGATTCAACGGTGTTTTTCTCTCACAATAAATCAGCAGCAGCGAGAATCAGCCAGCCACAAACGACCAAACGAACAGGGCAGTTTGTTCAGCGCGGCTACTGCTGGTTTGTTCGGAGTGAGCTCCTTCGCCGCACAGAAAATATATGACCTCAAGTCACATGTACTACTCCCTCCGTTTTAAAATAAGTGTTTTTTTAAGTTTTCGTGTCATAATTTTAACTCATTTTATAGAAAATATGTGCAATATTTATATCTCTAAATAATTTTATTAAGAAACTAGACTTAAAGAGCGTTCCGATGATACTAATCACTTAGCATAAATATTAATATATTTTAATATATAATTGCCGACAGCGATTTCTCGGGAAGCGAGAACAACACTTATTTTGGAACGGAGGGACTACACGTCTTGCATGAATATAAAATAATGGCCTGAAGCCATTTGGTTCCTGTATTTGTGACCAGAAGTCGCATATATACGGCCTGAAGCCTGCATGGTATATGGTAATAGTGGCCCGAAGTTCTACTACTATATTACTTTCCTGCTGTTATTAAATTACTGCAATTTACTTTCTTGTATTTATTTAACATACAGATTTATATTTGTGCAATACATCAGGGGAGGAGAGGCAGGGAGGGCGGGCGCAATAAAAAAAATTGTCCTAAGATAGCCTATGTAGTAGTACACAAGGGATAGATTGTTTTAGACAGACCTTCCATTATCCCTATTATGGCCTTGTCTAGATTGCAAAAAATTTCAACATGATAAATAGTAACTTTTTTGTCTTATTTGACAAATATTGTCCAATCGTGAACCAACTAGGCTCAAAAGATTCATCTCGTGATTTCAAACTAAACTGTGTAATTAGTTAATTTTTTACCTATATTTAGTGCTCCATGCAAGAGTGTAAAAATTGATGTAATGGAGAGAGAGTGTAAAAACTTGAAACTTTGACGCGAACTAAACAATGCCTATGTGTTATCCGCTATCTCAAAATTTGATTTATTTTATTCCTTAACTGTAGACATCAATACTGTTCACCTTAGTACACCAACAAAAAAAAAAAAATCAGTTTTAGAATCATTTCAAGCTCAATGGCTCAAACGATTGGTAGTTCGATCATCCAAATTTGTTGTCAACATTTGCATAGAAGCACAGAAATAAAAGCAAGCTCATTTCTGCCAGGCAAAGATACTATAAATGTTTCAAACAAGCACAAAAAGTCTTGACAGGTTCAGAGTTCTGCTTGCACTAAATTTTATATAAATATGTTAATCATGCTCTAAAACAAAGTTACTTAAATCAAGTAGCAACAAAAAGGTAACAGAAAAATTCAATACAGTGCACGCCGGCTTGGTGGAGTCTCCAGTGACCTCGAATCCATCGGTGGCTTCGTAGGCACGAAGGTCCGAGACGGGGATAAGACTCGGAGGCCGCCTTCCGACCGCGCGAAGCAAGTGCCGCGATGGTGGGAAATGGCGGCGCGCGTCCTGGAAGCCGCGACACGGAACTGGCGGCGCGCGACCATGAGCGATGCGCGAAGAAAAGCCACGCGCGATAGACTCTCCTGCGGAAAAAAATCACGGGGAAATAATGTGGGTCCACAAATTTTCGTGTTTGCCAAGTGAATAACGGGGAACCATTGGAGAATGACTCCTTTTACCTTTGCTATATTTATTTGGTTGTTGGCAAACTCCATGTTTTGCCAAAAAAAAAAGCAAAACCGTTGAAGTTGCTCTTATAGCATCTCCAAGGGCTTTGCAAACAGACTTTGCATTGCCCAATTTGTAAAAAAGACTAGAAAACACCCCTCCAATGGTTTTGCAAATGAGGTTTGCAATTTGGTAAACTTTGCAAATAGAGGTTGAGGCTTTGCATATATGCAAACCTCCTCCGCACTTTGCATCTGGATTTTCGTCGGTCCACGTCGACTCGTGCGTGGACTCCCCCCGTTCTCGGCGCGCGATTTCCCCTCCCTCCGCGCGCGCCCCCTCCCTCTGCCTCATCACTTACTATTTTTGGCGGAGGCCCAAGGAATGGCGCGCGAGGAAAAAATTTCGGGAAAAAAAAATTGTGGGGACTTGATCAAAATGCAAAACGGTTGGAAATCACACCTTTGGGAACTTTGCAAATTCATTTGGAACTTTGCAAATACCCTCAAATACAAAACTGAAAATGCAAAGCCCTTGGAGATGCTCTTAGCTACTATGAATGAACATACTATTTTTTAAATCTCTTCTTATCAAATCAAACTGATAGCTACAACCTTGTAATTGAGACTTAAAACATACATAACAATTGCAGTATCTAAATATAATAACACACGTTCATACATATATTGTCGTGGTATTATGTGTTCCCGTTGCAACGCACGGGTATTTAACTAGTAGAAAACAACGAGTAATCTCTTAGGAAGTTGCTACACGTCATCCGGCTGATTTCTGTTTGGCCTTCAATCGATTTTTTTCTCAATCAATCAGAATCGGATACGTCGGCATGTGGCTGCCGCCCTGCATGCATCTTGATGCCAACTAGCACAAAGAAAAAAAACTCGTAACTGAAATTGAGAAAAAAAAACAAGAATACTAATGAATAAATAAATAAAAAATACCGCACAATAGAAAAAAGAAAAAAAGAAAAAAAAACACCGCTTGGCCAAGCCACGTGCAGGAGGTCACTCGTCAGAAGCTCGAACCCCGTCATAATTTTGTGTCTGCTGCATGCGCTGCGTAATTAGTTGTCCGTCTTGACGAAAGCACGAAACATGACTGAGCCCACGTAAAACAAACGGCCCATAGAAAATTCGACCGATGTGGGAGGAAAAATCAGCCGGGAGATCATTAGAAATTTCGAATCTCTTAGGCTTTCTTTGGTGTGGAGGAGGTCGGCCTTTTTAGTGCCCGGGTAACGTGTTGTTATCGCCGTGGCCTATAGTTATAGATTTTCTTCTGAGCTTGCCAGTGTGCGGCTCCTTGCTGCCTTGTAGCGGTTTGTTTGTACTTTCTCCTGCTTAATGAAATACGCGCAACGGCGTGGTCTCGAAAAAAAAAAGTAATTTAAAAAATCTCAAAAAGAAAGAAAGAAAACGACAAGTTGGGTTTTAGTACCTATCCTCATTCCTATATATACAGAAAAATGAAAATCTTCCACTAAGAAAGAGGAAATCTAACGTCTTACCTCGTTAGTATCCACCTCGGAAATTAACATCTTTCCGTGTTGTATAGTCTAATTTTCACCTCGGAAATCTAACATATTACCTTGTTAATTAGTTACAAAAAATAATTTAAAATACCTGTGTGTCTTTTTTTTCAACTAAATACCTGTGTGTCCGTCCACACTAGAAAGTGCTTGTCAAGTCGTTTCTTAAAATTCATAATAAGATTATTAAAATTCCTAGAAAAATCTAAAGATATATGGTACCAAAATAGAAAAAATACTTAAACTCATGAAAATATTAAATGGAGAATATCCAAAAAAATATTGAAAATCTCTATGATTACTGCATCTCATACTTTGTTGGGGAAAGTTTTCCAAATGTGTTTAGATATTAAATAAACATTTTTGGAATTTTAGGACTTTTTTCTCGAATACTTTCTCCTTTTTCTTAAGCTAAATATTTTTAAGTTTTTGTAGATATATCATGAGTTCTATTTTTTAGGTTTCTCATGTACCAAAATATTTTATATTAGTTTCCTAAAAGTTTTTTAGAGGTCTAGAGACATTTTTAACGATTTAAACAAAATAGGAAACCACTTTAAAAATACTTCTAGCCAAAACATGAAGACAATTTTAAAAAATATGTCTAATTTTGGAGATCACGAAGAAGAATCCTGTCATTAACACAATGTAAGCTCGCAGTTAAAAGAGGCCAAGATTATTACAGCAGATTACAGGTGTGTCACGAATATATCTCTAATTTAGCAAAATTATAATTATAGTATTCAATTTTTCTCTTCTTTATATTATCCATACCATCAAATTTTAACATATTTTGATAATTTTTTTACAAACTACTATTGAATCTGTTGAAATCTGTGGCTTTTTAACCAACTAAAGAGGACCAATATTAGTTTTCTTTCAGCTCATTTTTTTTTACTACTACTAGAGAGAGAGAGAAATGGCTGCTGAGTAGCCGGAGCCACGAGAAGGCCTGCCGCCTGCCAACCTGAAGAAAACACAAGGGGCGAGTTTGATTTCTTGGCTCCGGCAGGCCCGGTCGGCTGGCCAGGCTGTGGCAAGCCAGGGCCTGGTTCCCAAGGGCAACCTCTCTTGTTTGATTTTTTTGTATCTAGTGAGCCAGGTCAGTTTGAGATTGTGTTTGATTTGTGTACAAATGGATTGGATAACCTTTGGACCAAGAATACGGTGAAGTTACCCTTCTATTTCTCTTTTCAACATTCTGTCGAGCACATGCTGGGCGCCAGCCATGGTGGTTGTGAGCAGCAGCACCTCTCGGCGTTGCCAACCGTGTGCCGCCCTCGCCACCGCGCCATTGCCTGCCTCCTCGAGCTCGCAGCTCCGCCACGCTCCGCGCTACGTCTTGAGACTCCTCGCAGCCGCAGCCATGCACGGTGAAGCTGAATCGGCCATTTCTGCCATTGACGCAAACAAAGCTCCATGGCCACCGCCTTCTCCGTCGTTCCCGCCTCTCCGTCCTTCCTCGTGCTCGACCACCACCACCATCGGCTTCGCCTTCATCCGCTGCTTCCCACGAACCCGCTCGCCCAAGCACATCTTCGCCGGAGCAACGCTGCCTCGGGTCGCCGCCGCACGTGGCCAGCTCGCCACAGGCAGCCTCAAGTCACAGCCAGCTATGGCCTGACGGAGAGTCGTGGGGCGCTCTGCCCTGGCACTGGCACTGGCACTGGCACCGGCATCGCGCCACCGGCGATAACGGCGTCCAAGAAGAGGATGGTCACGAGGTCCGTGCGTGATGTCGTCGCGGCCGCCGTCGTCGTCTCGCAGCAGAGCAGCTCGTCATTCTCTGCGGGGAGCCGCCGCCCGCCCACTGCGCTCATCCGCTCGGCGTGGCGACTGGTTCGGCGGCGCGCACGCACGGAGAAGGAAGCCGCACCGCCAGGACGCTTTGGCTGCTGCTCGCCGCACCACGCGTGTGCTGGGGTCGAGGCACGCGAGGAAGAAGAAGCGGTGAGAGTCTGATGTGAGCTGGGAGGTGAGTTGAGCGGGCCGAAGACGCAGAAACGAGCCTGGCCGAAGAAAAACGAAACTCACGAGCGTTTCATGGGAGCCAAGAGAGAGAGTGATTTTTGCATCAGTCCGGCCTGGCTCCCGAGTGGGCCCAAAATATCAAACATAGAAACCTGCATCTGGGGAGCTCGGGCCACCTATTTTGGCCCAAATCAAACACGCCCAAGAGAGCCGTTCCGGTTCTCCCGTGTTCGTCCCCTCACCTTCGGGATTCAGGATTCGAAATGCCCCCGGCGGGGACCCCTCGCCGCCCTGATACGCGGCCGTCGCTGCTCAGCCCTTCCTCCCGCAGCGGGTTCTCCGCCGCCGCCGCCGCCGACGACGATGACGCCGCCGATGACGAGCAGCCTCGGTTCGTACCCCGCCGCCCGCCCTACGCTGCTAGGGCGCGTGTCGATTGTGTTCCTTTCCTCTCCTCCCCTTCCCCTCCCATTCTCCATTATATTGGCTGAGACGCGTGTGCGCTGACGCGATTTGGTGCTGCGCGCGTGCGTGCGTGCGTGGCCGCCTGCACTTCGGGTGTCTAGGTCGAGCTGCTGGACTGGTGGCTGGCAACCGTGGAAGGGGACGACCAGAAGATCGCTGTCGCCGGTACATTCAGATTGTAAGCATTTCTTCAGAGCGGAAGGGGATACAAATTTGAAATTGCAAATTGATACTAGGTTGAGTTAACGCCATGCACTCCTAAAGAATAGGCCAATTTAATTTTCTCAGGACTGCTTCTAGTGCTTTTGTCAAATTGATTCGAAAGTCCAATGTTTATCAATGTTTATGCCTTTTGTCCATATGAGGGTGACTACCGCCTTCACTGAAGCATGGTGGAACTTCTATGTATCGTGCTGCTTGTGTATTTAGGAACGATTAAGGTTTGTTTCGCTGCACTCCAATTCACCCCAATCCACATGGATCGGGAGGGATTCAAGTTGAAAATTAGTCCGAACCCATGTGGAATGGAGTGAATTGGAATGCAGCCTAACAAGTCCTTAAGGCTTTCTGAAGTAGGCTGCTTTTCCTCTTGAAAGAGTGAGGGATTTTTCGCTGATGAAAAATATTTATCTGTTGCCTGCTCTGACAGGAACCAAATACTGTATGAACTTGGACCTACACCTATTGCGAAACGTCATTCGCCTGATATTCTCGAGTCCAAAGATGGAACCATACTTGTCCTCCGTGGTTCCCTCAATAATTTGCGAATGCTTGGCAATGGATATTCAGATACGGTATGCACATCCTCTTTTCTGTTTCTTGTTTCAGGTACCAGTTGAAAACCTTTTAAGGGAATGCTGTATCGAGGAGCACATGTTATTGGACAACTTTTTAAGTGAATGCTGTATCTAGGATCACATGTTACCATTTGTTTTCTCCATCTATCCTATCACTCTATTGCTACGTTCCTCTGGCTGAAAGTTATTCTAGACATGCATGTCCAAAAGGATCATTCAGCCATGCACTGCTCTCACGAATGCCTTGCTATTGACTGCAAACCATGCATGCAGGTCTGTCAACATTTCATGTTCGGATTTCCACGCTGGTGGCAAAGTTGCAACCTGCATTATCCCAAGCTGATGAACTCAGACACAGGATGTCAACCAGGTTCTTCTATTAGAACATCTTTTAGAACATTATCTGGAGTGGAACATCTTGATTCATATAGAACATCTTTTATTAGCAAACATCCTGACGGTTTAAGAAGTTCCTCACGCAATGATTCCGTGTTCCCAAAATCTTCACATTTAGCAAATGGAACACCCAGATTTGAACAACATACTTGTGATGGTGATATTGCAACAAATGAAAATGTTGCTGCCTCAACTGAAGCTGGCAAAGGTAAGTTTAGCGGAGATTATTTACAGCCTTCTATTTTCTTCTCTCCTACAAATATTTCATTTTAGTGATGTTTCTTATAGAGTGTTTGCGCCCCTTAATTTAGGCGGTCAGAGAACCCCAGTAGTTACATTGGATGTTCAAGGTTGCCGTGAAGATACTCAGCACGTGGAATTGACTGAAAAGGAAGCAGTAGATGAAGAAATGACAACTTCAGTTTATTTGGATGTGCAAAACACTCCCTGTGTGACAAATGGAACACCAATATTGGAGGAATACACCTGTGATGGTGATAATCGAAAAAATGAAGATGCTGCTGCTTCAAACGATGACAATGAAAGGTACACAACTCCATCAAAAGAGGTGAATAACGTGGAAATAGGTTTGATTGCAGGCAGCCCTTCAAGTGAAAGAGGCCATGATGACATTGCTACTGATGTTCCTTCAGCTCCTACAGTGCATTATACTAATAATGCAGTCAGTGAAGCAGTAGAAAGTACTCCAGCAACAGGTACATATAACTATGCTAGAACATATATTTAATCCTAGAAATACATCATTTTGTTGGTATTTCTAATAATGTCTAGTTTTGTAATTTAGATCATAACAAAACTCGAGTGGCTTGTTTGAAAAATCAAGGTTCCCAGGGTAAAAATCAGCACAGAGCTTCAAATAAGAAGGTAGTATTGGATCAAGAAATGCTTGCTTTCTGCTTGTTCAGATGCCCAAGTCTCGATTGTGGTCCACAGAATGTCAAGCATGTTAGCTAACAGGCATCTTGCAGTGTTTTATATTGTTAATGACTTGTTATCCTATTTGTTGTTTGCTCATGATGACATGTTCATAGTTGGCACATTTCAGCCTATTATCCTATCTGTGTTACTCATTTTATGTATATGCACATATATGAAGTAGATTGACTTGTGTCTTGGAAAGCAGCCTGTAGGCCGGGCAAACAAACGAAAAATTTCACATGAAAAGCATCAGAATGCTACAAGGGAAAGAGGCCATGATGACATTGCTACTGATGTTTCTTTAGCTCCTACTGTGCAATGTATTAATAATGCTGTCAGTGAAGCAGTAGACAGTACTCCAGCAACAGCAAGAGGTACTTGTAACTATGCTAGAACATATATTTAATCCTACAAATACATCATTTTGTTGGTGTTTCTAATAATGTCTAGTTTTGTAATTTAGATCGTAACAAAACTCGAGTGGCTTGTTTGAAGAATCAAGGTTCCCAGGGTAAAAATCAGCACATAGCTTCAAATAAGAAGGTAGTATTGGATCAAGAAATGCCTGCTTTCAGCTTGTTCAGATGCCCAAGTCTCGATTGTGGTCCACAGAATGTCAAGCATGTTAGCTAACAAGCATCTTGCAGTGTTTTATATTGTTAATAACTTGTTATCCTATTTGTTGTTTGCTCATGATGAAATGTTCATATTTGGCACATTTCAGCCTATTATCCTATTTGTGTTACTCATTTTATGTATATGCATATATATGAAGTAGATTGACTTGTGTCTTGGAAAGCAGCCTGTAGGCCGGCAAAAGAAACGAAAAATTTCACATGAAAAACATCAGAATGCTACAAGGGAAAGAGGCCATGATGACATTGCTATTGATGTTTCTTTAGCTCCTACTGTGCAATGTACTAATAATGCTGTCAGTGAAGCAGTAGACAGTACTCCAGCAACAGCAACAGGTACATGTAACTATGCTAGAACATATATTTAATCCTAGAAATACATAATTTTGTTGGTGTTTCTAATAATGTCTAGTTTTGTAATTTAGATCGTAACAAAACTCGAGTGGCTTGTTTGAAGAATCAAGGTTCCCAGGGTAAAAATCAGCACAGAGCTTCAAATAAGAAGGTAGTATTGGATCAAGAAATGCCCAGCTTGTTCCGATGCCCAACTCTCGATTGTGGTCCACAGAATGTCAAGCATGTTAGCTAACAGGCATCTTGCAGTGTTTTATATTGTTAATGACTTGTTATCCTATTTGTTGTTTGCTCATGATGACATGTTCATATTTGACACATTTCAGCCTATTATCCTATTTGTGTTACTCATTTTATGTATATCCATATATATGAAGTAGATTGACTTGTGTCTTGGAAAGCAGCCTGTAGGCCGGCCAAAGAAACAAAAAATTTCACATGAAAAGCATCAGAATGCTACTAGGGAAAGAGGCCATGATGACATTGCTACTGATGTTTCTTTAGCTCCTACTGTGCAATGTACTAATAATGTTGTCAGTGAAGCAGTAGACAGTACTCCAGCAACAGCAACAGGTACATGTAACTATGCTAGAACATATATTTAATCCTAGAAATACATAATTTTGTTGGTGTTTCTAATAATGTCTAGTTTTGTAATTTAGATCATAACAAAACTCGAGTGGCTTGTTTGAAGAATCAAGGATCCCGGGCTAAAAATCAGCACAGAGCTTCAAATAAGAAGGTAGTATTGGATCAAGAAATGCCTGCTTTCAGCTTGTTCAGATGCCCAAGTCTCGATTGTGGTCCACAGGATCTCAAGCATGTTAGCTAAGAGGCATCTTGCAGTGTTTTATATCGTTAATGACTTGTTATCCTATTTGCTGTTTGCTCATGATGACATGTTCATATTTAGCGTATTTCAGCCTATTATCCTATTTGTGTTACTCATTTTATGTATATCCATATATATGAAGTTGATTGACCTGTGTATTGGAAAGCAGCCTGTAGGCCGGTCAAAGAAACAAAAAATTTCACATGAAAAGCATCAGAGTGCTACAAGATCTCATTGGACCAGGAGCCCAGTTTCACAGGTAAGTGCAAATTTTCATTCATTTTATTATCATAAACTTCAGAAAGTCCATGATTGCAAGCATTAGCGTTTTATAGTTGTAACTTGATGATGGGATATAGATCTATAACACTCATTTGGTTTGTAGGGAGCAGTAGATGAAGAAATGACAACTTCAGTTTATTTAGATGTGCAAAACACTCTCTCTATGTCAAATGGAACGCCAATATTGGAGGAATACACCTGTGATCGTGATATTCCAACAAATGAAGGTGCTGCTGCTTCAAACGATGACAATGAAAGATACAGAACTCCATCAAAAAGTGGTGAATAACATGGAAATAGTTTTGATTGCAGGCATCCCTTCAAGGGAAAGAGGCCATGATGACATTGCTAATGATGTTTCTTTAGCTCCTACTGTGCAATGTACTAATAATGCTGTCAGTGAAGCAGTAGACAGTACTCCAGCAACAGGTACACGTAACTATATTAGAACGTATATTTAATCCTAGAAATACATCATTTTATTGGTGTTTCTAAATACATCATTTTATTGGTGTTTCTAATAATGTCAATTTTTGTAATTTAGATCATAACATAACTCCAGTGGCTTGTTTGAAGAATCAAGGTGTTATGGTTGGCAAAGTCTACAAACGATGCGCCAAAACCAGTGAGGAA
Organism: Themeda triandra; assembly: GCA_018135685.1. Classification (NCBI taxonomy): domain Eukaryota; kingdom Viridiplantae; phylum Streptophyta; class Magnoliopsida; order Poales; family Poaceae; genus Themeda; species Themeda triandra. The sequence goes on along the minus strand of JAENPR010001287.1, from coordinate 141,209 downwards.
AATAGGCACAGAGCTTCAAATAAGAAGGTAGTATTGGATCAAGAAATGCCTGCTTTCGGCTTGTTCAGATGCCCAAGTCTCGATTGTGGTCCACAGGATCTCAAGCATGTTAGCTAATAGGCATCTTGCAGTGTTTTATATCGTTAATGACTTGTTATCCTATTTGCTGTTTGCTCATGATGACATGTTCATATTTAGCGTAATTCAGCCTATTATCCTATTTGTGTTGCTCATTTTATGTATATCCGTATATATGAAGTAGATTGACCTGTGTCTTGGAAAGCAGCCTGTAGGCCAGCCAAAGAAACAAAAATTTTCACATGAAAAGCATCAGAGTGCTACAAGATCTCATGAGACCAGGAGCCCGGTTTCACAGGTAAGTGCAAATTTTCATTCATTTTGTTGTCATAAACTTCAGAAAATCCATGATTGCAAGCATTAGCGTTTTACAGTTGTAACTTGATGATGGGATATAAATCTATAACATTCTCATTTGGTTTGTGGAGTTGGACTTGATGAATTGTATTGAGGATCCAATTTGATTCTATGTGGAATCAGAAATGTGATCCTGTATATTTTGTTTGCTTTGCCGAGTAACTGTGGGAATCAAAATTTGACCACATAAATTCTAGCTGCTAATTTGTTACCTGCTCTGCACAAAGGACAAAGCTTGTCACTTTGCTGCTAGGCTTTTGACATTAGAAACCTCATCACAGCCATGTCATGCGTGCACTTGAGCAGGAGAAGCACACAAGCAAAGGAGGCTGGAGACGAATGCTCTCCCCCACGTGCTCAGCCATACTAAGTTACTAAATATTTGGCCTGAGCAATGACTTGGCCTCATTCCACTAGCTCCATTGGCTGCCTGCTACTTTTGTTTGCCTATCCTGTTGGCGGATCCATGTCCAAATCTGCTAATCACATGGGCCCTAAGTATTTTTCTTGAGATCGAGCTGTTGCAAAAGTGGTCATGCTTCAAGTACATATTCTGTTGGGATAATTTATCTTGATTCAGTAGCATGACATTGATATCTATGTGTATTTATTGCAATGTTCCTGAATCACATTAGATCCTTTGGTCTCCGCTTACTCGTGGTAAGGCGACGTCGTTGTCTATGTCCACACCTGAAGATCTCAAACTTAAAAGAACCAGATCAGGCATGTCTTTGGTTGTTTATTTGGCAACAATCTTTGGTTGTTTGACTCTGCTTCATTCCAAGTACTTACCGTGCTAAAGATTGGAAATTTTATTTCAGGTCGGTTAGTAGTACCCCGATTGAATGAAGGGTGCCAATTCATTGTCTATGGAAGGGTTTGTTTGTCTTCTCTATTTGTTATGTTGTTCAATCTTAGCTACTTTGTGGCATAAGTACACATATACTACACTTATGTTTTAACTGAAAGGGTAATAAAGGTATAGGTAATACATGATACCTGGCAAATGAACTTTCTGTTGCACCAAGAGGCTGAACAATTGCGTGATTGCAATGTGAAATACTGTGATTTGCTAAATGCACTGAATTTTGTGCACATTTCTAGATCCCTTAATTCAGTATATGATAGAGGTAATTATATGACTAGCATAAATTTATCAGTGGCAAGAATGAAATTTGATGATTCACCTCAATTAAACCCCTGGAAGTTGTGCAGTTTGTGAAGTAGAAGTATAAACCAAGTGATGAAGTTAGTTAGAAAAGATGCCTGTCCTGTGATATACATTTCAAAGTTTAGTTACTCATGGATTCTTATTTTAAAAATCACCAGCAATGCATTACTGTCATGGCATTTTTTATTTTTCAACGCGAGACAATCTCGAAGAAAGTTTAGATAAATGGTGAATTATCATGACATATTCTGATTTTGTGCAATGTGTTTTTTTTTTCAATGTCTTTCCTGTGCTTAGAGTCTCGCTAAGTGTGCCTTATTCTTGTAGGATCGATCGATCACAGGTGTCATTGGTCTAGATTCGCCAGCAATGCCAAAAGGTCTGCTCTGAATCTCTCATTGGTGTATTCTGCTGTCCTCAATGTTTTGGGAGAACTGTTCAAAGAGAGTCGGGTGATGTCTACCTAGTTTTCATATCATGCAACTTGTGTGCTTTGCTCTGCAGGGAGTGAATTAAAAACTTATCAAAGGAAGAAGAGAAGGACTAAATGAGGCATCTTCCGGACGTAATTGCTACTCCAGGCGAAGAAACTGGAACTAAACTTAATGTGGCTACTCCAGGCGAAGAAAACCCGTATTAACTGGATCATCGTGCTGCCTCTCTGCTGACCTCTAGACGTTGGTATGGATGGTGTATGAAGCTGTAAACATAGCCTGTTAATTGCACGTCACGACCGGTCCAAGCCTCTAATATTACCACATTGGCATATGGGAACACATCACTCCAGGTTGAGCTGAGCGTTTCGTCATCGTGGTTTACTAATTTTAATTGTGGGATGGAATCTTCTTGCGTACTCTGAACCTGTTGATTGGCAGTAAGTTCGCTATCCGTTTCTTTCCCCGAACGGAGAGAACAAGCTATCGAAGTCTATGCATCCATCCTCGGCTGGTTCAGTGATTTACTCAATAAATTCTGTGTCTGAGAACATGAATGAGAGCAGAATGTGAGATGGAGCAGAGCAACTTCAATGGGGTCGTTTAAACCTCTCTACAAGCATTACACATAGGAAAGAGAAGGTAGTAATAGAAACGCATGTCGAGGGGTAAAGTGAGACGAGAGTCGCTCTGTGCCTTTTCACGCATGACTCGCTCCCTCTCGTGTCTCCTACTCGTCCAGTTCCTTCTACTCGTCCAGTCCCTCTCGTGTCTCCTACTCGTCCGTCCAGTGCCTTGCGTGTTCACCGCTTGCAACGTCTACAATGGGGAGGAGGGCGTTGTCACGCTCAAGGAGATCGCGACGATGACAACCTAGAGTACCCAGTTGGGCTCTTGCTTGCTTCTTAGGTGCTTGGGTTTGCATCGTGAGCCTGCGTGCCACTGGGTTGGCCCAATGGCCTTGTAAGCTGTCCGCTCCGCGCCCGGTAAAGGCACCCACAATAATAGTTGAGCTACTTGTAAGATTATAAATTGCCACGTCACCTAAGAGATAGTAGTATACAATCTAGCTTAAATAAAAAACTCCTTGTGGGTCCCACACCCTACCTTTTTCTCATATGCCTTTGTTCTTGATGTGATTTATTACTTTGATCCGTAACAACAAGCATAATAACAGGTTGTAATAAGTTAACTAAACGGTGATCGAGAGAGGAGACACGAGAGAGGAAAAACAGGTTGTAAACTTAGTTGTGAATAAATGGGATGGCCTTGCTCTAACGGGACAAGCATAGTCTGCACTGTTACAAAACACGGTTAATTCTCAGACCCAACGGATCTATTAACCGACGAACGCGGAAGCATGATCACCATAGAAGAAAATACGCAAACGAGAACGACACCGAGGCACGATGTTTTTTTAACGAGGTTCGGCGATGTGCTTAATCCTCGGGGCAATGACTACGGGCGCTCCTCCCCATAAACAGCAGCTATACCGGCATCGGGGCGATTCCGCGGCCTCGTCGCCACCCAAACCAGCCGCTAAGTCGTCTCACGGTTACAACAGGGGTGGCCTCATATTTATGGCCCCCTAGGACATAGAGTCCGACTACAACTCTATCCTAGCCCCTAATACAACTCAAGTCCAATGTAACCAAACTGTACACATATTCGACACATATCTAACAAACTCCACCTTGGCGAATATGCACGCCACCTTGAAGCCGTCCCATGCGCGAACCTCCGTGTACCCGAACTGAGTTGTTGCCTTCACAGCTCCACATGAGCTGCCCGACAAGTCTCATCGTAGACCCATCGTAAACAAGAGACTCCGCTATGCAGCAACTTCATACTCCATGACTCCACCTGTAGCTGTGCACCCTTCTCTTTAATCACCACAGTCTTTTGAGTAAACTAGATCCATCTCCAGCTCTAACATGCCTGACTATCTGAAGCACGTTACTCCCTGTTAGGCATCACATGAGCTAACTGAATCCAATACCATACTCGACCTGACTGCATTCGTGAAACCAAGAACTTCACATCTGCTAACCAAGTCACATATGAAAAACTGCCACAATAGCTTGCTCTTACTTTTTCCACTGCAATGCTACGTGACTGCAGTCTTGACCAACCAGATTACTCCAGACATCCCGTCTATACTTCCTTCCAACTCAGCCCTTAACGCCCTTCGATCCACACTGTGACTTGAATCGATCCGTGTACCTTACTGTTTTGGAAGCACGCAAACTCCTCCAATACAAAACCCGCATTGTGAGTTTGCACCACGTGTCGCCACGCCACAGAGAACGAAGAACTCCATCAGCCATCACGATCCTACGTCGCCACACTGATCCCGTCGTCGTCTCTCTGCCTCGATCACGGTATGACTAGCATGGGTGCGCTAGCCTCTCCGCCATAGCCGCGCCGCTCGCAAGCCCCGTCGACTGTCCCGCCGCTCGCACACGACGAAGCCAACCCGCTTGAGCGTCGCCCGCAGATCACACCACAACTCCGCAAATTCCAGCTTCCGAACTTGCAATTGCTTTGATCTGCAATATTACCGTGAACCTCCCTGTATTCATGGAGACCAGAAAAATGAACATTGAGTCCGAGCCAGACTACTCCTGACGTCTGCAGAGACTCGGCAATGAATCCAAGCTAGACTCCTGCCGTCCACAAACTTGCCAACAAGTCCATGTCGAACACTCCTGTCATCCTTTTCCTTTTCCAATTCTGTACTATCCGAGAGATACCCCGTTGCTCCTTTTTCTTCCATGGCACATACGTACGCACAATTCCATCGTGACCATAGCGGGCCCACAGGTGGCCGGTTCATCAACAAACACCAAATCCAAAATTCTTGACCAAAACGAAAAAGGAATAAAAGTCCTAACCACGCTCGGCCGTCCAGACTCCTGATTCGGTACGCACTGTTGTTGACTATATGCCGATCTGCAGGTTGCAGCACTTCCTGGCCGGGAACGTCACCTGACCCTTTCCAAATCGATCAATCCTTGATCGCCGAGAAACCATCAGGTCTTGCCCTACACGAACCTGCTTGCCCTACACGAACCTGCACATTGCCATCGACTGAGCCACACAATCTCTCAACAGAAACTTTCTCCAAAATATACAGAGTTCACCGTGGCTCACGACACCATCGTTGCTGCTACACGAGAGCCCTGCAACGACCACCCCGATCGAGATCAACTAACCGTCAATCTGACCGCGAGTCAAGCCGCCGTCTTTATCCACGACGTCTTCCGACCGCACCGTCGAACCTGGCCGTCACGTCTGACCGACCTCTATCGAACAGCAGCCACCAGCCGCCATCAACCCGATCTCCACGTCTGGAACGATCCCATTGATTGTAGCCCATTGGACGGTTCGAGCCACCCGCTCGAAATTTCCAATTCCACCGATCGAGTCGTCGATCGCCACCATGCTCCACCTTGCGTCATGTTCTCTTCCAAACACACCCGTGCGAGCCTTGCGCGGTGTGGAACATATCCATCGCGCCTCCTGCGATCTTCTTCTATCAACCATAGCTCTGATACCACTTGTTACAAAACACGGTTAATTCTCAGACCCAACGGATCTATTAACCGACGAACGTGGAAGCATGATCACCATAGAAGAAAATACGCAAACGAGAACGACACCGAGGCACGATGTTTTTTTAACGAGGTTCGGCGATGTGCTTAATCCTCGGGGCAATGACTACGGGCGCTCCTCCCCATAAACAGCAGCTATACCGGCATTCGGGCGATTACGCGGCCTCGTCGCCACCCAAACCAGCCACTAAGTCGTCTCACGGTTACAACAGGGGTGGCCTCATATTTATGGCCCCCTAGGACATAGAGTCCGACTACAACTCTATCCTAGCCCCTAATACAACTCAAGTCCAATGTAACCAAACTGTACACATATTCGACACATATCTAACATGCACCCGTCGTCGATGTTCACAATATCTTCTCCAACCCAATTTTTAACAAGCATCCATATTTCTTTTGTAAAGGGACAGTGAAACGGAGAGTACTCGGCAAAATCGGTTATGATGTGTAGTTCAAGCATCTACACAACTGCAATGTTGCTTCATTCATTTGGAAGACCAAAGGCACCCCCAAAGTGCAAGTTTTTGGCCTGGTTACTGCTCAAGGAGCGAATTTGGACGGCAGCAAGGCTTCAGGTCAGATAGTGGCCTAACGAGTACTTCTGCCAACTTTGTTTGAGGAACCTGGAGACAGCGACTCACTTATTCGTGGAATGCCCGGTCGTCCGTTCGATCTGACAGAGGGTGGGGTTGTGGGCTAATGCTAGTTTCCTACAGCCGACCAAGTGGGATGATTCATATAGTGTCAAGGCATGGTTTCTACAAATAATGAGCAGGGTTCCGGTGACTAACATAGATGGACTTTGATCTTTGGTACTGCTCACTGTATCGGAAATATGGAGAGAAAGAAACAGTAGAGTATTCAGGATACATTGCACTGATGTTCAGGGAATTATGCACTCCATCACCGAGCAAGCATCAGCATGGAGCAATGCAGGCAACAGGGGTCTTCGGTTGCCGTTGCCAGTGCGTTAGGAAGAAAATGAAGATGAAAGTTTTCAGCATGCTCAAGCTATTGTTAGCTCTGTTGTTTCTTCGGTTCATGTAAATTAGTATAGTGATTAGATCAGGAGTGGCTTGGGTTCACTTAGGTGAACTCTGGGCAAAATGGTGGGCTAACTGAAATTCTCTTTGCTCTTATCAATGAAAGCCGGCAACGGATCTTTCGAAAAAAAATTGATATCCTTCAGTGACCAATGAAGGGAACGAAGGCCAGAAGATGACGTTGGTTCTGACATATGGGCCTACCTTAGTTGTTATAGAGGGGCAATTTTGGCACTTAAAAGAGATGAAAGTATGTGTCCACGCTGATTAAGTTAATGGGCATATAACTTAATAAAATTTGGTGCAAGTGACAACCAAAAGATTATTTGGAAAATTTCAAAGAAATTAACTGTTTAAGGAATACATGAATTCCATAAACATTTTTATAGAAATCACATAGGAAAAAGAATAAAAAAATGTCACAAAAGGAGCCTTAATGGAGCATCAAGAGTCCATATAATTTTTATTTTGGTACATTTCAGTTGTATTTTTTTCTTTTGAAACAGGACATTTTTTTTGCGAAAGAAACAGCACATTTCAGTTGTATGTAGTCGGTATATACATGCATGGATACTTAAAATACGAAATATACAAACCACAACGCACACATGTACGTTTGTACATACGTATGTATATATATGTTTTATGTTTCACTTTCCTAGCACACTCGTTACACTACACCTTTCATCGGTGAGGAACTGAGGATACAAACATAATCTTTAGCCGTACTCATTTTTAAGAATATAACGTCTCAAAGTGACTTGTATTCATCAACAGATAAGCTGAGCTTACTAAGCTTTATGCATGAACTGGCGATAGTAGTAGCAAGCGGTGGCTGTGTGTGAGAGCCTCGTAGAAGGCTCGTCGCAATTGCCCTGTATACAATTTCTGGAAGATGCACGCCATCCCACGATCCATATGCTTCAGGATTATCACATAATTTGTATTTTTCGCGTCCACATGTTACATTTGGGGATACGCCATAGCGTCCTTCTCCACCACAGCAAGCCACTAAGGGATATTTGATTCCTGAACCTCGATGTAAACAAGAAAGTAATTTTTCCTTGTGCAGTTTATCTTTATTTCTATCAAAAAAAGTAGCCATTGACACCTACTAATTTATTCCATCTCAGGCTTAATGCAAGTGGTATGATGCTACTAGTAATATATATCATATGTATATTATAAGATAAAACTTTCAGACTACTTTATCTTACAGCCCAAATGCAACGATCTCTTTGCTTTATTTCTACTATGAAATGTTGGAGCAAGAACAAACTGAATTGTTATTAGTGTAGCAGCATGTTTGTGAGGTGAGTGTACCATCTCTAATTTCACTTTATGGCATGATGAGAATAATAAATGCATCTACAAAGATATTGTGTGATCTATGTATTTTAAAATCATTTAATGTTTCCCAGTTAGTTGCACTACTAAAAACATTTGTAGAGGAGATTAATGATTTTAGACTCCAAATAACACCGCGTGTGTGAGTCTCTGTACTACTTGTTCTTCAAAAAGATTGTAAATACAATATATAAGTTTGAGCTCACCATGTTCTTGTGGGGAAGCAAAAATGTCCATATATGCTCCATAGTAATCAGCATAGATGATGGTCACGCTGGGATGGAGCTTACGCAGCTTCTCCAATTCTTCCATGAGAAGTTTGTTGTGGTACCGTGCAAACTCGTTCAGCTGTCTAATGCAACCTGTTCCTGGCTCGTAATCTACTTCCTTGTCTCCCTCGAATGTCATCAGAGACCTTGGAAGGCACCCAATAGGGAAATCCCCTGGAACCACTAGAGTCTTGGCTCTTATCCCAATCAACTCCTGCAAAAATTGGATGCATTTGCACTGCTATCTATACAATCTTAGTGATAATGACAGATACATGAGTACATATACTCACTGTGATAGCCGAAGAGATTTTGGCGATAACGGCAGGAGCAAAAGTGACAACAGTCTCTAAGGGAATTCTTTTGAAAAGAGGTTTGTTGTAGTCATTGCCTCCAATTTCTCCAACCATGAAAAGGGATTGGTTCATCATGTCCGAGCAACCTATGCAATATCAACATGTGTGACTCTGTTTTCAGAATTAGCACTGAAGATGAAGTTTGATTTGACGCTGAGGTTACCAATGCCAGTCACAACTAACAGTTTCGTGAGCAAGAAACTGGGTATGGAAACCCAAAGCACACAACGCTATTCATATTTGTGTAATTGTGTGTACCCTCATCTCCCTTGGATGTAGTCTACAAACATATGTTCAGAGTGACTTCTTCTTCTTATTTTTTATATTAATGTAGCCACTCAATTCTCAATTTTAGTGACTATAAATTCGTAGCAGGGGCTTAGGAGGGGCTTCCATGCTTTTCCGGTAGAATCGGAAATTTAGGATAAATTTGGATCCCAGGGGAGTCGAGGGGGCTAGATGGGCGTCATTCTGAGACCTCTTGGGGTTGCCAATGTGTCTCAATCAATAGCACATTAGGTTATTGTGTGACAAAGATTGCTAACTTGGTGTGTTTAGTCTTTGCTTTCTTTTTCATTTTTAAGACACGACAAAGAAGAAATAATGGAAGACAAGTTACAACTAACGAAAAGGAACCACCAACCTCAAAGTGGCACACGCATAAAAGCCGACAACAACAATATACAAGACAATAGCAGAGAAAGTATCCAAATAAAAGTGTATTTTGCCACACACATAAAAGCTAAAACAACTTCGGTACATATTACAAAAAAAAATATAAAATTTAATTCACAATGGGTCTCTAACTTGCACTCGTTCAATCTATTTCTTAGGTCCGAAAAATATCACGATAATAACAAAAACAAAAGAGAGCATTTTTTTCCTTGTAGATGTCCACAATTTTTTTTTGCTGGCAGCTTCTTCCTTTTTTGAAGCATGCTGGCAGCTTTTTTTATATAGAAAGAAAACATAGAACTGGAAAGAACAAGCCAAATTATGAGGAGGCGAGTAAGCAGTTTGCCATACGCACCTGCGAGGTCTCCGGGGCAGAGTAGGTTGAGCATGTCCCGGAACCACTCCATCTCCATGTCGAGGTACGCTGCGCCCAAGTCGATGCCCCTCTCCCTGAAGAAGTCCGGGGCCAGCGCCGTGGCGCCGGCCACCGCGAAGTTGGCCCCGTGCACGAAGTCCTCGGCGCGCCGCCCGCTCAGGCTCAGGTAGGGCGGCACGAACGGAAGCCCCAGCGCATCAGCTGCAGCCAGGTTTTGATCGATCGATCCTCAGCAATCACAACAGCTCAAAAAATCCAAAACAATTGGTTGGTGCAGTGGATGGACAGCATGCAGCGGTATTGCACCGTACCGATGAAGTCGAGGACGATGCGGCCGTCGCTGTAGCGGCCGGTGGCGCGGTGGAAGAAGGTTTCGCCGTAAGGGAACCGGTCCGCGTAGCAGTTGTCGTCGCCGAAGACGAAGCGGTAGTTGCCCGTGTCCGCCAACGAGTCGCCGAAGCTGAACACGCGCGTGTAGCACGCGGATGACGACGCCGGTGCCGCCGCCGCCCCAACTAGCACAGCCGCCGCCACCACCGCCGCCATTGGGAACATCAGAAGCCGTGTTCCTCGTCCACTCCCTGAAAGAGAGGAAGCCATGGTTTCCTTTTTTCTGATCTCGCCGACCGGGTTTGGTCTGGTGTCGCTGGAGACCGACCAGAAATATCGGAGTGATGAAACTGAAGAAGGCGCGATGGTGGTTGTCGATTGTCGTGTCGTAGGTAGTAAACGTCAGGAGGTCCAACCAACTGATAACTGAAAGGCCTCGCAGAACTCTAGGGCGCAAGCGACAGGGCAACAACCGAATTAATTTAAGAGTCTTTTACTCCTGTGCCATAAAAAAAGTTGCTCTGCTCGTCCAAACCACTAAAAGTTCGCCTCTACCGTCTATGTCCAACCTCTCAAAACTTTTCTCATCCAAGCCATTCCGTTTGTTTTTCTAGCTAACGGTGTCAAACACCCAGGTTAAAAGACCAAAATACCCTTCAGTGGGGTCCATATGTCAGCCAAACAAAATTTCTCCTCTGTTTCTTCTACAGCTGCCAGGCGGTGCGGTGCTGTGCTGGAACCTGTACAGGCGTCCACCGTTAGCCGGGACGGACGGACGGACGGACAGACACGTCGGCGGCGACACAACTAACCGTCCTGGCCGCGGAAAGATGCTCACCGGCGACCCCGTCTGCCAACTCGTGCGGTGTCACCACCGCACCGTCTCGCGCTATCCTTACGTCGTCCGGCGGACGTATAACCGGCCGGTACAGTCCAGTACACACCTTCAGCAGAGAACAGCAGCGGCGTCGTCGTCCTTTCCGTTCATCGAGGCAGCGACGATGAGGAGGATCACGACGAGCGGCGGCGGCGCCACGCCTGCCTGCCGCCTGTGGCTCCGGCGGGGCTCGAGGAGGTCCTCGCGGTCGCGGCTCTCCTCACCTCGGCCGGTACGGTCTGCTTTGTTGGGTTGTTGGATCTCGGTGGACTGATGGATCGATCGCCTCTAAACTTTCTGCAGGTGGACTTGGTTGGCGGGTACGACGACGCCGGCGACCACGTCAAGTTCGGCCTGCCCATGGCCTTCACCGTCACCATGCTCTCCTGGAGCCTGCTGGAGTACGGCTGCAACGTGGCCGATGCCGGCGAGCTCGCCCACGTGCTCGAGTCCATCAAGTGGGGCACCGACTACTTCATCAAGGCGCACACCAGCCCCGACGAGAGCTCTGGGCAGAGGTACGATCCAGTAACTGAATCGAATTATTTCTCCTAGCTGCATGCTATTTACAGTAACAAACACTCACCTAATTAATCACATCATCGTGTGGACTAGTAATAAACAAGCGAGATAAACTAGCCTAGGTCAGTGAGAGCGACCAACAAACTTACAAACATGCATCCACACACTCAGAAGCCCAGGACGAAGAGGATAAAGGAGGGGCATTTTGGACTTCTTGACTGCATGGACCCACTTGTCAGTACTTCAAACGGCATAAAATAAACAGAAGGAGAACGGAATGGCGTAGGAGAGAAAAGTTTTGAAACACAGGGACATGAACGGTAGAGGCCAACTTTTAGTGACATAGACGAGCAAAGCAACTTTTTTGATGGCATAGGAGTAAAAGACTCTTAATTTAAACCGAGCAGGGCGATCTCATTTTTTCACCATTATATTTGGTCACGTTTTAAATTATATATGTCTATTGTGCCAATTCTAACTCCGCCTATGGTGGGGTGCCTAGGTGTCCCAACATAGCAGGTCCCAAGCCCTGATAAAGGAGGAGGGTTGTGTTAGGCTTGGCGAGCCAACGTAAAAACTTAGCCACTCTTATGGAGATGAAACCCAAAAGAATCCCGTTGGGGCGTAACCCTCTTAGCGATGCGCCATGCCGGAACCCGGGTATGGTGTTAAATATGCAAGGGCCGGGTCGTCACCCCCGTGACGCGCCGTGTCGTGATCTGGACACGGTGTCAAGAGAGCAAGGATCGGGTCGTCACATCCTCAGTGGCGCGCCACATCGGCGCCCGGGTGTGGTGCAAAATGAGCAAGGTCTTCACACCAGCCTCGACGGGTGCGAAGGGTAAGGAAGCTAGTCGAGCCAACTAGGATTCGTTTAGGTAGCTGGAACGTAGGGTCCCTTACGGGTAAGTTAAGAGAGTTAGTCGATACTGCGGTAAGGAGGCGAGTAAATATCCTATGCGTCCAAGAGATTAAATGGAAGGGACAGAAGGCGAAGGAGGTGGACCATACCGGCTTCAAGCTATGGTATACATGACAACTTCAAATACAAATGGAGTAGGAGTTTTGATTGATAAGAGCCTCAAGGATGGAGTGGTGGAGGTGAGAAGGCTAGGGGATAGGATCATATTAGTCAAACTTGTCGTTAGTGATTTGGTCTTAAACGTAATTAGTGCGTATGCCCCCCAAGTAGGCCATGACGAGAGTGATAGAGGCAATTCTGGGAAGACTTGGATGGCTTGATTAGAGCGGTACCTAGTAGCGAAAAGTTCTTCATAGGAGGGGACCTCAATGGCCATGTAGGTGCGACTAGTGGAGGTTTTGAGGTGGCTCATGGAGGTTTCGATTATGGTAGCAGGAACCAGGAGGGAGAGGATATCCTAGACTTTGCTACGGCGTTTGATCTGATGATAGCCAACACTTTCTTTAGGAAGAGAGAGTCCCATTTGGTGACCTATAGGAGCGGACATTCCTCTCGTCAGATCGACTTTGTTCTTACAAGAAGGGGGGATCGACGTGCTTGCGTGGATTGTAAGGTGATACCTGGCGAATGCGTGGTTTCCCAGCATAGGCTAGTGGTGGCTGACTTCCGCTTTCTTGTACGAGCTCGTAGGGTTAAACAAGCTAAGATTGAGAGGACAAAGTGGTGGAAATTGGAAGGGGGGCATCAATGGTCTTCAAGGAAAGAGTTATTGAAGAGGGCCCTTGGAAGGACGAAGGCGATGCAAACACCATGTGGGAGAAGATGGCAACATGCATTCGGAAGGTTGCGACAGAGGTACTTGGCGTGACCAAATGGAGGGGATGCGACTTGAAAGACGCTTGGTGGTGGAATGAAGATGTGCAAAAGGCTATCAAGGAGAAGAAGGAATGCTATAAGCACTTGTGCCAAGACCGGTGTGCAGACAACGTAGAGAAGTACAAGGTGGCAAAGAAGACCGCAAAACGAGCGGTGGGAGAGGCGAAGGGGCGGGCGTACGAGGATCTTGTGGCAGAATCGTTTGAAATAATATACTTTAGAAGTACTTGTCTTCCTCTAGACACTAAGTACCTCCAAAATGGATTAATCCAAACGATTCCGTCGAGCCCACCCGAAGGAGAACTCGAAACAATCCACGTTTTACATCCCGGATCCAATAATTAGTACAAGCTTACAATACTTAGTTCATTTCATACAATACATAGAGTATCGAAATTATTTATTACAATACCGAGTTCAAACTTGCGATAAATAAAGCTATGGAATGAAAATAAACAACTAGCGAAGGTGGTACAAGGATTCTGTCTGTGCCCACCAGATGAATCTTCCACACAAGAGCTACTCCTCAAGCTGCACCTGCAACAAGGGTAAAATAAACCCTGAGTACGTAATGTACTTGCAAGACTTGTCCGACTAGGGAATATATATTTTCACGACTCTCAAGGATATGACAGGCTGTATGGCTTGCTAGTTTATTTATTTGCAGAAAAGCATTATTAAAATATATATCCTAATATTTATATTATAAGCCATCTTTTAAGTTTATTATCCTATACTTCTATGTAAGAACCTGTTCTATTGTCAAGCAAGAGTTGAGCAATCAGAACCATTTCCATCTTTCATATTCCATTTCTTACTACGATGCTAGACATAGCCAAGTCGTACCGAAACAATCGGCGATTCGTGAATCAATGTAGCCCAGCTGGGTACCCCGAAACACACGCCTCGCTCGTACCCTAGGCACAAGCAAGACTAATCCCTTCCTTCCCTGCCAAGGGTTCCAGGTCCCCACCCCAAACGTGGACTCCAAGCCCCCATACTTGAGGCCCGGCCTCAATATGGTGCAAGGACCTCCAACCTATCCCCGCCTCCAAGCCGTTGACGTGGAAAGAGCTGGAAACCAAGGCACGAAAGAAACGGGTCTTCCCGCTCCCATGCGCAAGTATGTGCTCAGGATAATAAGGTCTATGACCTCACTGCCATCCAATGCAACGGACGGTCCTTAACCGACACGGACAGGGAAAACAGTGTAACCAAGCTAAGCCCGTGGCCGCGGGACTCAACCTTTTACACTCACCAGAACCCAAACCATATCCCTGCCCGGTCACCATTTACCTTTCCACCATTTTATCATGAGAGTGAATATATCTTCACCTACTTTGTGAGTAATGACAGGTTACCCACGCTACCTAGGAATCTAAGCATAGCAGCTATCGAACCTGCACTAGTAGGACTCATATATATATATATATATATATATATATATATATATATATATATATATGCAAGTAATTTCCATAAAATTCCTGCAACGTAAATGCACAACACATATATATTGTAATTATAAAAAATAGAGGTTATGCACCGGAGCTTGCCTTGGGCAGGCGCGGTGTCAGCAGAGTCAGTCACGGGCGGCTCTGGGAACTCCTCTGGTACGAGAATCTCCTCCTCGTACTCCTCGATGATTTCGTCGTGCTCCTGGTTGCCGACGGTCACGATCTCCGCCCACTCGTTCGCTATATGCATGCAAGGATGATGATGCAACAACTTAGCATATAGGAAACATCAACTCGTAAAAATAAGAGCACGTATGTTAAACTACTCAGCTAACTCTAATGACTAAGACAGTAAGCTATCTATCATCTTTACCTAACAGAGATATCAAACTCATCATACAATTGCTTACGTTCATAAATCAGTATTACTGTCATATTCATTTTACTTTTAATGAACATTTAGCTACCATACCAACAGTCTAGTTCAAGGCTACAAAAATTACTGCAAGCACAAAGTAATACATTGAAGCTACTGTGAACGTTTCAGGATTAAAGCATTTTTAAAATGATTTAACGGACCTTGGCATCATTATAGACATACACAAACTAATTGCACCAACAGATAAGTACGGTTTTAGGAAGCTAACAAAATTAACCATAAGATTTTCTACTGAATTTATAAGCGCTAGCACATTTGATGACTTTTGAGAAGAACAGAAAGCAAACAGACGCTCGTATACTCCATACATCTAAAGCCTCGTAAGAAACAAGGGAGCAGCTTGCCGATGCGCACACGACGGCCACAGCTGTTCTGACGAACTCGGGGCACTACGTGCCTCACCAGCTAGCCCATGAGCTTCAGAAGCTTACCCCGAACCTAGCCGAAGTGACGGTTGAAGGAGAGGATGGCGGAGCAAAGCTGGACGTGTGCTACCGGAGAGCGCGACGGCGCTCCGCGGCGGACACGGCCGCTTCGCCGGCCTATGGAAGCGGTAGGGCTTCGGCTGAGGTGCGCAGGGTGGAGAGGGGACTTAGGCGAAGCTGGTGGTGCGGTGAATTGGGCACGAGCGGCTCTGGCGAGGGGGTTATTATCCACCCGGCCCAATAGTGCCGGCGGTGGGAAACCTTCAAGTTGGAACTCGACCGTACTCCAGTCATGGCTGGATAGAGGGACGAGCAGCTCCAGGCTTATGGCGGAGATGTGGACGAGATGGTTTCGACCTGAGGCAATCTCTCCCTGGCGGATTAATGGCGCGGGCCCGACGGCCATGGCCACAGAAGGGAGGGAGAAGACATGGGCCTTGTTTAGTTCCTGAATCGGGGAGGCGGATTCGGCACTATTTGCTACAGTGCGCAATAAATGCGCACTGTTGCAATTTTGTTTTTATGTGGTAAAAATTATCCAAATTTTGACTAATTAGTCTTAAAATGTTCGTCTCACAAAGTACAATAAAACTGTACAATTAGTTTTTGATTTCATCTACATTTGGTACTCCATGCATGTACCGGCATTTTGATGTGATGGGGAATATGATTTCTGCATAGTGAAATTTAGGGGTGAAATTTAGGAAGAGAACAAGGCCCGGCTGACACCGGCTCGGCCAGGTCTTGGCTCGACGCGGCTGTGCGGTTGCGTGACACACGCGAGAGCTCAGAGGAGCTCGCGGCCAGGCAACGTGCGCTTGCAGTGCCATTATGGCAAAATGACGGCGAGCATGGCCGACACGTGCAGTAGCTGCCTGCAGGCGGACACGACGGCGAGGCGACGGCGGCCGCAGCATCACGACGCGAGTAAGACTATCCGCACTCATGGAACTCTATTTTCTTCCTCTACAAGGAATATTCCGTCCTGGTCATCAAGATTCTCTCCTCTATATCAATTTCTCCCGCACTCATACATCCTTTACATCTCTCCTCTACATCAGTGGGACCCATATGTCAGTATTTTTTCTTTTTTTACCCCACCCAACACCCCTCCCCATTCTCTCTCTCTCTCTCTATCCTTTCCCCTTCCCACATCGCCGCCTGCAGCTCCCTTCTCGGAGCGCGGAGCACGGACCGCGGCGAGCTCCGGCCATGGCGGCCGCCGCCCCACTCCTCTGCACGGCCGACGACGCCGCTCCCTCCCCTGCTCTCTCCTCCAGCGGGGCCGGCGGCGGAGCGTGACCCGGCGGCGGAGCTCCCCACGCGGCCGGCGGCGGACCGCGACCCGGCGGCGGGGCTCGTGGAGCTCGCCTGCGCGCTCCCGGCGGACCTCGCCTGCGCGCTCCCGGACCACCG
Organism: Themeda triandra; assembly: GCA_018135685.1. NCBI lineage: Eukaryota > Viridiplantae > Streptophyta > Magnoliopsida > Poales > Poaceae > Themeda > Themeda triandra. The sequence continues at coordinate 124,222 of JAENPR010001287.1, read as the reverse complement.
CGGAGCTCGCCGGCCGGGGCTCGTGGCGCCCGCTCCCCTGCTCCACCTCCACGCCGCTCTTCTCCACCGATTCCGCCGCCCTCAAGCCACCTTCCGCCGCCGACGAGGCCCGCATGAAGCCGCGCGGCGGCCTCGCTCCTTCTCCCCTCCACCGAGCGGCCGCCTCGCACCCTCCACGGCGGCCTCCATGGCGGACCTCGCACGGAGCTCGCCGCTCCGTGGCGGACCTCGCACGGAGCTCGCCGGCGGACCTCGCGCGGAGCTCGGCTGCTCTGGTGGGAGGAGGCGCCGCCGCCTCGGCTGCTCCGGTGGGCGCCATCTTCTTCACCGCCGCCCTTGCTCTCCCTCCGCCGCCACGCGGCCATGGCGGTACGAGGCCTGGCCAGCACGACGAGGTCTCGCGCCACCCTGCTCTGCTCCTGCGGGCCGCGCCGACTCCGGCGGCCGCGTTCTCGCCCCGGCCCCTTCTCTCCTCCCTGCCTTGCTCTCTCTCTCTCCTCTCCAGCGGGGCCCGCGCGACCTTTTGCGGAAGCTCCGTACGCACCGCAAAGCTGGCGGACGAGCGGCCGAACGCAAGGCTTGCGTGAGCGTTAGCGGACGCCGCTGCAGCTGTTGAGTTACGCAAAACGCTTTTGCGTAGTGCGTTGCGGACGCCGCTGCAGCTGGTCTAATGGCAGTTGCCGGCATGACGACGTGCGACATGACTGTACGCGATGCAGCTGCGTGCAACGCCGGGGAGGACGGCAGCAGCAATGCACGCCGCGATACTGAGCAGAGCGGGGCAGAGTAAGACGTCGTAGCAGATGACTCGGGATGGCCAGCCATGACCGGCCAAAAACGGGTTCAGTCGGCCAGGCCTGAAGCTGTGTTCGTGCACGGATTGTGTTCGTGCATGGTGCATGGATTTTAAATCACGTAGAAAAGCTAACCTCTTACGATAGGAGCAAAACCATCTAAACCACACCACCCGAGGATACTAGGAACAATATTATTAAGTTTAATCAAAACATTATGCCACCTTTCAACTATATATTTTCCAATTTAACTTAAAACTTTAACTTTCGTTCAACATTTCTATTGGCATATCTAAGTTAAAGGAAATTTATTTACACATTCACCACATGCATTAACATATAAACATGGTGCTCATGATATGTTTTAGTAAGTGAATTAATCGGTTACACCGAGGGTGTTATAACTCTACCCCCTTAAACAAAATCTCGTCCCAAGATTTCGTGTGCCTAGTGTGGGAAAAGATAAGGGATATATTTTTTTAAATAATTACCTGATGAACTAGGAATGAGATGGGGATAATACTTCAAGATATAGCTTTCAAGCTCCCAGGTTGCTTCGTCCTCTGAATGATTTTGCCACTGGACTAGGCTGGAGAGGAAGTCCTTCAATTTCCACTACCTCATCAGGGACTCGCAAACATTTCTTTAACTGAGAAACATGGAAGACATTATAGACTGCTGAAAGAATATCCGGGAGTTAAACACGGTAGGCAACAGGACCACACTGTTTCAAAATCTTGTAAGGACCAACATAGCGGGAGCTAATTTTCCACGAACTCCGAATCTATGCACACCTCTCATCGGAGACACCTTGAGATACACATGGTCACCTACTTCAAACTGCAAAGGCCTTCTTCTCTTATCTGCATAAGCTTTCTGACGGTTCTGAGCGGCCTTCAGATGACTCTGAATAACGCTGACTTGGTCTCTAGTCTCTCTAATAAAATCAGGCCCAAAATGTCCACGATCTCCCACTTCAACCTAGTTGAGTGGTGTCCTACATTTCTTGCCATAAAGAGCCTCGAAGGGTGCCATCCGAATACTCTCTTGATAACTGTTGTTGTAAGAAAACTCCACTAAAGGCAAGCAATCATCCCATTTCTCAGGATAAGAAATAGCACACGCTCTCAACATATCTTCAAGCACTTGGTTGACCCTTTCCGTCTAACCATCAATTTGCGGATGATAAGCTGTACTTCTGAGAAGCTTAGTACCAAGACACTTATGTAATTATTTCCCAGAAGCGAGAGACATAAATTGACCCTCTATCTGAAACAATAGTACGAGGAACCCCATGCCAGGACAAAATCCGTTCCACATATAGCTTGGCATACTTTTGGACTGAGTCTCTCGTATCCACCGGAAGAAAATGAGCAGACTTGGTAAGACGATCCACAATAACCCAAATAGAATCATGTCCCTTCACTGTCCGAGGCAAACCCACAACAAAATCCATGGAAATATCCTCCCATTTCCAACCAGGAATAGGCAAAGGTTGTAAAAATGCAGGTGTACGCATATGATCAGCTTTCACCCTTGCACAAATATCACACTCTGCAATATATTTAGCGATGTCCTTTTTCATGTTTGGCCACCAATACATGTGACGCAAATCATGGTACATCTTATTACTCCCAGGGTGAATGGACAGCTTGGAGTTGTGAGCTTCCTCCAATATTTTGCTCCTAAGCTCACCACCTGAAGGAACCACCAATCGATTTTTGAACTTCATCACACCTTGCTCATCAATGCTGAAATGAGGACCACGACCTTCAGCCATCAACTCCTTGATATGAGAAATTTCTGGATCATCTTGCCTTTGCTCCCAAATAATCTGCTCAAGCAGATCCGAGACTAAAGCAATGTGTGCTAAAACTTCAGAATGGTTGGGAGGCAAAGAATCTTCATTTTCCTGATGGGACTTCTGGCTCAAGACATCAGCTACCACATTAGCTTTTCCAGGATAATAATGAACCTCTAAATTATAGTCCTTAATTAACTCAAGCCACCTCCTTTGCCTCATATTCAACTCGGATTGAGTAAAAATATATTTGAGGCTCTTGTGATCCATATAAATATGCACTTTGTTCCCCAACAAATAATGTCGCCAAATTTTTAGAGCGTGCACAACTGCATCCAGCTCTAAATCATGGGTGGGATAATTCACCTCGTGCTTTTTCAGCTGGCGTGAAGCATAAGTTATCACATGGCCATCTTGCATAAGCACACAACCCAATCCAGTCCTAGAGGCATCACAATACACATCAAATGACTTCTCAATATCTGGCTGAGCAAGAACAGGAGCGGTAGTCAGATAGTGCTTCAAGGCTTGGAAAGCATCTTCACAGGCGGGGCTCCATACAAACTTGACATCCTTCTGAAGCAACTTGGTCATAGGCTGAGCTATCTTGGAAAATTCAGGAATGAAGCGCCGATAATAACCAGCAAGACCAAGGAACTGACGAATCCGATGTACTGACTTCGGAGATTTCCAATTTAACACCTGTTGTACCTTGCTAGGATCCACTGAAATGCCTTCAAGGGTAAGAACATGCCCCAAAAATTGTACCCGCGGTCCAGCCAAAACTCACACTTGCTGAACTTGGCATACAACTTATGTTCACGTAGTTGTGTCAGGACTATGCGAAGATGTTGCGCATGCTCTTCTTTATTCTTGGAATAAATCAAGATATCATCAATGAACACCACCACAAACTTATCCAACTCGGGCATGAAGACTGAATTCATGAGGTACATGAAGAAAGCAGGAGCATTTGTGAGACCAAAAGACATGACTAGATACTCATACAGTCCGTATCTAGTAGAGAAAGCTGTCTTTGGGATATCTTGGGGTCGGATTTTTATTTGATGATATCCTGAATGAAGATCAATTTTTAAGAACACCTTTGCACCAGCCAACTGATCAAACAAAGTATCAATGCGAGGCAAAGGATACTTGTTCTTAATGGTTACCGCATTAAGGGGGCGATAATCCACACACATCCGAAGTGTATCATCTTTCTTCTTCACAAAAATAGCTGGACAACCCCATGGTGAAGAACTAGGACGGATAAATCCCTTGTCCAACAATTCTGCCAACTGCTTCTTCATTTCAGCCAATTCTGGTGGAGCCATGCGGTAAGGACGCCGTGAAATAGGAGCAGTACCAGGCTCTAACTCAATGGTAAACTCCACCTCCCTATCTGGAGGCAAACCAGGCAGATCCTCAGGAAAGATGTCAGGAAACTCACAGACCATAGGAATAGAGGCAAGGTCAGGAGAAGCTTCAGCATGAGCAACAACTGGTAAGGCTGGAACTGAAGTCATAAGGAGAGACATCCTATCCTCAGAAAAGGGAAGCCTTAACTCCACAATTCTCTGCTTAAGATTCAGAACTACCCCATAAGTTTTCAGCCAGTTCATTCCCAGAATTGCATTATGCCTTGCCCAGGCAACATCATGAACTGGATACGATAGGCATAAGTAGCTAGCATTAGACTGACTGTATCTGTCTGGGTATTAATGCACAACTGTGCCCCCGGAGCTCTGATCCTATAGGTATTAGGAATAGCCATAGTAGATATATTGTGCCTCTGTGCAAATCCCATACTCATGAATGAATGTGATGCACCAGAATCAAATAACACATATGCTGGGTGGGAGTCAATGGTGAACATAACAGCCATCACAGGCTCGCCCTGCGGAAACTCCATAGCATCCGTGTAGTTCACCTGTCCCGAACGGCTGATTGGCACCTTCTTCTTGATAGTGGTCGTCTTGATCAGACGGGGATTTGCTGACTGCTGTGAAGGCTGAGCAAACTGGTTTTGAGGACACTCTCGAGCAAAGTGGCCTTCCTTGCCACACTTGAAACAGGCACCAAGCTTGATTCCTTGTGCCGGATGAAACAGAACCTGCTGTCCCTGAGGCTGCTGCACCTGCTGAGTAGGTGCACGATACTGAGTGGGTGGTGCCTGGTAAGGCTGCTGAGGCTGGTGAGATGGCTGCCCACCTGGAGAGTGATAGGGCACCCTCCTCACCACTGTACCTTTTGAGCGTGGGGGTGACTAGAAGAGCCAGTGATCACCCTCTTGCGCTTCCACTCAGCCTGAGCATCACGCCCAAGCCCTTCTATTGCAGCTGCAGCATTCATCGTCTCAGCAAAAGTTTGATAACCCCCAGTAAATAATTTCTTCTGCAGAATGAAAGAGAGACCACGATATAACCTGTCCCTCTTCTTTTCATCAGTATCCACATGGTGGCCAGCATACTATGCAAGATGGTTGAATCTGTTCACATACTCCATCACAGACACGTTCCCCATCTTGAGATCCAGAAACTCAGACAACTTCCTGTTTAGCAAGCCAGCCAGAATATAGTGCTGGCGAAAAGCAGTGACAAACTCCCACCATGTCACCTGATGACCAGCAGGCTGTGCGGCCATGAAAGTATTCCACCAAGCACTGGCAGCACCCAAAAGCTGTTGTGCGGCAAAGCGCACCTTCTGCTCGTCAGTCACCGCGAGCAGCTGAAACTTCTGCTCCAAACTACGAAGCCAATGCTCCGCATCCATGGGCTCAGGAGTAGGCGTGAACTTGGGCGGGTGCGTCCCCAAAAAGTCCTGGTAAGAACAGGCCCTCTCGGGAGTGTTGGTGCCACCCCCGTTCCCACTGTTGCCAGCGGCACCTCCACGAGCGAGGCCACCAACAACTTGTGCCAACATCTCCATGACACGGGCTGTCTCACGACGAGAGACCAGTATCTCAGCCATCATCTCTGCAGGGGTCATTGTTGGCATTTCTTAGCGCGTCCACTAAAGATAGACGGATAGTCTACCTCTAGCAACAACACTAGGAAACGCCATGATAGATCTTAACCTTTCTGAGATAATATCCGCAAGCGCACGGATCTATCATCGTAGCATTTCACCCGGAAGTATTATCAGGGTATCGCATTTATAATTTCCCGTAGGAAGGCATGGAATGAATGGAGTGCTCTGGCATGGATATATGTGTCTATAACTTCGTTCGTAGAAATATACCATCTTGCCATATAGGGATAAAACAATTTTGGATTTGAGATAGTGGACACACACATGGAACAACCTCAAGGATAAAGGAAAAGAATAATGAAAGAAAGAAATAACGAATAAAAGAATAACCTAAGTGGAGCAGGATCATCCTATAGACATGCATAGAGCAGCTAAAGTCACATGTTATACAAGTTAGAAATAAGTCTAGGTTAGGAGTAAAAGGGAGACCCCAGCAGCTGGTCTGCCAGCCGAGTGAGGCATTTACGAACTCCTACACGACAGACGAACAGGGCTGTCACCACCTACCGCCTACCCCTCAACCGTCGCATGCCGTCATATCTGTATGTTCCCTCGTATTCGGACACCACGCCCGCATACTAAGGAGCTACTCAAGTCCCCCGCGGACTCCCACCCTACGGATGGCCAAGCTAGGACAATAGCAAACCCGAAAGTACTACAAACCTCTACTCCATTCCTATCATCATCTCTACTCTTGCAAATCATATGAACGATGAAGAACGATGATGAACATGATGAACTATTCTCATAAGAACTATAGTCTAGTTCATACTCATCGAATATATCATGAACAAAACTATACTCTAGCTCTAGCACAATACTATGGAAATGAAAGAGGAACTTGACTAAGGAAGAACTCATAGTAGAGATATATTACCAAAGAAGATCTTCTTTCTAGGAGACAAGCCCTCCTAACTAGCTTTGCTCTTTCTTGCTCCAAGATGACTAAGTGACTAAGTGGCTAAAGCAAATGAGAGAGTGTTGACGGTCGTTAAGTATCAATTTTATACCGTCAACGCAGCAAGAGAACGGACTAATATGAGTTCACCCGTTAGATATAGGGGTTACACGACGTAATTCCATGAGTTTTGGTGATTGTCTATTTCTGCAGGGGTTATCGAAAGAGAACCAAAGGAGGCCCACATGTCATGATTACATAGAGATAAAGACCGAACGGGTAAAATTGTATAATCTAGAAGACTCCAGAAGGCAAAACACGGAAGCTGGGCCCACTGCGGGTTGGCCCGGTCGGCCGACCCGGGGAGTCGGCCGACTCCCCACCTCGACCAATCACGTCGAGTCTCGCGGATCCCCGCCTCCACCGCCTTTGAGGATGAATAATTATCGTCCATTTAGATCGGTTTGATCCGAGGGCTGTGGTTCATCCTAGGGGGCTATATATTCGAGCCCCGGCCCCGGGTGAAACCCTAATTCATTCAAGAGTTCATTCTCTCATCGAAATTCGAGAGAAGCCGAGCCACCATCTCAATTAGAGCTCCATAGTTTAGTAGCATAGCTACATAGGAATAGATCTAGAGGGAATCAAGCCTAGCTTGGAGTCCGGATCTGTCGAGTTCTTGGTAATTCCCCTCTACATTCTTGTAATATTCATCATTGTTCGTGATACTATGAGTAGTACTTTATTCTATTCTATTATATCAGACTTGACTTTGCTCTATTTGATTATGTTCTCAATTATATCGTTCTTAGTTTACTTTGATTATATGTTTAGCATAGTTGGACTAGAATTATGTTTATGCATAGGATCGTATAGCGCTTGCTCATTAGGCCAATGGGTGAGTGGTAGATATTGTGTAGGCATGGTGCCTATGCCGTATTTATCTGCGATTGCACCCTATATTCCGGATCGTGAGGTAGATCGCGGGAGTGACAGTCCTGTTGAGTCCTTTGTAGCCCTTCTCCCGAGTATAGGTCTAGCGAACAAACCTATTACATTGAAGTCATTGCTATGTCTCTTGTCTTCTCTGGTAATATCACTATGCATAGATGTAACCTTTTCCCGCCATGATTGCTAGATGTTCTTGCACTAATCATTGTATGCTTTGACTTTATAGTTAGAATAACATAGGATTACACCCTAGATCGTCCTAGTCCATGCTAGTGTTATAAGCTTAGAGTGCTAAGTTGAGATGGCTTATTACTATTATTTTATGTGGCTAAATGCTCTCATTTATCTTATGTCATTTATCATTCATTCCTATATTTTATGTGACACTTACCCCGTATGAGATGATTGATACGAGACAAGGTTAAGCTCTCCATTATCGCATGTGCATTGCTCATCACTCATTATCCAAAGGCATTCCCTTCCCAAGTGGTAAAATTATAAATAACGATACCTGGATTACTCCGGTTAAAATGCTACGATGATATATTCGTAAAACGCTTGCGGAACCCTCTTTATTTCGAGTTGCACTTAATAGACATCAACAAGCATTTTTGGCGCCGTTGCCGGGGAAGGTTGAAAGCCAATGGATAATGAGCAGCAATGCACTAGATAATGTGATTGAGTTGTCTTTGTCATACTAACCCTTCTCTACAGATTACCCTTGTTTTGTCTACTTGTGTATCTTATGCGGGGTAATCAAGACAATTCTTCCCGATAATTATATTGACGATCCGAAGCTTTATTCGGGAAGGCCGGAAGCGTGTTGAAGAAGACCAATCAATCATCATCATCAACTCAACTTGGAAGTTTGTCGGAAGCGAAAGTCGACCTTTCGTTCGAGACTTGACACCGTGTTTGAAGCCATGGCGAACAAGTCACTCCGCGAGTTCTCGCTCCCACTACGGACAACATTCGTACTTGGACCCATTGCGGACATCGAAGGAGCTTTTGAGCTCAAGCTGCGCCGATCAACATGGTGCAAGCAAGCCGGTTCTGCGGGAAGGCCCATGAAGATGCTAGTGCTCATCTCCAACACTTTCTCGGAGATTTGTAGCACATTCACTATCAAGGATGTCCCCGGAGATGCTATACTACTTCGCCTCTTCCCATTCTCACTCTTGGGGAGAGCGAAGCAGTGGTTCTACGCCAATAAGGAAAAGAATACTACGTGGGCACTATGTTCCACCAATTTCTTGGCGAAGTTCTTCCCCATGGGCAAGACAAATGCTCTTCATGGGAAGATATTAAGCTTTCAAAGAACACCATGATGAGACTGTCCCGAAGCTTGGGAGCGCTTTCAAGATTACATCCTCGAGTGTCCTCATCATGGCATGGAGAATTGGCCGCTTATGCGACATTCTACCATGGGCTTAGCAACAAAGACACGTGAGACGATGGATGCCGCTGCGGAGGTGCATTCTTATCACTCACTATTCCTCAAGCCACAGCTCTTGTGGAGAAGATGGCATCCAACCAAGGTTGGAGTGAAGAAAGAACTCGGACTCGCAAGAGAGGTGGAGGAATGCACCAGGTGAAGGAGGTAGACATGCCTTGTCTCCAAAATGGATTTGCTAATGAAGAGGCTCGATGAGAGAGCCCCAGAGAAGAAAGAAGTCATGCATATACATGATGCTCGCATGACATGTGAAGAGTGTGGAGAGACTGGGCACACAGGTGCTAACTGCCCAAAGCTGAAGGAGGACGTGAACTACCTCAATAACAACAACAACAACAACAACAATTACTATCGTCCTCAGCAGAATCAAGGTTGGAATCAATAGCAGAGGCCTAACTACTCGTGCAATTATTCGGGCAACTATCAAGGTAACAACTCCTCCTACAATAATTACAACCAAACCGCCTTTGAGAGAGTTAGTGCTGAATTAAGGCAAGATGATGGACAATCTGTCCAAAAAGCGACATCAAATGACAAGGTCCTAGAGACACTCGAACGGGATGGATGGCTTTTCCAATGCCATCAAGAGTCACTCAGCTTCAACAATATACTTGAGTCGCGGGTACAACGGCTTGTTAACCTTGCTCCCTCCACTCGGTCAAGGTAAACTAGCGGGACAACCCGAAGAGCTCGAGACTCGCAAATCTTGTTGATATATTCAATGTAGAAGATAGCCGGAGTGATCCATCGAAGGGGTCATGGATAGACTCAACTCGCCAATCAAGAAGGGCGATCCAGGGAGACCAAATATTCCGATCTCCATTGGAAGTACTAACTTTAATGAGGCAATCTGACTTCGGTGCAAGCATCAACATTATGCCAAGAGTGATATATGAGAAGCTATTCGTATGCCCCTTAGCATACACAACTATGTGCTTACAAACTTGCGATCGTCACTCCATATTCCTTTGGGAGTACTTGAAGACATATGTGTACGAGTAGGCAACTCGTATGTTCCAAAGAGACTTCGTGGTAGTGGATACGGGCGGTGATGAAAGGTCCCCCGTCATTTTGGGACGACCATTCTTGAACACCGCCGGAGCCATCATGTATGCCAACACCGCCAAGATCATCTTCAACATCAAGGGCAAAAGAGAAACCTTCTTCTTCAAGAACAATCTTCATAGCTTCCCAAAGACATCCTCATCAATGAGAATAGTGAGAAGAAGAAGAATCCAGCTAAGAAGAGCAAGAACAAGAATAAGAAGACCAAGAAGACGAAGACAATAAGGATGGTCACTGCAGTCCACAAGGAGCATGACCACTTACTCAGATCCTCACGTCTGATCAAGAAGGATGACCCAGGTGTCCCAACCATTCAATGCTCCATCAACAGAAGCTCTTTCAATAAAGCTGTCTGTGACACCGGATCGGGCGTCAACATTATGGCCAAAGTAACTTACGAGTATCTATATGGCACTATGCCTTTGGAGCCCACCTATGCACACCGCAAATGGCGATCGTACATTCCGCTTCGTCGAAGGAGAAGTGAAGGATGTCCTCATCCGGATAGATAACCACTATGTCCCTACGAGACTTCCTAGTCATTGACATGGGAGATGACTACGATCCTCCAATCATCCTAGGAAGACCATTCCTGAACACCACCAAAGCTATCATCTATATTGGAACAGGAGAGATTCATTTCCACTTTCCCACTGAGAAGGTACGCCGCTACTTCAATAATAATTATATAATCACTGAGGAGCCCAAGAAGAACAGAACAAGGAGAAGGCAGTGTACCCGTCGCCAGTACAAAGAGAACATCATTACAGATGGATGGGCTGACTATAAGGGAGAAGTGTCAAGATATGAAGACCGGTACCCCGAAGAGAAGAACATTGTAGAACCCGAAGAGGTACTACCAACAGAAGAGAAACAAGTGATCCAAGAAGCTTCCTCCTCAAGGTCATCCTCTCCAACAAAGAAGGTGTGGAAGGTAAAAGTAAAATCAGAAATGATTTCAACACAAGAGGCGACATCATCCGAGGCGCCAGCCAATGTGCCCCTTGAAAAATGAGCGAACATGACAAGTCCTGTTCGGAGGACTTAAAACCACCGAACGCCGCGCCAAGAGGTAACTTGGTATTTATCAGCATTATATTTTTACCTTAGCATATTTGTTTCCCTACTTGCATCTTAGTTGCATCGTTATGTTTTTATCTCTACATTAGAAAATAAAATAAAAACGTTGTGCATTTGCATCCAGAAAATCGTCAAGCCCCATGTGAATAGTCATTCACTGTGGTGGCACAAAAAATAATTTCTCAGCATATTTATTTTCCCTATCTGCATTCTTTAAATAATAAAAAGATAAAAATATTTCTTGTGATCCTGTTAGAATGAGTTTTAAGTTAAGAGAGTTCTAGACAACCAAGGCCTAGAGGTTTTATCACTAACGCTTAATTAGTTCCACAAGCTTTGTTGTCTATTTTGAGCTTCATAGAACATCAAGGATCAAGAAGAGCTAACAAGCGAAAGGACACCTAGTCCCCCGTCGAGTGCTTTGCCCGTGACAATTGAATGCCGTCTCCAACAAAGCAACTATCTACAACACTCCCGGAGGACTAGAACGTCTTCGGTGCTTCGGCAACATCGGCGAGACTATGTCAACATCCGGCTTGGGGGAGAGCATCCCCCGTGTACCAAGCTAAGTGTCTCCAACTTATCTATTTATGCTTTATTAAAGTATGCTTTATTAAAACCACTAAAAAAGATGCGTAACCATAGAAACCCAGAAAGATTTCCTTATTTATCTTTTCTACTTTTGGAGAGCTCTTGCAATCTGTCTTTAAAAGTGATCCCTAGAATAAACTCTACATGGAGATGATGAATAGTTGCTCTACCGTAATTCCTTTCAAGTACCTAGTTTTCAACCTTGCACTCTCCCGAGTTTTGGACACAACTGTTTAGATTTGAGATTTGCTTTGAACCTGAAACTTGTGGGTAGCGAACACTTGATCTAAGTCTAGGTGGTTGACGGGTATGATATGGGAAGGTTTTGAGTCAGTCCATCTTGTTCCTAGAGATACTAGAGTTCGAGAATTTATCTTTGAAAATATTAAATTCCTGCATGATGAGTTCCTTTATGATGAGAGTTCAAATTCCTACCACGACCATATATTCATGCTTACTAGATTAGGAAAGACCCATCTCGTTTATATAGATCATATTGTAGGTTTGAGTGTAGACTTTATAGGCATTGAGTGTGGTTATGCTGTGGACCCATAAGGAATTAGTTACGCAGGTAAAGTCAATACTATGTGCTCTCCATCCATTGATCTATGCTACTTCTGTCCTCAAAAGCATGCACCCATTTTATAAATGTTATATTCATTCTGTGCTACTTCTGTTTCTCGAAGTACCACCCACATATAGATCCATATCCACCACATATTGTGCTATCTCTACCTTGGAGATACGCACTTATGCTGCTCCTACACTGGGAGTACGCATCCATCCATTCATCCATCCACATATACATACGTCATTCATTTCACATCATCCAGAAAAGGTTCTACTCCTATTCTGGGAGTGAACATCTAGAAATAATCATTGCCGTTTCATTGCCTACATAAAAAGCTCCAGTCATTATCATTTCAAGTTATACACTCCCTGTGCTAAAGTTTCGTTTTTAGAGGATTGGTTGTTCTAAAAAAAAAAGAGAAAGAAAAAAGAAGAAAGAAAGAAAAAGAAAGAGTAGCCAAGTCCTTCTATTCAAGAAGTTTCAAGGTTTTCGAATAAAGGGAGTCATGTTATCCCCAAAGGAGCGAGTGTAGAAGTAGATGTTCACCAGCTTGAGTACCCCTCATAATCATTTCCTTATCACCATCATCCTATCATCATCTCATCCATTCTATTTCCTCATTCACATGCACATATGACTTTATTATTATTTTAGTTTCTATTGGATCCATGTCTTAACTGTGCAATATATGCAAGTGAGTTTGAGTGTCTCCCCACCTATGAGCTCCACATAAGCCTATTAGAAAGTAGGGTGAGAGAGAGAAGGCACTTTCCACTATGCCTTAGTTCCACAAATACCACATATTCTTGAGAGAAGAGAGAAGGCATACACTACTCATGCCTTAGAAAGGATCCAAAAATACCACAAATGAGAGACTTGAAAGGTTCATACAAGGAACTCTGAGTTTTATTTCAAACCTTGCAAAAACTCCGGGATAATAGTTGATCAAAGAGCGAGAAACATGGCGCTTGACTTGACTGTTCTATCTTTCAACTACTCAAGACCCAAGTGACGGTTACAAGCCCAGTTGAAGCACTGGATCATAGTTCCCAAAGCAATGCCTGCACTGCATCCCCAGGTTCTCTGCTGGACACCATCGTCTCCCCATACCAAATGAGAGCTCAACCTTACCTGCTGCTTGGTTCCTGCCGTCCTCAAACCTACACATCGCGTGCATATAATATGAGTAAGTTTTGAGTCAGAATAGTTCACTCTAATCCAGAGGAGAGTTCTTGTTTGAACGCATGTGTATTTGTGAGGAGTGAAAGTATTGTAGCAACTCCTGATCCATCACTGAGTCTATCTTTGCTCAGGGACGAGCAAAAGGTAAGCTTGGGGGAGTTTGTTGACGGTCGTTAAGTATCAATTTTATACCGTCAACGCAGCAAGAGAAAGGACTAATATGAGTTCACCTGTTAGATATAGGGGTTACACCGACGAATTCCACGAGTTTTGGTGATTGTCTATTTCTGCGGGGGTTATCGAAAGAGAATCAAAGGAGGCCCACATGTCATGATTACATAGAGATAAAGACCGAACGGGTAAAATTGTATAATCTAGAAGACTCCGTAAGGCAAAACCTGGAAGCCGGAGCCCACCCGGCAGGTTGGCCGGTCGGCGACCCAGGGGGAGTCGGCCGACTCCCCACCTCGACCAATCACGTCGAGTCTCGCGGATCCCGCCTCCACCGCCTTTGAGGATGAATAATTATCGTCCATTTAGGTCGGTTTGATCCGAGGGCTGTGGTTCATCCTAGGGGGCTATATATTCGAGCCCCCGGCCCTCGGGTGAAACCCTAATTCATTCAAGAGTTCATTCTCTCATCGAATTCGAGAAGCCGAGCCACCATCTCAATTAGAGCTCCATAGTTTAGTAGCATAGCTACATAGGAATAGATCTAGAGGGAATCAAGCCTAGCTTGGAGTCCGGATCTCGTCGAGTTCTTGGTAATTCCCCTCTACATTCTTGTAATATTCATCATTGTTCGTGATACTATGAGTAGTACTTTATTCTATTCTATTATATCGACTTGACTTTGCTCTATTTGATTATGTTCTCAATTATATCGTTCTTAGTTTACTTTGATTATATGTTTAGCATAGTTGGACTAGAATTATGTTTATGCATAGGATCGTATAGCGCTTGCTCATTAGGCCAATGGGTGAGTGGTAGATATTGTGTAGGCATGGTGCCTATGCCGTATTTATCTCGCGATTGCACCCTATATTCCGGATCGTGAGGTAGATCGCGGGAGTGACAGTCTGTTGAGTCCTTTGTAGCCCTTCTCCCGAGTATAGGTCTAGCGAGAACAAACCTATTACATTGAAGTCATTGCTATGTCTCTTGTCTTCTCTCGGTAATATCACTATGCATAGATGTAACCTTTTCCCGCCATGATTGCTAGATGTTCTTGCACTAATCATTGTATGCTTTGACTTTATAGTTAGAATAACATAGGATTACACCCTAGATCGTCCTAGTCCATGCTAGTGTTATAAGCTTAGAGTGCTAAGTTGAGATGGCTTATTACTATTATTTTATGTGGCTAAATGCTCTCATTTATCTTATGTCATTTATCATTCATTCCTATATTTTATGTGACACTTACCCCGTATGAGATGATTGATACGTACAAGGTTAAGCTCTCCATTATCGCATGTGCATTGCTCATCACTCATTATCCAGTGCATTCCCTTCCCAGTGGTAAAATTATAAATAACAATACCTGGATTACTCCCGGTTAAAATGCTACGATGATATATTCTGTGCGCTTGCGGAACCCTCTTTATTTCAGTTGCACTTAATAGACATCAACAGAGAGAGAGAGTGAGTAGGCTCCAAATGAGTGTGTGTGTGAGTGTGAGGCTCCTCCTCCTCTCTTATAGCAGGTGGGAGGCGGTTCGGAGGGAATATTCAGGAATCCATCGCGCACCATCCTCCCTCTACCTTGAATGTACCGACCTGCCCGAACCAACCGTGAGGCGCCACGTGGGGGGCGATCGCCCCCACTGAATGTCGGTTGCCAACAGGGCTCGGTGGGTTGGTTTGGTCTTGGGCCTGGATCATCGTGTCGTCGTGGATTTTGGCCCATACTAACCCGAGGTGGCTTCTCCTTCTTGTGATGGGTTTTACGCTTTCCTAGAAGGCGCCTTTTTCTCTGAAAAATTCCCTGTACTTGTATATTCTCCTGCAAAGTGTCACAACATCTAGTACATGTGGAATTGGGTCAGTAGCAAAGGTATATGTGTATAAAAATATATAATTCACCCCTTTTGGTCAATAGTTGGCGGTAAAGATTTGTCGATAAGAACCGCCAACAAAACCCCCAAGCTTACCCTTTGCTCGTCCCGAGCAAAGTTTGGGCTTTAGGTTGTTGATCAGAGTTGCTACAACGCCGATCATATCTCAAGTGTACCCAATGTATACGCAAGTTCTCAACTCTAATTTGAATAAATCGGCATGTCTATCCACCCTGCTATTATCTTGAACATATGGGGCTTATTAGCTCTTTCGAGTCTTGGGCGATTGCAAGATAGAACAGATTCACTGACATATGCTTATCTTTCGTCCCAAGGTCAACCATGATTCCTGAGGTTTTGGAAGTTTTTGAAAAGAAAGTAAGTTTCTCAAATGATTCTCTCGATCGCTCAATGTGTATGAATACCTCACCAAAGGCTTTTGAAGTTGCCTTCTATACCTTACCACTAAAGCTGTTGAGTGGAGTTCTGGGTAGGTATGTAGTGGGTATACTTGCATCACATATATTGTAAGGTCAAAAACCGAACCATACGAAGATACAAGGCATACTCCTTGATTGAGATGTGCAAGTGTGTGGAATGGAAGATGGTCCTATTATTATGAATATTTTTGTGTACTCCATGCATAATGACTCTCTCTTTTATTCGGGTGGATGACGAAGAAACAAAAGGAAGAGTATGGTCTAAGGTATGACTTTCTTTCTTTCTCTTTGTTTTTTTTGAACAGGGATCTACAGATTTTCCCATTGATTTATTACACTACCTCTCCTCCTAGCTATTTCTCACCTCCTTTCTTTTTTTTGAATGCGAATAGCCCATCTCTGACAAATAACTAGTCTCGGAAGTGGTGAGGAATGTCTTGAAACAGATGCAACTTTTTGGTGGCTAATGAATGCGCAATCCTCAGGGTAAGGATTGGTATTTTTATT
Source organism: Themeda triandra (assembly GCA_018135685.1). Classification (NCBI taxonomy): domain Eukaryota; kingdom Viridiplantae; phylum Streptophyta; class Magnoliopsida; order Poales; family Poaceae; genus Themeda; species Themeda triandra. The sequence continues at coordinate 107,799 of JAENPR010001287.1, read as the reverse complement.
TGGTGGAGATGAGGCGCAACTCTCAGTGTAAGAGTTGGCGGTGGATGGAGGGTGCATGTTGTGCGCGACTCTCAGTGTAAGAGTCGGCGTTTATTTGGTGAGTGCAAGTAAATCTCAATCATGGGTGCATGACCATAATCTTACATCGGTCATAAACAAACTGACCGAACTCAATGATCAAACAAGTAGCATATGATAGTAGGTTTGTAGTTGAGAAACATATCATATGGCTCTGGTAGGTATTTATAATCATTGAGGAACTTTTCAATTTTGATTTTTTTGAAAATAAAACTCCAGAAGTCAAGTCTCACCTAGAACAAATTCATAGCATAGTCTATGGCACTATATCATATCCGGCAATAACTTAGACAAGATTAAGCATGTGCAACCCACTAGTCAAGTTTTTAGGATGGACATTTTAAATCGATAAACCCAAATTCTAGAGAAAACTTGTTTATAAATTGGGTGCAAGCTAGACATAAGACAGAAAGCAACTAATCATCATCTCAACAAGGGTAGAACTACATATTTTTACAACACATATAAGAGTGGAATAAAAATATTTTTGGTCTTTTTAGCATAAATAATTTTTTTTGAGTTTTTGAATTTTTTCGATGCATGAAGACATAATTTTAAACATGCTGAATAAATAACAAAAATAAAATGCTGAGAAAGTAAATATGCAATGCACTTATCTCATGGGGGTCCTCCCCCCAAGCTTGCTTGTAGCTCACGGTCCAGGGTTGTATCCCTAGAACCTCCAGAATGCCTGCTGCTGCTCCTGCTGTCTCTGCATCTGGGCCTCCCATGACTCCCACCTCTGGTCATGATGCTCCTGCCACTGGGTAGTTGCCTGCACAAATGTGTTAAGAGTACCTTGGATTTCACCTGTTTGTACCTACAACTCCCCGAAGCGTGTGTAGAGGTCATCCAATCCGTGGGGTTCCTGTGGTTGGTTTGGTGGTGGTTGGGCCCATGCATCTGCGCCAACTTTTGGCCATGCATCATACCCCATCGGCTGTGGTGGTGGGTTCCACCCTGGGGCATCACCTATGTCTGGCGTCTCAGCTGCGGGAGGCCATCCAGCCTGATACTCATCATCTGGTTCCTGGTACTGAGGCTGTGTACTGGAGCCTTCTCCAGCCTGGGCCCTGTGCTCCCGGATCGTGAGATTTTCTCTGCGGACTTGCTCTTTTGTTTTGAGCTCAAAAGTGTAAACATGACAGTTATACAAACTAAGACCCTGGTTAGGTAACAGGATCTTAGTTGCAAAGCCCGGGAAAAGATAGTGAATATCACCATTCTTGGGATTGTAAGACAGGTGATGTCCTTGGCACATGTACGTCAAATCGATCATGGTGCGGGGAGTAGAAATGTACTCAATGTTCTCCCCTTGTATCGCACCAATGGCACTCGCAATGCGAGTGATAAGAGAGGTACATGTGACTGCCGTGGATTGCTTAATGATATCTATCAAGTGATGACACATTTCCCTAACAGGTGCAACCTTGATCTTCATGGTGATAGCATAAAGCAGTTTCAGCTCTACCACATCAGCTTGCCTAACAAGGTGCATGGGGAAAAAGTCGTAGCTATCCAACGATGTATGAACCTCAGGGAAGGATGCTGGATCAGGGAATGTAAAGCTCTAAAATGTCCGACCTCTACCTGACCAGTAATATCTTCCCAAAACTTATGGCGGTCAAAAGCAGGCAAGGCATCATCAAGATAAATAGAGCATCTCTGCTGATTGAACCCTATGTATGCACTAAGCGCATTCCAGGTAACTCTATAGAGCTAGCCGAAAAGACGAAATGAAATGCCCTCATCATGCTCTTTAAGAGTGCATAAAAACTGGATAGTGAGCAAGCGAGAACCTAGTTCGTCCATGGGATCGATGGCTTTCCATCCCACGGCTCTCCACAAGGTTTCGAGCTCGATATCCATACCTGTGTCCTCGAGGAGCTTGGGGTCGTACAACGGTGTATGGAGGAAGATGCGGTCCTTCAGGAGGAAGTATGCTTGCATCTCCCGACCTTCCTCCAAGTCAAGGTGTGGCTTGTCGGCTTCATTGATCTCTCGTGGGGGCTCGGCATCACCTCCTTGCTGCACGGTTTCTTCTTCTTGATATGCCTCTTGACGGCGGCTTGATTCTCCGAGGAGACGCTTGGACCGTCTCCGTCCGCTGAACATCTTCTTGCTCTACAAAATGTGGCAACCTCTCGAGTGTGCAGGGGTGAGTAGAATGAAGCCTTCCACACCCGAGAGCTGCTCTTGCACTTGCACTACACAAAACTTGTTGGAAAATATGCTTGAAAGAGTGGAGAGTGGAGGGAGTGAGTGAGAGAGTGAGTGAATGAGAATGGGTGAGCTCTCCACCGGCGTCCCTGCTATTTATAGAGTTTTCCACAGTGTGGCGCGGGAGGTGGCAACGGCTAGGAGCCGTTGGCTCGACTCAAGGCCGAGCGCACTCGGGGGGTTGGGCGATCGCCCCTAGCAGGCTCGGGCCGATCGCCGGCCTTGGCGGCTTAGCTCACAACGGTCACCTTGAGCTCGTGACCGTTGTGGGTTTTGCCGTTTGAATGATTCCACTCCCGAAATAAAATTTCCAACAAATTTTGCTCAAAAAATAATTTCCAAGAAATTATTTTAAAAATACTTTTTGTAAAAAGAAAAATCTAACTATACTACTGGACTCTTTTTTTTATGATTTTTGGAACAAAAACTTTTTATTGAAAATAAAACACTTTTATTTTGGCCAAAAAATAAGGGCTAGAAAAGTGCTAGAAAAAATACTTATAAAACTATTTTTTTAAATATTTTAGCCAACATTTTTTTTAAGAAAGAATTTTTAAGAAAAAGTTTTTGACAAGACAAAAATTTTTTTTCTAAAGAAACAAAATAGTTTTAAAATATTTATTTTAAAGATAACTACCAATTTTACCCGCCGGGGGCTCACTTTTATAGTCCGATGAGCCGGACTCTTCTCCTCTTAGGTTAAGCTCGATGATGATTCACCTGTCCCGGGAGAAGTGGGCACAGGTGTTGTAGTCTTGACACGCCATACTTGTTTGTTTGGTAGTGCAGGCGGTGTCTTTGGCTTCTTTCCCTCTGCCGGCTTGGGGTAGCGATTGAACGGAAGACATACGTCTTGTCGTTAAAGTGAAAGTTGACTATGCCCCTCCCTACCAGGATGGTTGCCTTGGTGGTGTAGAGAAACGGCCTCCCCGGATGAGTGGTACTCCTGCCCTATCCTTCATGTCGAGAATAACAAAGTCGACAAGGACGTACTCATCTTTCACCTTGATTAGGATGTCCTCGGCCACACCTTCGACCTTCTTTACTGATAGGTCCGCTAACTGTAACTGGAAAGGTGCAGGGGACAATGGTCCACCTAGCATCTTCTCGTATGTTACCTTGGCCATCACATTGATGCTCGCTCCAAGGTCACAATACGCATTGTCGATGGTGTGGGGTCCGATTCCAATTGTGATTGTTGGGCGGCCTGGATCTCCTATCTTCTCAAGAAAAGTACCCCAGTTTGGACAGGATCCTCCCAGCCTTGTTGATATCATATTGACCGACTCGAATAAGGTCTCAGGTTGTGCTGGGATCTTGCCATCATCTATGCTTGTAGGGATAGAAGCAACTATCTGAGCCAACTGGGTTTCTATCATCTTGTTGAAGCTCAACTGATTCTTGACCGCAGAGGACAAGCCTTCTAATTTGCCATGTATTCCCTCCAATACTTTATTAGTGATGAACATCTTTTTGGAGAGGTTTTCGTTGATTTTCGCTTGGCCGAGAACCAGGTCCTTGAGAGAAGGTTGACTCGAATTGTAGTTGGATTGGTAGTTCGAGTTACCTTGGAATGCGGACGTTGTTGGTTATTCTGGCCATTACCTCCTCCTTGTTGCTGGCGGAACCCGTTGTTTATATATGCGACATCCTCACGGGTTTCGGGGTAGTCATTCCCCGAATGGCCAACATTTCCACAGACCTCGCAAGTCATGCGAGAGTCCATGGAGCTGACAGTGCTGAGTTTGTCTTCTGTAGCACGCTCATCAATCTTCTTGAGGAGTAGATCTATTTTTGCGGCAAGCATATCCGTCTCCTTCACGGTATGCATGCCTTTTTGTGTTTTAGCTGGGGCTCTCTCTTCCCCCCAAGCTTGATTTTCTACCATTTTGTTAATTAACGTCGTAGCGTTATTAACATTGAGTGATAGAAAAGCGCCGCCTGCTGCAGCATCAAGGTGCCTCTTCGACATGGGATTTAACCCATTGTAGAAGTTTTGCAGCACTAGCCAATCTTCCATCCCTTGGTGTGGACATGCTTGGATGTATTCTTGCAACCTTTCCCATGCTTCTGGAATAGGTTCCAGCTGTGTTTGCTGGAAATTGGCTATTCTTCCCCTTAGGGCATTGGTTTTGCCCATGGGAAAGAACTTGGCGAGGAATGCTTTTGAACACTTTTCCCAAGTGCTCACGGCTTCTTTGTCCTTGTAGAACCACTGTTTCGCCTTCCCGATCAGGGAGAAGGGAAACAGACGGAGCCGGATGGCGTCCGCTGCAATGTCCTTGATAACGATCGTGTCGCAAAGTTCCAGGAAGGTCTGCAAGTGGTCATTAGCATCCTGATTGGGTAGTCCACAGAATGGACTTGCCTGCACCATTGTGATTAGCCAGGTCCGAAGTTCAAAGTTCTTCTCCCCAAGATTGATAACTGGCCCAGTGGGCACATTAACAACAACGGGGACAGAGAACTCGTGGAGTGACTTCTGGGCCATCTCATTAAGTTGAGTTGGTGCGGAGGCGACTGGTTCTTGTGTCGGCGGAGTGGCAGAAGAAGATGAAGTACGAGACTTCTTCTTCCTTAGGAGTGCCTCCAGATTCGGATTATAGTTTTCCGGCAGGGAGAAACCAGTCATGCACTATCCTGTTTTCACCCACAACAGGAGAAAACATACAAGTTAGCCTGCATTGAAAAGGGTTATTTCTCCCGAAGTTATAAACATATCCATGTTATGCTAGATTCAATTTCCAATGCCTTCCCCGGTAACGACGCCAGAAATGCTTGTTGGCATTTCTTAGCGCGTCCACTAAAGATAGATGGATAGTCTACCTCTAGCAACAATGCTAGGAAACGCCATGATAGATCTTAACCTTTTTGAGATAATATCCGCAAGCGCACGTATCTATCATCGTAGCATTTCACCCGGAAGTATTATCAGGGTATTGTATTTATAATTTCCCGTAGGAAGGCATGGAATAAATGGAGTGCTCTAGCATGGATATATGTGTCTATAACTTCGTTCGTAGAAATAAACCATCTTGCCATACAGGGATAAAACAATATTGGATTTGAGATAGTGGACACACACATGGAACAACCTCAAGGATAAAGGAAAAGAATAATGAAAGAAAGAAATAACGAATAAAAGAATAACCTAAGTGGAGCAGGATCATCCTATAGACGTGCATAGAGCAGCTAAAGTCACATGTTATACAAGTCAGAAATAAGTCTAGGTCAGGAGTAAAAGGGAGACCCCAGCAGCTGGTCTGCCAGACGAGTGAGGCATTTACGAACTCCTACACAACATACGAACGTGGAGGATACGAGGGACGGACAGGGCTGTCACCACCTGCCGCCTACCCCTCAACCGTGGCATGCTGTCATATTTGTAGGTTCCCTCGTATCCGGACACCACGTCCGCATACTAAGGAGCTACTCAAGTCCCCCGCGGACTCCCACCATACGGATGGCCAAGCTAGGACAAGAGCAAACCCGAAAGTACTACAAACCTCTACTCCATTCCTATCATCATCTCTACTCTTGCAAATCATATGAACGATGAAGAACGATGATGAACTATTCTCATAAGAACTATAGTCTAGTTCATACTCATCGAATATATTATGAACAAAACTATACTCTAGCTTTAGCACAATACTATAGAAATGAAAGAGGAACTTGACTAAGGAAGAACTCATAATAGAGATATATTACCAAAGAAGATCTTCTTCCTAGGAGACAAGCCCTCCTAAGTAGCTTTGCTCTTTCTTGCTCCAAGATAACTAAGTGACTAAGTGGCTAAAGCAAATGAGAGAGAGAGAGAGAGTGAGGAAGCTCCAAATGAGTGTGTGTGTGTGTGTGAGTGTGAGGCTCCTCCTCCTCTCTTATAGCAGGTGGGAGGCGATTCGGAGGAAATATTCAGGAATCCACTGCGCACCGTCCTCCCTCTGCCTTGAATGTACCGACCTGCCCGAGCCAACCGCGAGGCGCCACGTGTGTGTGTGGGGGGGGGGAGCGGCGATCGACCCTGTGGGGGCGATCGCCCCCCACTGAATGTCGGTTGCCGACAGGGCTCGGTGGGTTGGTTTGGTCTTGGGCTTGGATCATCGTGTCGTTGTGGATTTTGGCCCATACTGACCCGAGGTGGCTTCTCCTTCTTGTGATGGGTTTTACGCTTTCCTGGAAGCCGCCTTTTCCTCTAAAAAATTCCCTGTACTTGTATATTCTCCTACAAAGTGTCACAACATCTAGTACATGTGGAATTGGGTAGTAGCAAAGGTATATGTGTATAAAAATATATAATTCACCCCTTTTGGTCAATAGTTGGCGGTAAAGATTTGTCGATAAGAACCGCCAACAGTCATCGGAGGTGGTGGTGGAGGAGTAGGCTCCAAAAGTGGTGGGACTTGGTCACTGTCCCCGTTGGCATTGTTGTTGCCATTGCCCTGGCCATTCTCGCCATGGCCCTCTACACCGTCCTGGCCTGCCCCGGCACTAGTGCTCCCGCGTCTAGACCTCAGGTTCATCTGAAAACAGATAAGAACCAACCATTAGGGACACGGCATGCACATCAAGATCAAAGACTGAGAAAAGATATGGTCCAAGAAGCTTGTTGCATGATAAAGCTTGATAAACTAATGTACGATAAGGCATTTATTAAACATTAAAGCATTCCATTTTATTTATTATACTGCTACTTTTATACCTACAGTTATACGTGAAGGGACATTAAGCAAAGTTTCTCTTCTCATGATGCATGCTTCGACCTGTACGCTCACTCATGCCAGAATATAGTGGCACTACGTAAAATTTTTTGGCACGTCGCACACTCATTCTCTGTTTGCTAACGATTCTTACGTAACGCAAGTTAGCATATCTGTATAAATTTGATTAGATAAACCAGTGCCAATATCCTAGACATAATATCTATTACTAGGGCTTATATTTATGTACGTAAATTTACCAAATCCTATTTTTCGCAAAACTTTTGTTGGTCAAATTTTTAAGTTTTGAAAAAGGTTCTTAAGCCTGTACAATCATTATTGATCGAGCTGATACCACTGTGGTAGAATCGTCCGAAATAATACACTTTTGAAGTACTTGTCTTCCTCCTGACACTAAGTACCTCCAAAATGGATTAATCCAAACGATTTCATCGAGCCCACCCGAAGGAGAACTCGAAACAATCCATGTTTTACATCCCAGATCCAATAATGAGTATAAGTTTACAATACTTAGTTCATTTCATACAATACATAGTCTCAGAAATTATTTATTACAATACCAGAGTTCAACTTGCGATAAATAAACTGCGAAATGAAAATAAACAACTAGCGAAGGTGGTACAAGGATTCTGTCTGTGCCCACCAGATGAATCCTCCACACAAGAGCTACTCCTCAAGCTGCACCTGCAATGAGCGTAAAATAATCCCTGAGTACGTAATGTACTTGCAAGACTTATCCGACTAGGGAATATATATTTTCACGACTCTCAAGGATATGATAGGCTGTATGGCTGTGGAGGTATAAACTCGATATACCCTCGTGGCCTAGTTTGGGCCGACACGCTATCGCCAGGCCGGCCCATCAAGCTTCAAGACCGATCGGCTCAGGCTGGCCTGGACAAACTAAAACAGTAAGAATATCGAAGACCGACAAGGAGGACAAGACCTAGCCGAGATAGGAAAGTTTAGACTTGTAAAGTATGTAAACTTAGTACCGGATAGGCTAGTTCCGACTTGTAACCTTGCTCCCCGTGATATATAAGGAGAGCAAGGACCCCGTGCTGGAGGACGAATCCGGCATAACGCACGACTCATACATCCACATCATAATCGAAATAGAGAGCAGGACTAGGGTTTTACGCATCTTTGCGGCCCGAACCTCGGGTAAACCTCGTGTGATTGCTCCCCTCGTTTACGTCTTGCTCGCAATCTCGTGCGCCTTCCGCCAATCCATTACCGGTCGTGGGCATACCCCTGGTCGGACTATCGCCGATATTTCGTCGACAGTGGCGCGCCAGGTAGGGGGTGCGCACCGAGATTTCACGTCGATCAAGATGGTTTCCTTCCCGGCTTCCATGACCTTCGAAGCCGGTCTCACCTTCACCGTTGGGACGATGACCTGGACAACTGCTCCAGACACCTCATACATCGAGGGTCCGCCCTTGATCCTAGCTCCACAAAGCAATGAAGGTACAAATCCTTTGCCTCCTAGGCACCAATCAAAGCTCGAGTTATCAGAACTCCAGCCTTTTCTTCTAGGCACCAATCAACCACCAGACGAAAATTGGGCCGATCTGTTCGAAGCAACTCATGATCAACAGGATAGGCTCATGGAGTTTTTTGCTCAGTTTGGATCTATCCAGATTGAATCAAAGCAAGAATCACCTACTATCCTTCAACAGACCAAGCGCCAACAAAACGCCCAACAAAAATCATCGGATCGCAAGATCCTAGATCCAAGGGTTGCATCACCGTTCCCATACGGGTTGCCAAACACCGCCGACCTATTCAGCCACCAACTTTTAGCAGATTACCTCAAAGGCTACAACCGGATCCCTGATCCGCGTCCAGATATGATCGGCTACGCTTTCGACGCACCCGCAGGACATATTGTCAACCATGTGCGCCTCGAAGAAGTCACGGACGACCAATCTCCAGAGAAAACACATGACGTTACTCCAGACACGCCCAGACTCGACGATTACTACAATATCTTAGAACTCTCGGGATCTGCCCATACGATTGTCTACTCCGACAACGAAGAAGAGGTACAATCTGTAAACAACAGCACCAAGCGTATCGACACTACTCCAGATCTACAACTCACCGTGTTCCGACCAGAGGAACATGAGGAAATTCAGTCAGAGATCCATAACCCGGCCAAATCCACTCAAGAGTTACAGCAATTCCCATCTTTCCCTCCCAAATTAGGGAACGCAAGTATGTCATGTTAGTGACAACGAGGTCACCATCAATGGAGAAACCGACGAACAAAGGCAACAAGAGGGTCGAAACGCAGCCCGGAACAACGGAGGCAAAACGAAGCTGCAATCCAGGCAGCTGCCGACCAAGATCGTATGGTCGGACGACGCGGGTTTTCGGCGAAATCTTGCGATGATTTTGACCTTGTAAACGAAAGACAAGTTCACACAACCCCAAGTGCTAATCTGGCAGTTGCTATTGACCGCCTCAAGACGGCCAACATTCCTCAAACTCCCCAAATTGAGGAAGCGATTGATTTTCTAGTAGCCGCTAAAGCTCAAGTGAACCATATGAGAGAACAAGCGCGCCCAGCCGCATCTCTCAGAAGCCACCGGCCGCGTAGTTTCTTCAGCAATCAAATCCCAGACTCTAGAGAGGGAGGTGCTAACAACAACAACTACGAAGACGATGGAGAGAGTTGTGGGAATTTTCCTCACAACAGATTTCACCAGAGACACAATGATAGAAGACAGATCAACCACAGAGACAACAGAGATTATGGTCAACCCTTCAATCACCATCATGATGAACAATATGACGACAATGACCTCCGAGCAGTCATCAACAACCGATACCGAGCTCGCATGGATGCCTCAGGACCAAAGCCTTATTCGGCTACCCTACGAGAGGTAATCTGGCCCAAAAGTTTCAGGATACCAGACATCAAAACGTACGATGGCAAGGTCGACCCAGAGCATTGGATCCTCTTATACGAAGTAGCCGTACGAGCAGCAGGAGGGGATGAACACGTCATGGCCAATTACCTCCCTATCGTACTCGATAGTGGGCCGAATAATTGGTTATTACGACAACGAGAAGGGTCGATTCACAGCTGGCCTCAACTGCGACATCTCTTCATTGAGAACTACAGAATAACATGCCAGCAGCCTGGCACTAAGTACGATCTAGCAAAGATCGTCGATTACCCGAATGAACCACTACGACACTACATACGACGCTTCTCAGAAGTCTGGACAACAATTCCAGACATTTCAGCAGTCGAAGTCGTGTCCCTTTTCGTACAGGGATTACGACAACCCGGAAATATTGATCTACGAAAAGAACTTTTGAGAAGACAACCCACTACAACCGACGAGATGTTCAGAATAGCCCGTGAATTCGCTCGCGTTGACGATGCCATGCAACAATTGCCCGAAACTGGACAAGGATACAGAAACTTCAGAAGAAACGATGACAGAGAAAGAGATTTGCAACGCAAAGACATGCGCAGAAACGACAGACGTGACAATAACCGTCACAATGAACGACGACGCGACAATCGCATACAAAACAATTATAGCAGAGACACAGATCAACGCGTCCATTCGGTACCACCTAGCAGAAAAGAAGCGAGACTTCGATCCGAATATGAGAAGATTCTAGGCCAGGTCTCGCCCTAAACACCCAGAAAAGGGCATACCATGGGCGAGTGTCGCGGATTCACAAGAATTTTCAGTAGGGCAGCCGCCAAGAAACAGAGATTAATAAAACAAAGTAAGGAGAAACGGCCCGAACGAAGGACAAGGCCGAGGAAGAAGAAGAAGACAGCGACAAAGATCCTCGGCATCGGTTCAACGAGCCCACCAAACACTTGTCGCTATGATTTTGGCGGCAAAGTTGGTCTCGAAAACTCGCGGGACAAAAAGTTACTAAAAAGGAGGATCATGGCAATCGCTAAGTCCGATGGATCAAATACAGACATTAAAGCTCCAGCCTGGTCGGAACAACCAGTAACCTTTAACAGAGCCGACATGTGGGCAAATATACCAGATGCCGGGCGATTCCCTTTGGTACTCGACCCAGTTGTTAATCATATACGTATGGAAAGAGTACTCATAGATGGCGGCGGTGCTTTAAACATTCTATTCCTACAAGCGTTTCCGAGCTAGGTTTAAAAATCGAAGATCTCGAACCTTACGACTCACCATTCGGGAGTCATGCCGTGCAAACCTTCAATGCCATTGGGAAAAATAACTCTACCCGTTCGGTTCGGAACAAGACAACACTTCGTAAAAGACTACGCCAGCTTCATTGTAGCTGACTTCGAAGGCGTTTACCACGCCATACTCGGCCGACCAGGGAACGCAAAGTTCATGGCTGTCCCTCACTACGGATATCTAGTGTTAAAAATGCCAACATCAAAGGGCATTCTTTCTCTCGGAGGCAATGTGCTTATGGCTCACGACTCGCGAAACAAACGCCTACGCAATGTTCCGAATTAGCGACCAAAGCCCATATGGAACAAACATGCCTTGAAGCAAAACAGATACCCGAAGCCGACCTTCGATCCCAAATCAAGCGCCAAAAGGTCACCAACAAAAGCAATGACACAAAGAAGATCGAGCTCATCCCCGGAGATAAGGAGAAAACTGCTCTTATAGGAGCCAATTTAGACGATAAATAGGAAGACGCGCTCGTCCAATTCCTACGGACAACATAAGCATATTTGCTTGGAAACCACAGACATGCCGGGCCCCAAGGGAAAAGGTCGAGCACTTCCTTAATGTCTCGAAAACCGCCAAACCAATCAAACAAAGATTACGACGGTTTGCTCGCGACGTAAAGGAGGTGATTAGGGTAGAAGTGTTAAAGCTATTAGCAAATGGTTTTATAAAAGAAGTGTATCATCCCGACCGGCTATCCAATCCAGTTCTTGTACAAAAGAAAAATGGCGAATGGAGAATGTGTGTTGATTATACCGATCTCAACAAACACGCCCTAAAGACCCCTTCAAACTACCTCGCATCGACGAAGTAGTTGACTCAACCGCAGTCGCGAACCGTTGTCCTTTTTAGATTGCTATTCGGTGGTATCACCAAATAGCCCTAGCAACTCACGATCAAATAAAAACATCATTCATCACGCCTTTCGGCGCATACGCTATACGACCATGTCGTTTGGCCTCAAAAATGCTGGTGCAACATACCAACGCGCTATCCAAGAGTGTCTTCAAAAAGAAATTTCCGACCACCGGTCGAAGCATACGTAGACGACGTAGTCGTAAAAAACAAAGGAGAGCGGATCCTTAGTTTCAAACCTAGAGCGAACCTTCGTCGCTTTAAACAAATTTCAAGGGAAATTAAACCCACAAATGCATATTCGGAGTACCATCGTGGATACTACTCGGCAACGTAGTTAGCCAAGATGGCATTAAACCAAACCTCGAAAAAGTTAATGCAGTCTTAAAATGACGCAACCCAAAGGTATAAAAGATATCCGTAAACTTATCGATGCATGGTGGCTTTAAGCCACTTCATATCAAGACTTGGCGAAAAAGGCCTCCCTTTTTCAAACTATTAAAGGCCAAGCAAAAATTTGAATGGACAAGCGAAGCGCACAAAGCCTTCTTCGAACTCAAGACATATTTAACATCGCCACCAAGCTAACAAAGACCTAAAGATGACAAAGAATTATTGCTATACATTGCGGCTACCGATCGCGTGGTCAGCACAGTAATAGTCGTCGAAAGACAAGCAGAGGGACATACATATGGCGTACAAAGACAAGTCTACTACATCAGCGAAGTATTAAACGACTCGAAACAGAGATACCCACACATACAAAAACTTTTGTACGGGATCCTAATAACGAAACGAAAGCTGCTACACTACTTTGACACATATCCGATCACAATAGTAACGAACATGCCGTTGGCGACATTCTTCGCAATAAAGACGCCGTCGGATCGTCAAATGGGCAATAGAGCTCAGCCCATACACACTAAAATTTCAAAGCCGTACAACCATCAAATCCCAAGCCTTGGTTGATTTCCTAGTAGAATGGACGGACATGTCCCTACCACCATTTCAAAACGAAGCCGAACGATGGGAAATGTTCTTCGATGGCTCCCTTAAAATAAAAGGAGCAGGAGCAGGCGTCGTGTTCAAAGCACCAAGCGGTGATACCCTAAGATACGTGCTCGCGTATCCATTTCAAAGCTTCAAATAACGCGGCCGAATACGAAGCCGCACTTCACGGCCTCAAGATAGCCATAGAATTGCGTATAAAAAGGCTCCTCGTCTTTGGAGACTCTAATTTAGTTGTCCAAAGAAATCAACAAAGAATGGGACCGTACTAATGAAAAAATGGAAGCATACGTGGCGAGATAAGGAAGCTAGAAAATAAATTCTATGGCTTGGAATTCACCTATATACCAAGAGAAAAGAACAAACTTGCGGACCAATTATCTAAATTGGGATCCGAAAGAGCAAAAATGCCACCCGACGTATTTGTTCAAGATCTACTATTACCTTCTCGTCACACAGAGGAAGCACATGAACCACCACAAAAAGAAACAGATCCATCGACGGCAAAACCAAAACAGATAATATTCAAGAAAAGCATACTGGCTGGCCCACTCCTCCGACCAAAGAACAAGATCATTGCTGCAATCCGACCAAGACCTTTCGAATAAGTGCTCCAAGAATAAGATCGTGCAAAAAATCTATAGATAACTCCAAAGTTATTTATCCAAAGAAAAGAAAGCGACAAGATCCCTCAACTACAAAGGGATGTAACGAGCAAATACCATCGTGGAACCTTTGGAACAAACAAAGGAGATAAAGCTAGACTCGGAGAATTCCCTTTATTCGGTATCTCATTGATGAGGACACACCGACGATAAAATAGAAAAAACGGCCTCATAAGACGCAAGAAACATTATGTCCTAGTCGATGGGCAACTTATGCGCAAAAATGCAAGCGCCGAAGTCTTGCAAAAATGCATTTCTTTCGAAGAAGGAGCAGAACTACTACTACGTATTCATGAAGGGATGTGTGGAAATGATGCAAAGATCAAACACCGGTCGGAAAAGTATTCCGAGCAGGTTTTTACCGGCCAACCGCACTCGCCGATGCTAAGAAACTAGTTCGGCATTGTAAAGGTTGCCAATTCTTCGCTAAACAAATTCATGTCCCCGCACATGAGCTTCAAACAATACCAAATCGCATGGCCCTTTTCATGCCGGGGACTAGACATGATAGGACCATTCAAAAAAGCCCCAGTAAGCGGCTATCAATTTGTCTATGTACTTATAGACAAATTCTCAAAATGGATAGAATATAAGCCCTTAGTCAAGGCAAATGCTCAAAAGCTGTTGAGTTCCTAACGTACGTCGTACATCATTTCGGCGTACCCAACACCATTATAACAGATTTGGGATCCACATTCACAAAGCGGTGAATTTTGGGATTTTTGCGAAGACTTAGGAACAAAAGTAAAATATGTATCGGTAGCTCACCCGAGCTAATGGTCAAGTCGAAAGAGCAAATGGGATGATCATAGACGCCCTACGAAAAAGGCTATATCGAGACAACGACACCCATCCAGGAAGATGGTATCACGAATTACCCGTGTGATATGGGGACTCCGAACCCAACCAAGCGTAAATACCGGCGTCTCACCTTATTTCATGATATTTGGTGCTCAAGCGGTTTTGCCGGATGAAGTAGCATTTGGCTCACCAAGAACAAAAAATTATGACGAAGAAGCCACGAATGAAGTCGAAAAACTATCATCGATTCGGGAGAAGAGCGGAACTTGGAAACACTCCCAAGAACGGCTAAATATCTAGCGTCTCTATGGCGCTATTACAACAAATGTAAAAGAGAGACAAGTTTGTGGTCGGAGACCTCATCCTCAAGAGAATTCGGAAAACACGACCTCCACAAATTATCATCTCATTGGGAAGGACCCTTCCTAGTCAAAGCAATCCACAAGACCAACGACTTATAAACTATGTACTCTAGACGATCCACCTAGAGATTTGCCAAATTCTTGGCACATAGAACATTTAATAAAATTCTATGCCTAGCACCAAGGCAATTGTAATCATTTTCGCACATACAACTACCAATTGTATCAAAACACACCGTATATTGTTACAAAACGGTGCAAAGCACCACGAGTTTAATACCATAGCCGAGTTTTAAATCATTGTTCGGGACAAAATCTATCTTGTCGGCAATAACACAAGCGGTGCCCCGCAAGCCTTTTGCAAATCTCTCGAGTTTTTCGGGAGAGGTATCCGCAGGCCTCCCGGACTCCAAACGCTTGAAATCCGCCCGAGGAAAGTGAGACTCCTCAAGAGCCAAAACACTTGACGCAACAAAGCGACTCCCCTTCCCGACAAACTCCTTAAGCAAACGCCACGAACGACGGCATTGATCCACAACGAATTCAGAACGAGAAGGGGATTTGCGGCCTCACTTCACCCCGCGCAAGAACAGCAAACGAGGTTGCAATCCATTCGCCATGGACAGTAACGCTCCGTCGATGATGCTGATTATCATTTTTCAAAGCACGCCGAATTGCGCCATATGACGCTCATGCATTTCTACATAAGTATAACCTATAAGACACAGACGAAACAACAACGAGAGAAGATAAAAGGGAGAAAACGCACCTCGTGCCTCCCTCTCCAAGCGCTCAACTTCGCACGGGCTTTGTTCTCCGTTCGTTCGTACGAGCAATTTCAGCAGCCATCAAGGCTTTATCGCTCTCCAAACCTACAAAGTACAATCAAGTACTGACATATTCTGTTAAAACAACAAGTAACAGGAGTGAGTAAAACAAACCTTTGTTTTGCTCCTGAAGGGATGCAACCTTTTTTAACAAGGAATCTTTCTCAAGTTCCCAAAGCCTTTCACGACCTTCGTGAACACGGATCTGCCGCTCCAAATATTCATTTTGCTTCCGCAGAAGACCGTTTTCACACATGGTCGGTTTGAATTGCTCTATGCAAAGACGGCGCTCTTCAGCAACATCTTCAACTACCTACAAAAGAGATCCTTCACAACGCGACAGAACGGGCAAAATAGAAAAATTCACCAAAAACAAGTACCAACCTTAATACGAGCACGAAGATCAGCAAACACTTGCTCAAAACCATCAGAAACGGCACCCCGGTAACATTTTCAAAATGTGCCATTCACCGTTGTCATCTTGACGAGCAACATAGTCAGCGGCTACCGTGTATATGGGGACCGAAGAAGTCCCCCCCGACCTCTTCCATTATCTCGGGCGATCTGCCGATGCACCGGGTCTAAAACTACCCAAATGCATATTCGATATTGATCACCCTCGGGCAGGGAAGAAGCCAGGGAAGAATCTAACGCTACTCCGGATAAGATGGCCGAGTATCCTAGCGGAGGCCATGATGTCGATACCCGCAGGACCACCGCAGTTCAAGAACAACATTTGCAAGAACTATCCCTGGATCATCAACAAGATCGCAGTGGTGTGGCACAACTTCAGGAACAGTTTCTTGATCAATGACGGCATTGGCGGCAGGAGTTATGACTTCGGGAACAGCCTCCCCGGCTTGTTCCAAAGATTGACCAAAGCTTCATGACCCAAAGGGTCCCCGACCAAGTCATCAACAATAGGAGCCCCGCAATGAAAATTTTTACAAAGAATTAAAAAAAAAAAAGGGGGCATAGCAAAAAGTAACAAGTTTGCAAAACTTACGTACTTCAGATTGCTCAAAATGCAGACTAAACCACCTGGCATATCGGTCTCCTCATCCCTAGAAGGGACAGATGTATGTTGACATTTCTAACGCCACTCGGTGTTAGGTTGTCATCCCCAACATGGCGCCAAAAATGCCGGTACTAAATAATGCAACTGCTACTAGAAATAAATATGGGATCCGCAAGCGCACGTATAATACCGATGTAGCATTTTAACCAGGAGTAATCCGGTATCGTTATTTATATTTTTACCACTTTGGGAAGGGAATGCACTGGATAATGAGTGATGAGCAATGCACATGCTTTGTAATGGAGAGCTTAACCTTGTCTGTATCGATCATCTCATACAGGGTAAGTGTCACATAAAATATAGGAATGAATGATAAATGACATAAGATAAATGAGAGCATTTAGCCACATAAAATAATAGTAATAAGCCATCTCAACTTAACACTCTAAGCTTATAACACTAGTATGGACTAGGACGATCTAGGGTATAATCCTATGTTATTCTAACTACAAAGTCAAAGCATACAATGATTAGTGCAAGAACATCTAGCAATCATGGCGGGAAAAGGTTACATCTATGCATAGTGATATTACCGTAGAAGACAAGAGACATAGCAATGACTTCAATGTAATAGGTTGTTCTACTAAGACCTACCAACGGGGATGGAATACAAAGGACTCAACGGAACCGTCACTTCCGCGATCTACCACACGACCCGGCCAATAGGGTGCAATCGCAGATAAATACAATCTAGGCACCACGCCTACACAATATTCACCACTCACCCATCGATCTAATGAGCAAGCGCTATACGATCCTATGCATAAACATAATTCTAGTCCAACTATGCTAAACATATAATCAAAGTAAACTAAGAACAATATAATTGAGAACATAATCAAATAGAGCAAAGTCAAGTCGATATAATAGAATAGAATAAAGTACTACTCATAGTATCACGAACAATGATGAATATTACAAGAATGTAGAGGGGAATTACCAAGAACTCCGACAGATCCGGACTCCAAGCTAGGCTTGATTCCCTCTAGATCTATTCCTATGTAGCTATGCTACTAAACTATGGAGCTCTAATTGAGATGGTGGCTCCGGGCTTCTCTGAATTCGATGAGAGAATGAACTCTTGAATGAATTAGGGTTTCACCCGGGGCCGGGGCTCAATATATAGCCCCCTAGGATTAACCACAGCCCTCGGATCAAACCGACCTAAATGGACGATAATTATTCATCCTCAAAGGCGGTGGAGGCGGGATCCACGAGACTCCACCGATTGGTGGAGGTGGAGTCGGCCGACTCCCCCGGGTCCGGGACCGGCCACCCCGCGGGCCCTGCCTTCCGGGGTTTGCCTTCTCGGAGTCTTCTAGATTATACAATTTTACCCGTCGGTCTTTATCTCTATGTAATCATGACATGTGGGCCTCCTTTGGTTCTCTTTCTCGATAACCCCCGCAGAAAATAGATAATCACCAAAACTCGTGGAATTCCAGCGTGTAACCCCTATATCTCGTTGGGAATATGCCCTAGAGGTAATCATAGAGATGATGATATTCCGCTTGTATCCATGATATATAAAATGTGTCCATTGAATATCCATTAAAGACAACTTGTATTTATTGGCAATTATGTGAATTGTTTGTGGAACTCTTTTACTTGTATGGTTATTCTATATTCGTCCCTCGTCGGAGTTCATGTGAGGACACACATGAATATTAGACTAGCACATTATTAGTTGATGACTATGTTTCACAAGTCATGGACATGGAGATGTCGAACTAATAATGTGGGCACATGTATGACATGTAGGCTGATCGACCCGACATGAGATTGTCTCTATACACATCATATACGTTATGTCCTTCGACCCGAGATTGTTGTATGTACTCGAGATGTGTATCGACTTGCTTAGGGACCGACAAACGCTACTCCGTCACCGGGTAGTTATAAAGGATGTCTTCGGGTTTGTCGAAAAGCATGCTTTGCGAGACATAGACAATCAAGATGGGACTTGCCCCTCTCTAATGAGAGCGATATCACTGGATCACTCAAGTGATTGGATCAACAAATGCATGGCCGTGCTTGGGTTAAGTGTTAACCCACGAGTTGAACCATATATCATGTGGCAAGGGAGTAACTTGTATATGGTCATAGTGGTTCGTCCGATATGATCATTTGCGTACGCATAGGAGTTGTCATGCCTTGCTAGAGGCCGGGCTGCCAGCTATTGGGCGAATAGGAGTATTCGGCCCATGTCTATGTGTGCGTGAACCCATAGGGTCGCACGCTTAAGAGGCCGGAAGCCTAATTCGAGTTGGACTCGAATTAGACAAGGCTTAGGGTTTCTAATGCGTCTCCATTCGGAAAGCACATGAGAGACACCTATATAAGAAGAGGGGAGGGGCGTGGCCAAACACACAACCAATCCACGCCTTCGGCAGCCACCGTCGCCCACGCTCTCGCCTTCGCTCCGCGGACCTAGCAGTCCGGAGGCGCACGCTTCTTCCTCGTACGTGTGTGACACCTCGGAGGTGCTGCATCCGGAGCACAAGGACGAACCGCACGAACCGCAAGTGGTGGGAGGAGTGCTGGACGACCACGCACCGCACGGCACCGTGCGACGCGTTCGACTACATCGAGTCGTCTTCCGCCGCATCTGCGCGTCAAGTGGTAATCCCGTAACTGTAACTAGTAGTAGATCCCGGGCGATGAGGTAGAAAAAATTTTGTTTTCCGCTAGCGTAGCACCCTCATAACCCAACAAAGGTATCGGAGCTCTATACTTTGCGTTGTTATAGGTTCTGATGTCGCATATGTGATATGCATGGTTTTAGATGAGTCTCTCGATCTTGGTTCATGATCTTGCCGCGTTGGTCTTGTAACGATCTACTCGTACCGGCCGGAATTCCGCCATCCGAGTTAAGTGATACATGTAAATCCAATCACGGCAAGTTAGAGATCAATCGCATTGATCGAATTGAACCCTAGGTCAAGTGCCGAGCGCATGTGATGCGCGGCGGTGGCAGATTGGATCAGCCACCGGCGCCGGGTTGCCGAGAAAAGTTCTGTTCGTAAAACAGCCGTAACTTTTTAACCGTAACTCGGATCGAGACGATTCTTAAACGAAAGTTGTAGAGAAAAAAAAAATTACATCCACCCCAAACCATCAGTTTGGCCCGAGCCAGATTTGCGAAAAACGGCTTGGAAGATAGAGTTTTTCGCAATTTACTTTTTTGTAGTCGGAATCGGTTACCTCTGTTTTGCAGTTTTGATGACTGGTATAGCCCTTATGTGTATGTGATGCATGTATGAACAATGGGCTATACCAAGTCATATCTCGTGTTTATGCCGTTCTTACTATGTTCTACTTTCATATGCTATAATGTTTTTGTCTACATTCGTATGTGTATTGAAGTAGAACGATCCCTCGCAATGTTTAAGTTTGTGCTCCCCCAAACCTTGCACTTCAGCCGCTGTCCCGTACTATCGATGGTGGGTCTATGAAATTAGGGTGCCATCGATTTTCCTTGACTAGACAAAGTTCGTATCGGATACTTACGCGAAGGTTTGGTTGCTTAAACAAGGTCATCCTAACGGTTAGGGACCTTGGAGCATGAGAAGTTGGTAACCCAAGCATAGAGATGCTATCCAACAACAAGAGTCATATGCGATATGATTAGCAAAGAGTTGCTTACCGATCTATCATGTCTTCTAGCGGTGATGCTAAAGCTCACTAGTCGACTTGCTAGTTGTGGGTCTTGAATCACTAAGTTTCAATCGAGGGATATTGATTTTAGTGGGAGTAAATCATATTTGATATTATTTACTCTATCATGGATATTTTGTCTTAGTATTTTGCATTACTTTTGTTGTAGATTAAATAGTGTCTTCTAAGCAACCATTTACTTTGCGTTCGATTCTTGAGAAAGATAAGTTGAATGGAACAAATTTATGCGGATTGGATCCGCAATCGAGAATTGTTCTCGTGGCCGAGAAAAAGAAGGAATATCTAGACACCCCCTTACCGCATGAGCCCGTCAAGGTCGGTGGCCAAGTGTTGGCAGTCCAACAAGCCTAACTTTAAGAGAAAGAAGGGGAAAGAAAAAGGGCAAGGCTAAAGATGAGATCTCTAAGCCAGCTCCGCCCGCCCCCAAAGCCGGACCACCGGCCGATGCTAAATGCTTTCATTGTGGTAAGAATGGTCACCGGAAGAGAAACTGCAGCCGTACTTAGCGTCCTTAGAGAAGGACGGCGGTAGTAAAGGTACTACCGCTCATACGCTTGTTGTTTATGTTACGTACATCTTCCTCGCTAACTCTTATATCAATTCTTGGGTATTTGATACGGATCGGTTGCTCATATTTGCAATACGATGCAAGAAATGATAAGAAGTAGAAGCGTGAAGAAAGGAGAGGTTGATTTCCGCGTGGGCAACAATGCAAGAGTTGCTGCATTGAACGTCGGGACGATGCAACTTCACCGTCGGATTTGTCATGGAATTGAATAATTGTTATTTTGTTCCTAGTCTAAGTCGAAACATTATGTCACCTTCATGTTTGATGAAGGATGGTTATTCATTTGCGAGTAAAGACAATGGTTGTATTATCTCGAAGAATGATATGTTTGTGGCTTTTGTATCCATTGTGAATGGATTATTTATTTTAAATCTTGATGATGCACCTGTCTCGTAATGTTAATGCTAAAAGGCCTCGGCTTAATGAGTTAAGTCCTACATATATGTGGCATTGTCGTTTGGGTCATATAAATGAAAATCGCATGAAGAGGCTCCATGATGATGGACTTCTAACTTCGTTTGATTTTGAATCTTACGAGACATATGAGGCTTGCCTTTTAGGCAAGATGACCAAGACGCCTTTCTCGATTTTCCCGAGAGAGTGTCGACTTATTGGAACTAGTACATAGTGATGTATGTGGACCAATGAGCACGACAGCTAGAGGCGGTTTTCAATACTTCATAACTTTTACTAATGACTTTGGTAGATATGGCTATGTCTACCTAATGAAGCATAAGTCCGAAAACATTTGAAAAGTTCAAAGAATTTCAGAATGAAGTAGAGAACCAACGTGGCAAGAAAATTAAGGCCTTGCGATCTGATCGTGGAGGCGAATATTTGAGTCATGAGTTTAGCAATCATCTTAAGAGTTGTGGAATTGTTCCACAGCTTACGCCACCTGGAACGCCACAGAGAAATGGCGTGTCTGAGCGGCGTAATCGGACTTTGTTGGACATGGTTCGGTCTATGATGAGCCAAATCGGACCTACCTTTATCGCTTTGGGGATATGCTCTAGAAACAACCGCTTTCACATTGAATAGAGTACCATCTAAGTCCGTAGTTAAGACACCATATGAGATATGGACTGGGAAGAGTCCTAGTTTGTCTTTTCTAAAAATTTGGGGTTGTGAGGTTTATGTCAAACGGCTTATATCGATAAGCTAACACCCAAATCGGACAAGTGTTTTTTCGTGGGATATCCAAAGGAAACTTTAGGATATTACTTCTACAACCGCCGAGGGCAAAGTGTTTGTTGCTCGAAACGGTGTTTTCTTAGAGAAAGAGTTTCTCAAAAGAGAGAAGAGTGGACAAAAGGTGTATCTTGAAGAAGTTCAAGATGAGCCGATCGAGAAGGACTCTACGAGTGATGCTAATGTAGCGTAACAAGTTGAGATGCCCGTGGCCACGAAACACCTCCACAACCACGAAGATCGCAAGACTTTGCGAGTTGCGTGGGGATCTGTTATTGTTGGACGATGACGAACCCGCAACATATGCGTAAGCTATGATGGACTCGTATTCCGAGAAATGGCAAGAGTGCCATGAGATCCGAGATAGATTCCATGGGAAATAATCAAGTTTGGAACTTGGTTGACCCGCTCGATGGTGTTAGACCCATCGAGTGCAAATGGATCTATAAAAAGAAGAAAGATATGGACGGAAATGTTCACGTCTATAAAGCTCGACTTGTCGCAAAGGGTTTTCGGCAAGTTCAAGGAATTGACTACGATGAGACATTCTCTCCAAAAGAGCGATGCTTAAATCTATCCGGATCATTCTAGCAATAGCCGCCTATTTCGATTATGAAATTTGCGAGATGGATGTTAAAACAGCCTTTCTAAATGGAAATTTGGAAGAGGACGTGTATATGATACAGCCCGAAGGTTTTGTTGATCCAAATAATGCTGGAAAAATATGCAAGCTTAAGAAATCTATTTATGGGTTAAAGCAAGCATCTCGAGTTGGAACATTCGTTTTGATGAGGTTGTCAAAGGGTTTGGCTTCCGTCGAATGAAGAAGAGCCTTGTGTTTACCAAAAGGCTAGTGGGAGCGCTGTTGTATTTCTAATCTTGTATGTAGATGACATACTATTGATTGGAAATGACATTCCTATGTTGCAATCAGAAAGACTTCACCGAATAATAGTTTTTCTATGAAGGATTTGGGAGATGCGGATACATCTTGGGCATTAAGATCTATAGAGATAGGTCGAAAGGCTAATAGGATTATGCCAAGATACATATATTGACAAGGTGTTGAAACGGTTCAACATGGAGCAATCCAAGAAAGGGTTCTTGCCTATGTCACATGGTATGCGCTTTAGCGACAAGCAATGTCCTTCATCGATGAAGAGCGCAAACGCATGAGTAAGGTTCCATATGCTTCGGGCAAACTTGGGTTCCATCATGTATGCCATGATATGTACTCGCCCGCATGTCTCATATGCTCTAAGTGTTGCGAAAGCGGTGTACCAAGGCAATCCCGGTGAGAGTCACGGACGTCTGGTTAAAAACATCCTTAAGTACTTGAGAAGAACTAAGGATGAGTTCCCCGATCTATGGAGGTGAGGAAGAGCTCGTTGTAAATGGTTACACCGATGCTAGCTTCCAACCGATATAGATGATTCACAATCTCAATCAGTTTCGTGTTCATGGTAAATGGTGGTGCGCAAGAAGTTTGGAAAAGTTCCAAGCGGGAGACAAAGGTCCGATGTCCGATTCTACAACGAAAGGAAGGTGTTTGGATGAGGCGTTCCTCATTGATCTTGGTGTGTACATTGCTAGCCCATTGAATCGTTGTGATAATAATGGGGCGATAGCGCAAAGGAAAGGTGAAATTAAGATATGCAAAATACACACGGATTTGAATATAGCAGATCCGTTGACAAAGGCCCTTCCACAACCTAAGCATGAGGCGCACATGAGGTCTATGGGGATTAGACATCTTAGAGATTAACTCTAGTGCAAGTGGGAGACCGTTGGGAATATGCCCTAGAGGTAATCATAGAGATGATGATATTCCGCTTGTATCCATGATATATAAAGTGTCCATTGAATATCCATTAAAGACAACTTGTATTGATTGGCAATTATGTGAATTGCCCATTGGAACTCTTTTACTAGTATGGTTATTCTATATTCGTCCCTGGTCGGAGTTCATGTGAGGACACATGAATATTAGACTAGCACATTATTAGTTGATGACTATGTTTCACAAGTCATGGACATGGAGATGTCGAACTAATAATGTGGGCACATGTATGACATGTAGGGGACGACCCGACATGAGATTGTCTCTATACACATCATATACGTTATGTCCTTCGACCCGAGATTGTTGTATGTACTCGAGATGTGTATCGACTTGCTTAGGACCGACAAACGCTACTCCGTCACCGGGTAGTTATAAAGGATGTCTTCGGGTTTGTCGAGAAGCATGCTCATGCGAGACATAGACAATCAAGATGGGACTTGTCCCTCTCTAATGAGAGATATATCACTGGATCACTCAAGTGATTGGATCAACAAATGCATGGCCGTGCTTGGGTTAAGTGTTAACCCACGAGTTGAACCATATATCATGTGGCAAGGGAGTAACTTGTATATGGTCGTAGTGGTTCGTCGATATGATCATTTGCGTACGCATAGGAGTTGTCATGCCTTGCTAGAGGCCGGTCATTGTTTATTGGGCGAATAGGAGTATTCGGCCCATGTCTATGTGTGCGTGAACCCATAGGGTCGCACGCTTAAGAGGCCGGAAGCCTAATTCGAGTTGGACTCGAATTAGACAAGGCTTAGGGTTTCTAATGCGTCTCCACCGGAAAGCACATGAGAGACACCTATATAAGAAGAGGGGAGGGGCGTGGCCAAAAAAAAAAACGAAACACAACAAATACAATCCACGCCTTTGGCAGCCACCGTCGCCCTCCACGCTCTCGCCTTCGCTCCTCGCGGACCTAGCAGTCCGGAGGCGCATCGCTTCTTCCTCGTACGTGTGTGACACCTCGGAGGTGCTGCATCTGGAGCACGAGGACGAACCGCACGAACCGCAAGTGGTGGGAGGAGTTGCTGGACGACCACGCAACCGCACGGCACCGTTGCGATGCGTTCGACTACATCGAGTCATCTTCCGCCGCATCTGCGCGTCTAAAGGTAATCCCGTAATCTATAACTAGTAGTAGATCCTGGGCGATGAGGTAGAAAAAGTTTTGTTTTCTGGCTAGCGTAGCACCCTCATAACCCAACAGAAACCTCCACCCGATAGTGATGATGAGAGTGATGATGATGATGACACCACAAAAGAAGAACTATGGGTCATGCTTGAAGATTGCAAAGGTGCTTTCAATGACTCTAGGAAAGAATGTAGGGGCTTGCAAAGGATAAACAAAACCTTGAGCAAGAACTTATAGAGTTGAGGGCTTCTTATGAGAGTCTAAAGGTAGACCATAAGAAGCTAGAGATTGCTCACTCTAAGCTTGAAAAAGCTCATTCTTCTCTAGTTGAGGAGCAAGAGAAAGTGCAACCACAAGTGGTGAACATAGAAAAGAAAAATGTGTCTACATCATGTGATTCACTTGATGATTCAATTGTTGTTGCATCACTTGGCCCTTCATGCTCTTATGCCTCTACTTCATCTAGTAGTGTTGGTCATGCATGTGATTCTACACTAGTAGTTGAGAATGAGTCTCTTAAGAAGGAAGTCAAGGAGCTCAATCACACCTTGGCGAAGGCTTATGGTGGTGAGGACCACTTGCTTATGTGCTTGGGTAGCCAAAGAGCTTCTCTCTACAAAGAGATTGGGCTATACTCCCAAGAAAGGCAAGGCAGCTTTTGGTCCTCACAAAACTAGTTTTGTGAAGAACAATGGTAGCTATTGCAAGAGTTGCAAGCAAGTTGGTCATCTAGAGCATGCATGCAAGAACAAGAATACAAGTGCCTCCTCTTACAAGTTGAATGCTTCTTACATGCTTGTTAAGAGTGAGTGTGGTGTGAGTGCTAGATTTATTGGTACACCATGGATGAGCTCAAAAAGAAAGCTATTTGGGTGCCAAAGACTCTAGTGACTAACCTTCAAGGACCCAAGCAAAAATGGGTACCTAAAGCTTGATGTCTTCTTGTAGGTCAATTACAAAGCCGGAGGAGGCATTGGGTGCTTGATAGTGGTGTATCAAATCATATGACCTTGAAGATAGTATGTTCAAGTCACTTGACAAAAATGACAATGGTGGATTCAACTCCATCATTTGGTGACAATAGCAAGGGTGATGTCATGGGGCTTGGAAAGGTTGCAATTTCCAATGAGAAGGATCTCTCCAATGTGTTGCTAGTTGATACTTTGAACTTCAATCTTTTGTCGGTGGCACAATTGTGTGATCTTAGCTACAAATGCATATTTGATGACAAGCAAGTTGAGGTGGTGAGCAAGGATCAAGCAAATATCATCTTCAAGGGGTTTAGGCATGGAAGCTTATACTTGGTGGATTTCAATGCTAGTGAAGCTCAACTTTCATCATGTTTGATTGGCAAGTCAAGCAAGGGATGGCTATGGCATAGGCGCCTTGGACATGTTGGTATGAAACAATTGAACAAGTTGGTGAAGCATGATCTAGTGAGAGGCTTGAATGATGTCACATTTGAGAAGGATAGACCTTGTAGTGCATGTCAAGCCGGCAAGCAACATGGGAACTCACATCCCAAAAGAATGAGATGTCAACTTTAAGAGCGTTTGAGTTGTTGCATATGGACTTGTTTGGCCCAACTCACTACACATCAATTGGGGGCAACAAGTATGGTTTTGTGATTGTGGATGACTACTCAAGATACACATGGGTGTTCTTCCTCTATGACAAAAGTGAAGTCTATGATCTATTCAAGTCATTTGTCAAGAGGGTGCAAAATGAGTTTGACACTACCATCAAGAAGATAAGAAGTGACAATGGGAGTGAATTCAAGAACACAAGAGTTGAAGAGTTGTGTGATGAGCTTGGAATTGTGCATCAATTCTCACCAACCTACACTCCACAATCCAATGGTGTAGTTGAGAGGAAGAATAGGACCTTGATTGAGATGGCAAGAACTATGCTACTTGAGTACAATGTGAGTGAGAAGTTTTGGAGTGATGCAATCAACACGGCTTGCTACTATAGCAACCGCCTCTATTGCCATGGGAAGTTAGAGAAGACTCCATATGAAATCTTGAATGGAAGGAAGCCCAATATTGCGTACTTAGGGTCTTTGGTTGCAAGTGCTACATACTCAAGAAGGGGCAAAGACTTGGCAAGTTTGACAAGAGATGTGATGAGGGATTTCTTCTGGCTACTCTACTTCTAGCAAGGCCTATAGAGTGTGGAACTTGGCTAGTGGGCTAGTCGAAGAGGTTCATGATGTTGAATTTGATGAAACCCAAGGCTCTCAAGTTGGAGATCAAAATCAAGAAGATGTGGGTGGAGATAAATTGAGCAATGCAATGAGACACATGGACATTGGTGACATTAGGCCGAGGCAAGTTGATGATGGTGATGAAGTGCAAGTGCCAACTCAAGTGGTGATAGAAGATTCCAATGAGACAAGCACAAGTGGTACTCAACATGATGATCAAGATCAAGGTCAAGCAAGCAATGCAAATGAGCTAGTTCTTCAACCTTCCAACATTGCAAGAGATCATCCTCTAGATCATATAATTGGTGATATTCAAAGAGGTGTGCAAACAAGATCAAGATTGGCTAGCATATGTGAGCACTACTCCTTTGTGTCATTCATTGAGCCACCAAGATTGATGAGGCATTGAAGGATCCAGATTGGATAAATGCCATGCATGAAGAATTGAACAACTTCACTAGGAATGAAGTTTGGGAGCTTGTTGAGAGGCCAAAGAAGCACAATGTGATTGGAACCAAGTGGGTTTTCAAGAAAAAGCAAGATCAAGATGGCTTGGTGGTGAGGAACAAAGCAAGACTAGTGGCACAAGGGTACACACAAGTTGAGGGTCTTGACTTTGGAGAAACATATGCACCGTGGCAAGATTGGAGGCAATTAGAATCTTATTAGCCTATGCTTGTGCTCACAACATCAAGCTCTATCAAATGGATGTGAAGAATGCATTTCTCAATGGCTTCATCAATGAGGAAGTGTATGTTGCACAACCTCCCGGTTTTGAAGATGACAAGAAGCCCAACCATGTCTACAAACTCAAGAAGGCATTGTATGGCTTGAAGCAAGCTTCAAGGGAATGGTATGAAAGATTAAGGGACTTTCTCATATCCAAAGGCTTCAAGATGAGAAAAATTGACACCACTCTCTTCACTAAGAAGATAGAAAATGATTTGTTTGTGTTGCAAATCTATGTGGATGATATCATTTTTGGATCAACAAATCAATTCTTTTTGTGAAGAGTTTGCTAAGATGATGGCTAGTGAGTTTGAGATGTCAATGCTTGGAGAGTTGAGCTACTTCCTTGGTCTTCAAATCAAGCAAATAAAGAATGGCACCTTTGTGAGTCAAGGCAAGTACATCAAGGACATGATCAAGAAGTTTGGGTTCCAAGATGCTAAGGCCATTAGTACACCTATGGGAACCAATGGTGGTTTGGACATTGATGATAGTGGCAAGATGATTGAGCAAAAGCTATATAGATCAATGATTGGAAGCTTGCTATATGTGACCGCTTCAAGGCCGGATGTCATGTTTAGTGTGTGCATGTGTGCAAGATTTCAAGCTTCTCCAAGAGAGAGTCACTTGACGGCAACCAAGAGGATATTGAGATACTTGAAGGGTACCCAAGATGTTGGTCTATGGTATCCCAAGGGGTCAAGCTTTGAGTTGACCGGATACTCCGACTCGACTATGCCGGCCGCAAGATTGATAGAAAGAGCACAAGTGGAACATGCCAAGTGCTAGGAAGATCTCTTGTGTCATGGTCCTCAAAGAAGCAAAACAAAGGTGGCACTTTCCATCGCCGAAGCCGAATATATTAGTGCGGAGAATTGTTGTGCACAGTTGCTATGGATGAAAGCCACCTTGAAGGACTATGGGATCAAGTTCAAGCATGTGCCTTTGTTTTGTGACAATGAAAGTGCAATCACGATGACAAACAATCCGTTCAACATTCAAGAACCAAGCACATTGATGTGAGGCACCACTTCATTAGAGATCATCAACAAAAGGGTGATATTAGCATTGAAAGCATTGGCACCGAAGATCAACTAGCCGACATATTCACCAAGCCTCTTGATGAGAAGAGATATTGCAAGTTGAGGAATGAATTGAACATACTTAGCTTCTCCAACATGGATTGATGCACCCCATATATGACATGCCTCTCCTCCAACATAGCAAGGTAAAGTTGGTTGTTGCATCTCATGCATCCTTTGCTAGTTGTGTAGACATGTGTACATGTGCATCTTGCTAGGATCATTCATTGCAAATCAAATGAATTTGAAGGATATATTGCACCACTATTGTTTCTATGCTTGATTTGATCTAGTGGTGGCATATAACTTGTTTGTGAGCTTGTGAACCTAGTGTTGAATCTTTAGCACTTGCTCATGATGTGTATCTCAACATGGTCAAGATAACCCTTATTCTTATGAGGTGTGAAGAAGCTTGCCCTTGGTTCAAACCGAGATACATTTTCTAGGCATGTGATTTAGATTTGGCCATAGTTGATTGACTTGTTTCTCTCATCTTATGCACCCTTCTTGGTCATTGATGACAAAGGGGGAGAAGAAAGTATACACCTAGGGGGAGAAGTTTCTTCACCTAGGGGAGAAATAAGTCACAAAGAGCAATGGAAGGGGATCAATTTTTTATGATATGACCCAACCATGAGCACACAAATATGGGGAGCAAGCTCATAAACTATTTGTTGCATATTATGTGTGCATTCATGATGATATGGAGCATTGCAAGCTAAATTCAATATTCATGCTTGTTTAGTGTAATGCTAGTATAGCACTTGATTGTTGAATTGAAGTACTAGCATGCTTAGGTGGTTTCTAGACATAGAGTTTCTCTTATTCAAGTACCTTGCTTTAATGTGATCTCATGGGGTATCTTGAGTTTTGATGATGTCTAGATTCCCATGGTGCTAAGGAAGGTTTATTATCGCACTCCGATTGGTATCACGCTTCAAAAGTCAATTCTATAAACCTTAGTACCATTTTAGTTGTGTTAACTCTCACACAAGTCTCATCTATGCATGTGTGCTTGAAAATCGACCAAACATTTGATGCACACATGTAGGGGGAGCTACCACTACCAAAACCGGAATTGAAATGCTTGTCCAATCCAAGATTCATCATCAATTACCAAAAAGGGGGAGATTGAAAGCTCCGGTTTGGTTTTGGTAATTAATGACACTCAACGTTGCTAATGCTTTGCTCTAAGTGTGGTTAGACACATAGCAACGTGACGATGGATGATGGAGCATGGTGATCACGGTGACGAACATGGTGGACATGTGAAGTGATCAAGCTCCTATGATGAATGGAAACGGCCGTGGAGATCAAGGCGAAGGTATACTTGATAGGGCTTTCCGGTTTGGTGATCAAGACACTATAGAGTGTGATCACATTTAGGATCGATAACCGACTATCAAGAGGGGTTTCCTCGGTTTCATTCGCGGTCCTAAGTGCCTCTAGTTGTGACTTTGCATGATGCATGAGAGGCTAACTAGAGAGCTAACACTTGCCGACGTGATCGTGAGAAGATACGCTAACTCCGTGCTTGAGAAGTGATCTACTCGTGGAGTTAGCACCTTGGACAAGTGGTTTGGAGATCGGATCGACGACGGCGTGACATCGAAGATCAAACGGGGAAGGTGACAAGTCGCGGGCGCCGGACGCGGCGCCCGGACGCAGCCACGCGGGCGGACGCGTCCGGCGCGTCCGGAGCCGGGTACGAGTGGCCGGGCGTAGCGAGCGCCGGACGCGGCGGCAGACGCGTCCGGCGACGGCCGGACGCCGACCAGAAACTTTCTGGCTCAGCGCGCTCGTGCATGGTTCACCCGCTGGACGCGCGCCGGACGCACGCGTCGGACTCGGGCGGTTCACTGTTCTTCGTCCGGCGCCTGATGACGTGGCGACTTTAAACTTCAACGGTCGACTGACGACGGCGCGCGGCGGAGCGGCGACGCCCGCCGAGGGCAACGGCTCTATTTCGACCTTGGGTCTATAAATAGAGGGTTGGCCGGCTTGGGAAGTCTCTCTTCACCATTTCTACTCACTTGAGCATACTTTGAGCAGAGACACTCCCCCACTCATCTCTTTGATTCCTTTACTAATCTTGAGAGAGATTTGAGTGAGAGCAAGTGATTTGCATTGAGAATTGCATCTAGAGGCACTTGTTCATCGAGTGAGCTACGGATTCTTATTACTCTTCGGTGATTCCCATCACCGTAGAGGGTTTGGAGCAGCGGGTGGTGGTTGAGCTTGACTTGGTGATTGTTCGAGGCCACACCGGGTTCTTGTGAGGGGTTCTTGATCCTTCCCCGCGGGAGTTCGCGAAAGGATACTCTAGTGGATTGCTCGTGGCTTATGGATCCTTGTCTTGTGTGGAGATTGTGGCTCCCCATTGGGGTATTTGGCACCGAGCCAATTGAGCGGGCAACTCACCAAGCAAGTGTATCGCCACAACGAGGAGTAGCTTGCCGGGAAGCAAGTGAACCTCGGTAAAAAATCATTGTGTTGATTTGTGATTGCCGAGGCTTCGACCGCCTTGTGATTGTGCTTGAGCTCTCTAGGTGATTGGCTTCTACACCGGTGATTGGCGATCTTCTACTCTTCGCGGAGGTATAATCTTTGATCATATCTTTACTTTCCGCAAAGTAGAGTTGCTTGTTGTGGTCGGTCGGGAACCACTCATTGTGTAGCTTAAATCCCGTGGGTAGAATTGCTTGGTTGGTTTCGGTGAACCGACATTGTGTAGTTTGATCAACGTTGTTGTGTGTGCAATTGAGTTGAGTAGCCTTGCATGATAGGATGGCTTGCTTAGAGTAGTAGAAGCAATTGCTTTGCACATTTGCCGCCTTGCTATCTAATTGGGTTGTCTAGTGTTCTTGCTAGAAATTTTATTAGGCTATTCACTCCCTCTAGCCATTGTGACCTTTCAACAGACAAGGTGAAGACTTTTGTTAGAAGGGCACAAAGAGAATTTGGTCTCCAAATTAAGAAGATAAGAAGTGATAATGGGACCGAGTTCAAGAATACTCAAGTTGAAGAGTTCCTTGAAGACGAAGGCATCAAGCATGAATTTTCAGCACCATACACCCCCTAGCAGAACGGTGTAGTAGAGAGGAAGAATAGAACACTCATTAACATGGCAAGGACAATGCTTGATGAATACAAGATGTCGGACCTATTTTGGGTTGACGCCGTCAAGACCGCTTGCCATGCCATCAACCGTCTCTACTTGCACAAGAAGCTCAACAAGACTTCCTATGAGATTCTAACCGGTAACAAACCAAAGGTGTCTTACTTTAGGGTGTTTGGGTGCAAGTGTTTCATACTTAACAAAAGACCCAAAACCCCTAAGTTTGCATCTAAGGTAGATGAAGGAATTCTTATTGGTTATGGATCAAATGAGCATGCCTACCGTGTCTTCAACAAAACCTTGGGTAGAACTGAGGTCACGATAGATGTGACATTTGATGAATCTAACGGCTCTCAAGTAGAGCAAATTGATTCAAGTGTTGTAGGAAAGGAGGATCCACCTTGTAAGGCAATCAAGCAAATGGCCATTGGCGATGTAAGACCACAAGAAGAACAAGGATCAGATGATGAGGATCCCCAAGCTGCTGTTGCACCAATTTCCGCTGACAAACTCTGTAAGAAGGTGCAGCACTCTCCTGCTGGAGAACAGCAGTGCGGCAGTGCCGCGCCCTCCACCTCAGCAGCAGCTTCTCCAACTCCTACTTCACCAGTTCAAGGGCTCAACCTGGAGCCTATACTTGAGCAAGTGTTGACGGCATTTAGACCCTGTTTTCATCTCATGAAAGCCGTCAACATTGGTCACATTTAAGAGCTACACCCAGCAAACGAGTAGTGATATAGGTGCAATTCACTTGGTTCCACATGTACATGTCACTATTTGGATGCGGTACAAACAGTACTAATCAAGACCGAACAAGCATGGATGGAGCAAATTTGAGCAAGCTCCAAACGAGCAAGCAAGACAAGTGACAAGTCGTACTGCACCGGAGGCCGCCACATGGGCCCGCAGGCCCAAGGCCAGTCGGCCGACCCGCCCTTGGTGGCGGACACCTTGGCACTTCACGCCCAAACGCCACCCGGACCTTCTAGAAGGCCGAGTGGGACCCACCCGTCACCAACCATAGGTCGGCCGACCGTGGGTTGGGCCCCACTTGAGGCCGGTTTGCTTCCACCGCCTTCCGCATGACTGCCACGTGTCCTACACCGAGCATCATCCATTCAAGTTAGTGGGAAGGTCGGTTTGATCCAAGGGTGTAGAAGAGATATCACGCGGATCGCTGACGTGGCGCTGGAGTAACCCCTACTCCATCTCTCCTATAAATACCCCCTCTAGCTTAGTCCAAAATGCACCATGTATCATAGTAAGAGCTACTATTAAGCTATAGTGTGAGAATAGAGGGAAGAGAGTGAGGAGTTCCGGCGGAGGAGTCCCTACTGTCGAGTCTTCTTTCCGAGACGCCTCGGCGGATGCTTGTCTTCTAGTAAGTTTACTATCTAGTTGCTTTCATCCGAGTACTTTCAATATTTACTTTCTGCCTTAGTTTATCTTAAGTGTACACCCTTTCTCGCGGCACATTGCTCTCTCCGAGCGGGCGTATGTCGTCTTGAGTGAAGTACTTTAAACCCCGGCCGTGTTTAGAGTAGTAGAGATAGTGTAGGCGCGGTGTCTAGACTAGATCTCGCCGGTGTGAACATCTCGTGCACCCGTGAACGCCCACAAGTGTAGTGTGACAGCCTTCCGTTGGGACCTTGGAGTTCTCCCCGAGTGTGTTGTTAGGTTAGATTGTAGGCCTACTTTGGGGGTCGCCTGTGCATTATTTTAGCATCCCGTCTCGTCCTTCGGCCGCACGCAGAAAGATAGAGTTAGTGCTCACGTACCCTTAGGATAAGCTAAGTTAGAATCGAATACTAGAATTACCTCTCGAACCCATCCCTTGGCCTAGTTAGTCCACTTCTCGTTCCCTGTGGAAAATACGATACTTGGAATACTCCCGGTGAAGTGCTACATTGACTACCCGTCCGCTTGCGGTAATCCCATTTGCCACATCTGGTGTCAACAAGCATTTCTGGCGCCGTTGCCGGGGAACGGTAGCTGGTTAGCTAGAGCCATAGTCATCAAATTATCCTTGTTAGATTAGAATCCTATTTACCTATCCTATGGATCAAACAACCTTTTTGATTACGCGGCTCCAACGGCGCCGAGTTGGAGCCGCCTAGTTCTTCTCGAGGCTATTTTAGCAGCCCGCTATGAACTTCGCCCGAGTCTCATAGCGATGGTTCAGGAGAATCCCTTTTCAGGAGAAGGAGATGAAAACCCATACACCCACTCACGTGATTTCGAGCAACTCTGCTCGTGCATTCACATCCAGGGGACGAGACGAGTTACCCTTAAGTGGAAGCTTTTTCCGTTCTCTTTAACGGGAAAAGCTAGACGCTGGTACTCTTGTTACGTAGGTAGTGTAGACGGAGAGTGGGAGAAGTTACAAGCCAAATTTTGCCTGACCTATTTCCCCATCTCCCGTGTAGCCCGTCTCCGCAGAGATATCCTAAACTTCCAACAAGAAGAGAAGGAGTCTCTAGGTGTGGCATGGACATGAATCATGGACTTAACGTCCTGGGTCCGTACTTAGCCATACCCGAGCCAACGTTAATGCAACACTTTTATCTCAAATTAGGTAAAGTTTCGCACAATTCCTAGATCTAGCCTCGAAGGGAGCATTCCTTCACTTACCCATTAGTGAAGGTAAGGTAGTCCTAGCAACCGTACTAGACAATACCCCTACACCGATGATCATAGTGAAGCCCCGAGGAAGACCAAACCCCTAGGGACGAAACCGCGACAAACAATATCACAACCCAAGCTGACGAGCCTCGAACCACAAACACCTCCAAGGGAAGAAGTAATTCACCCCTTGGAATATCGCTTGAACATCAAGACAAACCTTTTTGCCGATTTTGGCAATGTCTCAAACCAACTCGTGCAAAAGAAACCCGATAGAGGCCCAAATAAACACATCTCATCACGCTTAGAGGCACGTTACCTTAAGGCAACTGCCCAAGAGCTAATGTCTGTTATGAGCAGCGAATGGCTGAGGGAAACAGAGATGTCGTCTGATGTCATCAGACTTCTCTCCTGTTTCACAACCATTCCCTGTGTCATAGGTAGGATCACTATCGAATCTCTTTACGACCCAGCCATAGGAGCAAATGTAATGTCTAAAACTTTAGCAACAACACTCCTCGGTGAGGAACCGTTAATTCCACCGACAAATTTCTCAAACTACCGTCTGGGAAATTAGTCAAGAGCTGCGCCTTGCACGAAACGCACTAGTCACCATTAACAAAGTAAATGTCCTCCTAAATTTCTACATCTTTGATGTAGAGGACATTGACTTGTTAATTGATATCCGCCCCTCGCATTTCGAGTGAGTTTCGTAGCGGGTACGTTAGGGGTCAACTAGGGAAAAACACGAACCTTTCGCCTCCTTTGTCGGTTCAATTAATACCAAATCGAACAACACCCCGAAATTGACCCAATAGAGGAGGTAATGGTGGCACCCATATAGAGGCATCAATGCCTGATACACAAGAAGAGGCTGAGGATTACATCGAAGAACTAGAAACAAACCCTGACCTAGACGAGCCCTTAGAGCTAGATGAATCCGAACCACAACCTAAACCCTCCATAGAACTTAAGCCACTTCCTTCTGGGCTTAGGTATGCCTTCCTTAATGGTGATAGAGACAAACCAGTCATTATTAGTGATCGCTCAAGAAGAGACCGCTAGACTTATCGCCGTTCTAGAGAAGTATAATTCAATCTTAGGATACTCCCTCCAAGACCTTAAGGGGATTAGCCCCGCTCTTTGCACACATCGCATCCCAATAGAACCCGACGCTACACCTTCGAGAGAGCCTCAAAGGAGGCTAAATAATGCGATGAGAGAAGTAGTAAAGAAGGAGGTCTTGAAGCTCTTGCACGCGGGCATAATCTACCTTGTTCCAAACAAGAGTGGGTCAGCCCCGTACAAGTAGTACCTAAGAAAGGAGGAATGACGGCGTTAAAAATGACAATAACGAACTAATCCCACAACGAACCGTCACGGATGGAGGATGTGCATAGATTACCGAAAACTCAACAAGGCTACAAAGAAAGATCACTTTCCGTTACCATTCATCGATGAGATGCTGGAACGGTTGGCGAAACACTCTTTCTTCTGTTTCCTTGATGGGTATTCAGGTTATCATCAAATCCCAATCCATCCCCGATCAAAGTAAGACGACATTTACATGCCCTTACGGGACATATGCATATAGGCGCATGTCTTTTGGCCTATGCAATGCTCCCGCTTCCTTCCAAAGGTGCATGATGTCCATTTTCTCAGACATGATTGAAGAAATCATGGAAGTCTTCATGGATGACTTCTCCGTCTACGGCAAGACCTTTGATGGATGTCTTGAGAATCTGGAGCGCGTCTTACAAAGATGCGAAGAAAAACACTTGATCCTAAACTGGGAAAAATGCCATTTTATGGTTAGGGAAGGGATAGTGTTAGGACATAGAGTGTCCGAGCGTGGAATAGAGGTAGATAGAGCTAAGATAGAGGTCATAGAACAGCTCCCACCTCCCACGAATGTTAGAGGAGTGCGTAGTTTCCTTGGTCACGCCGGTTTTTATAGGAGGTTTATACAAGATTTTTCGCAAATCGCTAGGCCTTTAACAAACCTCGCTAGCTAAAGACGCACCCTCCGATTTTAATGATGAGTGCTTAGATGCATTTTATTACCTTAAGAAAGCACTTGTCTCTGCGCCAATCATACAACCCCCGATTGGTCGCTCCCTTTGAGATAATGTGTGATGCTAGTGATTATGCTTGTAGGAGCCGTCTTAGGACAAACTAGAGATAAGAAGCATCATGCTATCTATTATGCTAGCAAAACACTAACTCGGAGCTCACTTAATTATGCAACCACTCGAAAAAGAGCGTTAGCCGTAGTGTTTGCTATAGACAAGTTTAGGTCTTATCTCGTAGGAGCAAAAGTGATCGTTTACACCGATCACGCCGCTCTAAAATACTTATTTACTAAGAAAGACGCTAAACCAAGATTGATAAAGTGGATCCCGCTACTCCAAGAATTTGACTTAGAAATAAAAGATAAAAAGGGAGTAGAAAACTCGGCCGCAGACCACCTTTCTAGGATGCAGGTTGAAGACAAACAAAGTTTGCCTATCAATGATTGTCTTCGGACGACACACTTCTCAAGGTGTCGGCTACTCGCCCGGTACGCAAACATCGTCAACTACATGGTCTCTCGCTATGTACCTCCGGGGAAGATAAAAAGAAGCCGATTAAGGAGAGCAAGGCACATCTTTGGGACGACCCTTACCTCTATAGGGTCCGTCAAGATGGGATGCCGAGACGGTGTGTACCAAAAGAAGAGGGCATCCGATTATTAGAAAATGCCATGGGGCTGAATATGGAGGCCATTATGGTGCATTTAGAACCCATGCCAAGATCCGGCAAAGTGGATTCTATTGGCCTACCATGTACTGAGACACCAAGGACTTCATCAAAAGGTGTGAGAGGTGCCAACGACACGGGAATATCAATACCCGTGACGCCATGCCCCTCACGAACAACCTTCAAGTGGAGCTCTTTGACGTCTGGGGGATAGATTACATGGGTCCATTCCCACCATCACAAGGATATGAATACATCCTGGTGGCAGTGGACTATGTATCAAAGTGGGTCGAAGCAATGCCGTGTAGGTCGGGCCAGACTCAAAACACGCCAAGGCAATGTTTCATGACACCATCCTCCCAAGGTTCGGCACCCCAAGGCTAGTCATCGCTGATGGAGGCAGCCATTTCATTGACGTAAGATTACAAGAGTACTGAAAGGAATGGGGATAAGGCACAATGTGGGTACACCTTATCACCCCCGCATGCGGACAAGCGTAAACTTCGAACAAGCAAATCAAGAGCATTCCCGCAAGACCTCACAATGAGATGGGATCGGCATGGAAAGGCAGACTTCCCGATGCACTCTGGGCATACCGGACCGCATACAAGACCCCTATCGGTATGACCCCGTACCAGCTTGTATACGGAAAGACATGCCACCTGCCCGTCGAGTTGGAGCATAGGGCACATTGGGCCATAAAGAGGTGGAATATGGACCTGCCCTCAGTCGGCAAACATCGAAAGATCCAGATCTCAGAGTTGGAGGAATGGAGAGAGCAAGCTTATCACAATGCCAGAATTTACAAGGAGAAAACCAAAAGATGGCATGATAAGCGAATCAAGCAAAAAGAGTTCCATCCGGGGAACAAGGTACTCATGTTCAACTCCAGGGTCAAACTCTTTGGCCATGGAAAGTTAAGGAGCAAATGGGAAGGCCCGTACCTGGTGGTCGACGCCACAACACATGGAGCCGTGACGCTGCAGGACAACGACGGCAACATCTTCAAGTTAAATGGCCACCGCCTTAAGCTTTTCTATGAACATGATTTCGTACAAGAAGAATTAGACATGATAGATTTTGTATTACATACTAATCACTAAAATCTACATGTTTATTTCATTAACATGCTAGCTTTAATACTTTACAAACTCTTAAACCGCATGTAACTTGGCTTGGTTAGAAATAGGGGTAGAACGTAAATTTCTAGGAACACTTGAGCACTTGGGAGCTAGTCCCTAGGAGCCGTGTGTGTAGGTCGACCGACTGTGTTTTGGCACCCACTCGAACCCGGGTGGTGCGGCCAAACCAGACCTCTGTTTGGTCGACTAGACTCAACTAGGGTCTGGTCGACCGACCAAGGAATTCGCGATTTGAACTCGCAGAAATCCTTGGAACGGCTACGGGAGCCTGTAGTTCAAATTTGAACTCAAACGGGGCAAAACCCCTGGTCGGCCGACCGGGCTTTTCGCCAATTCGAACTCGGTGAAGGAGTAGGATCGGTGGGAAGGCATCTCCCAGACGCTCCCTTTCGAATTCTTTCGAAATCCGCCGAAACCCTCTCCTCCACCTTGCCTTTAAAAGACCCCTAGGACTCTCCTCTCTTCCCGCAACACTCTAGCCTAGTTCATCACCTCCATTGCCCAATTGAGCCGCCCTTGATCATCATCCACCTTGCCATGGCGCCACCCACGAAAACCACCAAATCGTCCCTCGCCCGGACTCACCCATGCCTCCGCGGCCGCTCGGGCCGCCGACATGGATCATGCCATGGCAAGACACGTGATGGATCCAGAGCCACCGGCCATGGTGCCACCGACGGGAGGCCTACCGGGAAAACCCCCGGTCGGCCGACCAACATTTTGGGTCGGCCGACCCCGCAGGCGTGGCCGCCCGACCACCCCCGGCGTCCTACCCGGTCGGACCATCATCGCGCTCCTCGACTCCGAAGAGGACCCTGGAAATCTCCCGCGAGGTCCGCCACGCCAAGGCGACCCGTCACGGGTCAATTGGCATTGAAGAACACGCCACCCGCAGGGCTAAGGAAGCCCCGATCATCGTCTCCGCCAACACCGGGCAGCTCAAGTTTTGAGCCGTCCCGCACGCCGCACTTCCGCCGGATCAAGGGTCCCCGGACCGGGATGGGGAAGACCCTCATCCCACCATTGGACTCGATGATCGCATGGTCCCGAGGGAGTCGAATGACTCCACCGCCTCCCATCCGGAGGCACTTGTCTCCACCGCCATCGAGGCCCACCGGGGCTCTTTGAGGGTGAGGAGGAGAAGAGCGACATGGAGAAACTTCTCGTGTCACGGCGAACTGGAGGGAGAAGAACGAGACCCTCATGGAGACGGTGGCGGAGCTTAGGATTGCCCACATGGACATGCTAGATGCATTCCGTGACCCGCGCATTAGCAATAATGCGAAGGTCAAGAGGATTGCAAGGGCAATCGATAAGGAGGATCTACTAGAGATCCCCTCTCCCTAGAATAAAAATAGTTTTTAGAGACTAGGCACTTTTGTTTTTAAAATTTCCTTAGTTGATTTCCTTTTTGAATTTTAAATTTCCCATTATAATGTATAGTGCCTATGAATTTGATTTTAATACAAAGGAAGATTGGAAAGAAAAGGTTGTTTAACCCTATTGGTGCACTTTGCCACCAAAAGGTATGTGCATTTCACTTTGTTTTTGCTATGTCATTTTCATAGTGAACAAAGCCCAAGTGTGAGTCCGCCGACTCCCGAAACATGAAAAAATGGTGAAACAGTACGATTCAAGGTGCCGACGGTTTTGCAAGTTGGCACGATGAAGGTCGACCCGAACCATCGGCCGGCCGACCGACACTTTGTGCCAATTCGGCAAACCGAGTACACCGCGCTAACCAGGAGACCGAGAGGAGTCGGAACCGGAGCCACGGAGCCCGTGTCCAGCCGGTCGACCGACTGTTGGCCCGGCCCACCAAACCCGCCTCTATGCAGAACACCGCGCTGCCTGGTATGTCCCTCCTACTCCTTTCCCTTTCTTTTCAGTTTTCCTTAATTGTTTACTTATTTGTTTTTAAATAATAAATAAATAAAATAATAATAAAATGAAGACTTGCATCTAGAACTTAAAACTGCTTGATCTATGACATTTAGAGATAGAGGCTTTGCTAAACTTTACTCTTGCACATGATCATTCTTGTGGGTCAAATATTCTTAATAGGACCATCATATTGACTAGGTTGTTGATAAATGTGATATAATTCTCGGCTCATGCTCCATGTCTTTCTATCTAAAGCACTTAGAGGTTTAATTTTGAAAACGTCATAAAACTATAGTGTCACTACTCCTCAATAGTGCTGAATTACCCACCACGGCCATATATATCAAACTTCCAAAAGCCTTCTACATAAGCTACTTGCTTGCATTGAGTTTGGTTAAGACTTGTAGAACCTTTGTAGAGGTTTGTCGTGGCCCTAAGATCAAGATCCACATCACCAAATACGCCGCTTCTAACTGAAGTAAGGTCATGCTACTCCTATCCCGGGAGTACGCATCTAACTACCATTATCATGCTGCTCCTACCCTAGGAGTACGCACTCACCATTCATCGGTTATGCTACTCCTACCTTGGGAGCACGCATCTTACCCCCAAAGATTATGCCACTCCTACACCGGGAGCGCGCATCATCATCCATACCACCATTATTGTGTCGCTTCTACATTGGAAGTATGCACCTTCACCATCTCCTAGATTGCTCCATACTCCAAAAGTTAGAAAATCTCTCTCATATTATCATTTGTTAGGTGAGATGTACCCCAAAAGGCTAGGCATCTATTGAGATAGTGCAAAAAAAAAGATTGATAATAAAGAGCTAGCCTTGTCTCAATAGAGTAGAAAGAGAGATAGCATCAAAAGAAGGAGCAATCTCATCCATCATTCATCCAATTCCTTTTTCATCATCCATTATATTCTCCACTTTACATCTTGATCTAGGGACATGATAAGTCTCTCCGTGGTCCAAGACCTTAATTTCTTCACTAAGACAATATATGCACCGCAAGTATGCTATTCCTTGACATACCTATTCAAGCTCCATATAAAGCCTTATTAGAGATAGGATTTTTTTAAAGGCAAATATATGATGTGCCTTGGTGAGGATTCATACACCACTTGAGTGACTAGAGGTATTAGTTAAGGAGTAGGAATGACACATGTGCTTTATTTTCAAAAATCTATAAAAACTCTAAGTATTAAGGATATGAAATGAGTAGAGAACTGAGCCTAGAGAACTATTCAATTTGTTTCAACAACTGAAGGATTTATGTTAGACAGTACCACATAACTCACTTGAATGATTTCTGCTGGAGTAAACTTAGTACTTGCTGATATCTCAATAATATTGTAGTATCTTTCTCTCTAAACTTTGCTTGAGGACAAGCAAAGACTTAAGTGTGGGGGATCTTGTTGACGGCATTTAGACCCTGTTTTCATCTCATGAAAGCCGTCAACATTGGTCACATTTAAGAGCTACACCTAGCAAACGAGTAGTGATATAGGTGCAATTCACTTGGTTCCACATGTACATGTCACTATTTGGATGCAGGTACAAACAGGTACTAATCAAGCCTGAACAAGCGTGGATGGAGAAAATTTGAGCAAGCTCCAAACGAGCAAGCAAGACAAGTGACAAGTCAGGACTGCACCAGGAGGCTACCACGTGGGCCAGAGGCCCAAGGCC
Source organism: Themeda triandra (assembly GCA_018135685.1). Lineage (NCBI taxonomy): Eukaryota > Viridiplantae > Streptophyta > Magnoliopsida > Poales > Poaceae > Themeda > Themeda triandra. Next base: position 65,340 of record JAENPR010001287.1, on the reverse strand, counting down.
AGTCGGCCGACTCGCCCTTGGTGGCGGGGACACCTTGGCACTTTAGCCACCGCCACCCGGACCTTCTAGAAGGCCGGTGGGACCCACCCGTCGCCCAACCATAGGTCGGCCGACTAGGGGTTGGGCCCCACTTGAGGTCGGTTTGCTTCCACCGCCTTCCTGCATGACTGCCATGTGTCCTACACCGAGCATCGTCCATTCAAGTCGGTGGGAAGGTCGGTTTGATCCAAGGGTGTAGAAGAGATGTCACGCGGATCGCTGACGTGGCGCTGGAGTAACCCCTACTCCATCTCCCCTATAAATACCCCCCTCTAGCTTATTCCAAAATGCACCATGTACCATAGGAAGAGCTACTATTAAGCTATAGTGTGAGAATAGAGGGAAGAGAGTGAGGAGTTCCAAATGAGGAGTCCCGGCTTTGTCGGGAGTCTTCTTCCGGAGCGCTCGATGCTTGTCTTCTAGTAAGTTTACTATCTAGTTGCTTTCATCTCGAGTACTTTCAATATTTACTTTCTTGTCTTAGTTTATCTTAAGTGTACACCCTTTCGCCGGCACATTGCTCTCTCCCCGAGCAGCGTATGTCGCTCTTGAGTGAAGTACTTTAAACCCCGGCCGTGTTTAGAGTAGTAGAGATAGTGTAGGCGCGGTGTCTAGACTAGATCTCGCTGGTGTGAACGTCGATCGGCTGCACCTGTGAACGCCCACAAGTGTAGTGTGACAAACCTTCCGTTGGGACCTTGGAGTTCTCCCGAGCGTGTTGTTAGGTTAGATTGTAGGCCTACTTTGGGGTCGCTTGTGTGCGTTATTTTAGCATCCCGTCTCGTCCTTCGGCCGTAGCGTAAAGATAGAGTTAGTGCTCACGTACCCTTAGGATAAGCTAAGTTAGAACCGAATACGAATTACCTCTCGAACCCATCCTAAGCCCTTGATCATTGCCCGACGGCATCCCTTGGCCTAGTGAGTCCACTTCTCGTTCCCTGTGGAAAATATGATACCTGGAATACTCCCGGTGAAGTGCTACATTGACTACCCGTCCGCTTGCGGTAATCCCGTTTGCCACATCTGGTGTCAACAGCAAGTAGATGCTGAAGGTTTTGAAGATAATGAAGATGAAAGTATTGAGCATCCAATGCTAAGGCAAACAATCCAACGTGACCATCCCATTGACAACATCCTTGGGAGTATCAAAAGAGGGGTAACAACTCGTTCTCACTTGGTCAATTTTTGCCAATTTTACTCGTTTGTTTCCTCTTTGGAGCCTCTCAAGGTAAAGGAAGCACTTGGTGATCCAGATTGGGTCATGGCCATGCAAGAAGAGCTCAACAACTTTGAAAGAAACCAAGTGTGGACTTTGGTGGAAAGACCCAACACAAACATCATTGGTACCAAATGGGTTTTCCGCAACAAGCAAGATGAGAATGGAGTTGTAACAAGGAACAAGGCAAGATTGGTGGCTCAAGGCTATACTCAAGTTGAAGGCTTGGACTTTGAGGAAACCTTTACACCGGTGGCAAGGCTTGAGGCAATTCGAATGCTTTTAGCCTTTGCTGCCCATCATGACTTCAAGCTACATCAAATGGATGTCAAGAGTGCTTTCCTCAATGGTCCCATACAAGAAGAAGTGTATGTCAAGCAGCCACCGGGTTTTGAAGATCCCAAGTTCCCTCATCATGTCTACAAACTCCAAAAGGCGCTCTATGGGCTGAAACAAGCTCCAAGAGCATGGTATGAATGCCTTAAGGAATTCTTGCTTAAACAAGGCTTTGAAATAGGCAAAGCTGATCCTACTCTCTTCACTCATAAAGTTGGAAATGATATCTTTGTGTGCCAAATATATGTCGATGACATAATATTTGGTAGTACTAATTCTGTGTATGTTGAAGAGTTTAGTAGGACTATGACACAAAAGTTTGAGATGTCCATGATGGGTGAGCTGAAGTTCTTCCTCGGGTTTCAAATCAAGCAATTGAAGGAAGGAACTTTCCTAAGTCAAACCAAGTACACCCATGATATATTAAAGAAGTTTGACATGGATAAGGCCAAGCCTATCAATACTCCCATGGCATCTAATGGACATCTTGAGCTTGATTCAAAAGGGAAATCTGCAGACATAAAGGTATATCGCTCCATGATTGGATCCTTGCTTTACCTTTGTGCATCCAGGCCAGATATTATGCTTAGTGTGTGCATGTGTGCTAGATTTCAAGCTGACCCAAAAGAGTGCCATTTAACGGCTGTTAAAAGGATCTTGAGATATCTGGTTCACACACCTAACCTTGGCATGTGGTATCCCAAGGGCTCCAAGTTCACTCTACTTGGATATTCAGATTCTGATTATGCCGGTTGCAAAGTAGAGAGAAAAAGCACTTCGAGGACATGTCAATTCCTTGGACGGTCCCTAGTGTCTTGGAGCTCTAAGAAGCAAAATTGTGTAGCCCTATCCACAGCTGAGGCCGAGTATGTTGCAGCCGGCGCTTGTTGTGCTCAACTACTTTGGATGAAGCAGACCCTTCTTGATTTCGGATGTCGATTCACCAAAATCCCACTTTTGTGTGACAATGAAAGTGCCATAAAGCTTGCAAACAATCCTGTAAACCACTCAAGGACCAAGCACATAGACATCCAACATCATTTCTTGAGAGACCATGAAACCAAAGGAGATATCGAACTTCGCTATGTGAGCACCGAAAAACAACTAGCCGATATCTTCACTAAGCCTCTTGATGAGTCAAGGTTTTGTGAGCTACGTGGTGAACTAAATATCCTTGATTCTAGTAACTTTTTTTGAAATCTAGCATGCCTCTGATTGCTCTACTAGTATGCTAGGACAAAGCTTTTCAAAATTATATTTATGTCTTTTAAAATTCCTTGAAAAATCCTACTCAAATGACATGACCATAGTCTTGTACAGATGATTTGGATCTGGTCATAGCATTTGAGGAGTATATGTTCATATCTATAACTTAGAAAGTCATTTGCTGTTAGTAGCAGTAAGTCTACTGCCAACCACCGCGGCAGTGCCGCGCCCCTGGGGCGGCAGTGCCGCGCCTGGCAGTTTTTGTGCCAGTGTGGTCCGCGGCAGATTGGTGGGCCCGTTTTTCTTTTCTTCTCTTATCTACTCGGCCTACCACATCTTTCCCTCATTCTTCCTCTTCCCCACGACGCAAAGGAGCCGCACCTCCTCCTCTCTCGTGCGAAGGGCGACTCCAAAAGGAGAAGCTGGCGCCGTGCTGCTGCCAACGCGGCACCACCGCGCCACCTGCCACTCTTGCTTCCTCCCCGCTCGTGGAAGCAGTGGCATTAGGGCTTGGCGAAGTCCTTTCTCTTCTCCTCCCTCCAATCCACGTGAAAGGTAAACCCTAGCCCGATCTATGCAATGTTGGGGTACATGTCTTGAATCCTTGTTTCTAGAGATTGATTAGTGGATTAGGAAGAGAAGCTAGCAGAGGATTTGAATCGATTTGGTTTTCCAACGGTCGAGTGAAAGGGAACCTGCGGTAGTACTGCGGTTGGAGTGCAGCAGTGCTGCACTATATCAACTCAGTCCAAAGATTGAGCCTTTACTCGACTGGAAAGGAAACCAAGTTGATTGGGATAACCTACTATCTTCTCTAACCCTAATTCATTCAAATTCTTTCAAGATTCATGGCCATGTACTCAACTATCAAAATGGACTGTGTTTCTGAGACAAAGAAGAAATCTAGAACTTATTGAAGCAAAGGTTTAGCTATGAAACTAAAATGAGAAGTGATTCACTGAATGGACTGCTGTCAGCCACCGCGGCAGTGCCGCAGGGGGAGGCGCGGCAGTGCCGCACCTCCTGTTGCAACAACTAGCAGCAACTTATTCAGTGCATCACCTCCCAAGTTACTTTCATAACTAACCCCTTGTTTCAACTTGTTCTTCACTTCTTTTTCATTCTCTTACACAAGCTATCTAATTGCATAGATGGATCAAGGAGGAGGTAATCAAGGAAAGAGGAAAGGTGCAGCTCTTGCTAAGCAGCCACCTCGCAGAGGAAAGGGAGCAGGAACTTCATCCACTCATGCTGCCCCTTTGACAAGAGAAGAAAGAGAGCAGCAGATCAGAGATGAGGAGATGAGGATTAGAGAGGGATACTCTATTCCTCCAGCTGGACAGCAAGGCACTCCTGAGCACATTGGAGAATTTGATGATAGTTACATCAAGGATGAGACAGATAGCTATGAGATGCATGCTCCTGAAGATACAGCACCTCATCCAGTGATCGATTACTACAAGAAATACAAGATGGTTGAGGCTGAAAGAGAGAGAAATCCCTATGAGCAGAGGCAGGCCAGTGGCATTGACTACAGATTTTGGAATGTCTTTCATTCCAACTTCTATCGCTCTGTGTGCATGAGAAGGAAAATCAGCAACATGGGTTACATTGAATGGGATAAGGTGAAAGCTCAGAAGAAGCCTGAATTCAATGCAGCTGAAAAGATTTGTGAGAGATTTGAGATGAAGGAGATCATGGCCTTCAGGTATGACTGGAACAGGGAGGTGCTTGCTCAGTTTCATGCCACTTATTTTTGGGAGCAGGAGGCAGATGTTGTTCATTGGATGACTGGACCTATGCACTATCGAGTTGACTTCGTCATCTTCTGTCAGATTCTTGGCTTTGGAGAGCAGCACAGAGGCTATGACAGGATACACAGGCATATACTCCCTCCGTCCCGCTTTAGGTGTCATCCGGACACATCCCCAGTTACCAAGGAGATAGGCAAATGACTCTGATACCCCTACATCTCAATCATTTGTCATCTCGTTCATTTGGAGTGACATGCCATCAATGCTATTCACCGATTCCACCACACATCATTTTTGTCACAATAAACAAATCACTAGTGGCATCCATCTTTTCACAACTAGTACATGCAGTAAATATTTTAGTCTTACAAAATCAAAGCGGACACCGAAAATTACATTTCGCTCGGCGGCAAACACCACTTACCGCCAACTTTACACAGGCAAAGCAAATTGAAACTTCAAACTATTGCCGCACACACCACTTAGCGCCAATTTTACACAGCCAAAGCGTGCTTGAAACTTCAAACTATTGCCCCGGTGCCATTTCTTGACCGTGCGGCGGAAATAAGGGCATGGTAACCTTCCTCGTTGTCTTCATTTGAACATTCACCTCTCATCCATCTTCCATGCTAATAGACTTAAACACACAACCGAGAGGAGGGAGGAGAGGAGGTGCCCGATCTCAACAAGATTCCCAGCGGACATGAAGAGGATCAAGATGTAGTGGCTGCAGATGAAGTTTGGGGAGCCGGCCACTTTGGTCTCCCTCCTGATCAAAATGATGAACAAGCAGAAATTAATCAAGGTAAGAACATCTGTTTGTATCACTAGTTCATCTCCTCTCTCTCTCTCTCTCTCTCTCTCTCTCTCTCTCTCTCTCTCTAAGCACATCTGTTTGTATCACTAGTTCATCTCCCTTCCCTCTCTATCTAAGCACATCTGTTTGTATCACTAGTTCATCTATATCTCTCTCTCTCTCTCCTAAACTTAGAATGCTCTCATTTTTTCGGTTCTAAAAAAATGTTGCTTTAGTTCCTCTCTTAAAATCACTAGGATCATCTGGGAATTTTTAGTAAATACCTGTCACCTGAAACACAGCAGATCTCCTATGTATCCTCTTTGTTCTAAAGTTAGTATCAACTGGTGTGCTCTCTGTCTCATAAAGTAACAAGCAAAGTTAGTTACATTTTTTTATAAGGCATGCAGCGCATGTTTGCTTCCAGTTCAAAACTAAATTGCAATCGGAGGGGACAATAACTCAGATGTGCAAGTCACAATGCAATTTCTAATCAACAGCTTGCTTCTGTACCAGGTTACAATGCTGGCCATCTATTTGATTTAAATGATCCACAGGAAGAACTACAACACAATCTGCATGCAGGTGATTATTTCTCTCATGTTCAGTCTTGTTTGCAACAATAATTGTCCATATCAAAAAGTTTCATAATCTCCTCAATTTTTACATTCAGGTTTACTTCCTCCCTACTATAATGTGTAACAACATCTATGAAATTTTATTGTGTACTCTCTGTTCTAAACTAGTACAAACTGTTGTATTAAGAGGGGGGAATAACTCATATGTGTGGGTGACAATGCATTCTTATAATGATCAGCTTGCTTCTGAACCAGGTGACAATCCCAGCTATGCATTTGATTTAAATGACACACAAGAAGAACAAGAAAACCTGCATGCAGGTGATTATTTCTCTCAGTTTTCAGTCATGATTGCAACAATAATTCTCCATGTCAAAAAGTATCATAATCTATTTACTGACATTCAGCACACCATCTACATTTTTTTATAGCAGATGACAACATGGACTTGCAAGAAGAACAAGGTACCTTCGACGATGTTATACATGATTTTGGCGTGTACACGAGATGCTGTTCACATCCTATTTGGTGAAGAGTTGTTGTCCGACTCGGATGACGAAGACTATCAGCAACCCCCGCAAGAAGAAGGAACACATAAGCTCAGGATTTTGACGAAGAGAAAGGCAAGACATATATCAAGATTTGCTTATGATAAGCACTAATGGCATAATACAATGAAATAGCACAACAATTATTGCTTATAAGTATGATGTCCATTTGCACACAGTTCAACGAGTATGGCAGAGAGCAAAAAATTGTTTGGCACAGGGCATACCAGTAGATGTCAGTTCTTTGAAACCTAAGAATTGTGGTCGTAAAAAAATTGAAGTGGACCTCACAAGGGTTGCTGATATTCCCTTAAACGAATGGGGAACCATAAGGTCGTTAGCATATGCTCTTGAAATCGGTAAAAGCACTGTACATAGGTTGTTCACACAAGGCTTGCTACGACGACACTCCAATGCACCGAGGCCTTATTTGAAGGAAGAAAACAAGAAAGCAAGGTTGCGGTGGGTTCTCTCTAAGCTAGATGCAAGTACTTTACGCCAAACAATCCAAAGTTCGAGAATATGAAAAATGTTATTCACTCGGATGAGAAGTGGTTCAATGGTACACGAAGAATATGACCGCGTACTTGCACCCGAGATGAAGAAGATCCACATAGGACAAGTGCAAAACAAGAATTCCATTCACAAAGTAATGTTTTATTCTGCAGTTGGAAGGCCTAGGTTTGATGATGAAGGAAGATGCTATTTTAATGGGCTTATAGGCTTATGGCCTTTTGTGCGTGAGGTACTACTCGTTCTCTACATACAATACTTGCAATTCATTTTAAGCTATTTGGCTCAACTATCTTTATAATTGCGGAACCAAAGAAAAAGAAAAAGTGGCAAATGATCGAGGGGCACACTTATCACAAAGACCATGAAGGTTGATAGGCAAACTATGAGATCTTACATGATCACAAAACTAATACCAGCTATAGCAGCTTGTTGGCCTACAGAATCAAGACATGAGACAATATGGATACAACAAGACAATGCCCCTTCTCATGTACGAGAAGATGATGCTGATTTCAAGCTAGCAGTATCCCAAACAGGCCTAGATATACGCCTAACTAACCAGCCTGCTAATTCGCCTGATATGAACTGCCTTGACCTTGGTTTTTTTGCTTCTCTTCAGTCGTTAACGGATAGAACGACATCTAGAAATGTGGATGAACTTATCCAGAATGTGGTCACAGAATATGAAAACTACAACCCTGTCGTTTTGAATAGGGTATTCCTCACACTACAAGGATGCATGATCGAAGTTATGAAAGATGGTGGAGGCAATAAGTACAATATCCCGCACATGAATAAAGAAAGGCTAGAAGCACTGGGCATGCTCCCTGAAGCTCTAAGTTGTGATAGCCAGCTAGTTCAAAGGGCTTTTGAGTTGTTGAACAATTAGTGTTAAGTTCATGTAAACATCGTGAATCATGCTTTTGCACTGCGCAGCATGTACATATGTGCTCCTGACCTACTTTTATAAAAATTAATATCAGGGAGCCCTACTTTTGGATGTGTATTTTAGTGTACTATTGAACTTATGCGGAAACATGTATATATAGTAGTCCTACTATTGAACTTATACCGAAGGCGAAAAATTCTAGCACCGTAAGTCCTCAATACTAATTTTAGAAGGGAGCACACATGTTCACATACTAATTTTAGACAGGACCACATGTTCAAAAGTCTTCCTAATTTTAGACAGGAGCACACATGTTCAAAAGTCTTCCGCTTCACATCAAAGATTCTACCATGAGAACGTTGTGCATCCAAAAATAATAATTTTCACAAGAACCGACTTCCGCTTCACATCAAAAATTCTACCATGAGAACGTTGTGCATCCAAAAATAACAATTTTCACAACAAACGACTTCCGCTTCACATCAAAGGACGTTGGGCATCCAAAAATAACAATTTTCACAACAACCGACTTCCGCTTCACATCAAAGGTTCTACCATGAGAACGTTGGGCATTCCAATGTGCGCTTGTCGTCAACTCATCACAAATACAATTCATTCAAGGATGATCACCACACACTGAAGCCAAGATTACGGTAGTTAAGAGTAATTTAGTAGCATAGTTCGCAACAAACAACCCCATCATAATTACAAGTAGATCGACAAGGTTGATCACCACATACTAAGATCACTAGCCAACATTCTTGTTTTGACTAACAAGGTTGGTCACCACACACACTAAAGCCAACATTAACATCACTAGCATAATTCCTACCCAAAAGCCAACATTCTTCGAGCAAGTTCAAACCAAACCATACACATCAGCATACCTACATACCATTTCATTGTCACACATTACCAACAGATCAACCCAAAAGCAGCACCTTATCATCAGAAATATGCACAAGTCACTACGGTTTGAAGCAAGCAGGCAACAGAATTTTAAGGGTGCTAAGAAAGGTCTCGTGTAAGATGGGATCCATCTCGGCAAGCTGTACCTTCAATGCTGGATGTAGTTCGTCGGTGGGCGTGGAATTCCCCATAGGGACATCCATAGCCTTTGCAACCTCCGGAGCTGGGTCCGCAGCCATGGCCATTGCACGTCCACGTCTGTAGCCCCGAAACAGACGAGCACGTCGACGGAGGTGTCCACGCCTGCAGTCATGACCGCCTCCATCTTCCTCTGAATCAGGGGCATAAAGCCCCGCCTCCTCGCCAATGTCTTCATCTTCCGAGTCAAGCACATACAACTGGCCGTGGAGACCGAAGCGCAGGCGGCTCCCGCCACTGCCACCACCGGTAACCCCTACCTTCACGGCTTCCTTCGGACTTCCACCATCGGCACACATCTTGGGGATAGGCACGGAGGTCGCGTCGCCTTCCCCAATCCCGTCGCACGGCATGGGAACGGAAATGGAGGTCTCGTGGCCTTCCCCAATCTTCTCGGCGGATCTGGGGAATCCACTGCCGCCCCCAAACACAGGAACGCGCACGGGGCCTCCATCACCGTCGCGACCTGCTTCAACACCAACGACCACCACCTTACTTGGGCGCTCGGGGCTCCCATCGCTGCTGCTGTAGATGGCCAGCTTCACCCCACCTGTGCGACGCCTAACCAGGATCCGCCTCACACAGGGGCGGAAAGGACGGTGGCGGCGTCGGGAACCAGCCTTCACGAGTGAGGCCTTCCCCTTCGTGGATAGAGAAGATCCATTCATGGATGAAGAAGGGGAAGAGGAAGATGCAGTGGAGGATGAGGGAGGCGGCGCGGTCAATGGAGCTGACCGGAGGTGGAAGATGGGGGAGGCGCGGGCGGAGGAAAAAAATTGCGGCGTGGGGCGGAGGGAAATCGCGAAGGTCAGCAGCTCACGGCGGTGGAAGATCGGGGAGGTGGCGCATGGCGGAGGGAAATCGCGGCGCGGCGCGGGGGCCACGCAGTGCGGACGGCGGTTGCGAGAGATTGGGGATCCCGGATGAGGCCGCCGATGTTGGGGATAAGGGTGTTTTTTTTCTTTTTTTTTTTTAAATCACGCTTTGTGTGGCCGACAGCCCTTGGTGCGGGACGGGATGCATGCAGGCCTAGCGGGCGGTAGCGAGCGGTAGCGAGCGACAGATATTCATGGACACGATACTGTCGCCCGGACGACACCTAATCCGGGACGGAGGGAGTAGATCCTATTGATGCACATGCCGATGAGCTTAGGCATGTGTGGAAGAATCCTGATAGCAAGAATGTTGGCAAAAGAAATGAGCTGATTGGGATTTATTATGTGGTGAACAACATTATCAAAAACACCATCAATCCAAAGGATGGAGCAGCATCAGATTTGAATGGCTATGTGAGAGATGTGCTTGCTCGGTTCCCCAGAGGCAGGAGATTCAATGTGCCTAGATTCATGTGGGTTGAGTTAGCTACTGCCATGGATAATGGGAGAAAAAACTTGCCATATGCTCCTTACTTAATGTATATAATTGAGAGAGTGACAGGCAAGCACTTTCCCAAGGACTGCACTCATACACCCTATACTCCTAAGAAGACTTCCGCTGACGACAAGGGTGCAGGTGCAGCTGTGGTTGAGGAAAGTGATGAAGAAGAAGAAGAGGGCAGCCAGCATGACACTCCTGAGGATAGCCCAGTTCGTCCCTCCAGCAGCTATAGGCACAGGAAGAAGTCCTCTAGGTGGAAGAAGCTTGGCTCCTATTTGAAGTCATTGACGTCTCATTGCACTTATGCTTCCCAGAGAGCCTACAAGGACAGCCTGCAGAGCAGAGAGGCCATTCAGCTTGTGAGAGAGCAGCAGGGACTTCCACCACTTTCACCAGTGCCTTCTCCTCCACCTATTCCAGATTCACCACACTTTACCGAGTCATCTGAGGAGGATGAGGAGGATGAGGAGCAGTCTGAGCAGCAGTCTGAGGATGATGATGGAGATGATATTCATTTGGGGCAACCAGCTGAGAGAGTTTTTCAGAGGAGGCACAAGGCCACTCATGATCCCAATCCTGCAGCAGCTCCTTCTACTTCAGCTAGACCTTCACGCTTCACTTCAGACACTCACCGCCAGGGTCGTGCTCGTATTGACAATGATGATGAGGAGTGATCCTTCTACTTCTTTTCTCCCTTTTTGATGCTTGGTGACAAAGGGGGAGAAAATTAGGGGGTCCAACTTTTTCGAGACTTGGTGGTGATGCTATTCAGTCCAGCTGCAGCAGCATGTCCTATCCCATTAGCTAGTTTGAGCTTGAGTGTGAGAGTAGTTTCTCTAGTTTGTAAGTTGAGTGTCGTTCAAAACTATTTCATGTAATAATGCTACCTTTATGACTCTCTTTATGTTGGATATGGACATGTACTTTGTGTGCTTACTTAGCTTGTCATAACTTGCTTTAGAAAGTTTGTTTCTGTTGTGTTTGTACCGTGTGGTGCTTACCGTCTTGTCTTGCTGTCTGGCGACGGCGGTCGCGCAAGGTCAAGGCTCGTGCGCGGCGGTGCCGCGCCCTGCTACAGCAAGATCTCTTGTTGTGAGTTTGATCTGTCATACGCATCACGTCTTATACTTGTGACACTTGTTTTTAGCACCCCACAGGAGGCATGAATGTAGGGGGAGGCTTCCCTTCCTTCACTTTCCTAAAAATGTGAATATTGGGTTCTAACACCAATTCTTGGAATTCAATTCCTATTCACATATTTAGGGGGAGGCTCCCCTGCACCTTCCTAAAATGTGAATATTGGTTTCTTATACCAATTCTAGGAATTCAAATCCTATTCACATATTTAGGGGGAGGCCCTCATTCATGTCTCGAAAAGTCTCAGTTTATTTGATATCTTTTGTGAGCTCTAATTAGGTTGTCATCAATCACCAAAAAGGGGAGATTGTAAGTGCAATCAAGCCCTAATGTGGGTTTTGGCGCGATGACCACCAAATTAGGGAACTAATGAGACTTATTGAGATGACAAGCAGGCATTGAAATACGGAAGATTGACGTACGAGTTGGAGGGTCCCCTGTTTCTAAAAGGAGGCTTTGCCGAATTCAAAGAAGGTTTAAATTCATTTTCGGTTTGAATTTGAGTTTAGGAAAAGCCGTACTATCAAGAGGGATCCTAAGGTTGTTAGTCAAAAGTGTTACCAAATGCTCAATCCTTAAACACCAACCCCATCCATCTACCAAAATAGCCAGCCAACAACTCAATATCTTCTTGCTGTTTTGGGGGGGCGCGGCAGTGTCGCGCCTATAAGTGACCGTTGGGACCCAGGGGTATTTATACCCATCTGTCGGCCCACATCACTTACCTCTTCGTCTACCTCGTGACATATCCGTTGGAAGAACACCAGAAGCTCTCTCTCTCACCCTCCATTGCTCCCCTCAAGCTCCCAACTATTTCCCATCAAATCCACCACGGATTCTTGAGAAAAAGGGCAGCAAACTTCGATTGGAGAGTGGATCTACTGATTCCCACTGTCAAAAGAGCATTTGGTGCACGTTTGGCCGGCGCCCTAGGGTTTGTTACTCTTGGAGCTTTGCTCCTAGCCGGCTAGGCGTCGCCCTAGAGCTGCCAACTTGTGTGGCTGCCTAGGGAGGTTTGTAACCTCACCCCAATACTAAGAAATCACCCCTCATCTCAAGAGTTCACTCTCTTGACTTGAGATCGAGGAGAAAGCTAGCCTTTGTGGTGAGCTTCAAGTCGTGGACTTCCTCAACAACGTGGACGTAGGCCAGCCTTAGTGGCGAGCTGAACCACGGGTTAAACACTTGTGTCACCTTGTGCTGTTCAGTTTTCTTATTCATACTTGTTGTTGAGAAGTTTCTAGGGTTTGAGGTCGATCTACTTCCTACTACCTCTTGAGCTGTGTTTGGCTCTCGATCTGTAATCTCTGCAGGTGTAGGAAGCTTGGAAAGTAACTGGGTAAACTTGGTTCTACTCAGTTTTTGAACTACACTCATTTCTGTTTACATAGCGCGGCAGTGCCGCGCCCTCTGGACTGACAGCAGTTCGAAGAAATTTGTTGCAGGCCTATTCACCCCCCTCTAGGCCGTTTTACTCTTCCAGAGATCCTACACATGCACTCCTGTGCGCGCCATGGTCGCAAAAGCGCTCACCCGCGCCGTCGTGAGGTAGAGCACGCGAGCACCCGCCCCGCCATGGTCGCAGCTGCGTGGGGCTTTGGATCCGACCATGGCGAGGGGCCGAATCCGGCCACGGTTGTGTCCACCGTTGCCGGTGTTGTATCTCAGTCCCACGCGCGCACCGGCACGCCTTGTCGAAGCCGGTGGAGGGGAGAAACGTCAGCGAGAAGTGGTGGGGTGACCTCAAGGTGGCTCGTCAACGACATCGCCGCGACGGGACAACTCACCACCACCATCGACATCAAGAACCACACTCGGCCTTCCCCGAAGGCATCCTTGGCGCTGACTTCATGGACTAATGCACGCTCTGGCTTCGGGATTTGGAGTGACGCAAGCACCTCGACCGCCTCCTCGCATGCCGTCGAGCTGTAGCGAGATGGGGTAGAGGAAGTGTGGGGTGGGGGTGGGGCTGGCGGTGTGGCGTGCGGTCGCGGCGGACGGGCGGAGCTCGCCGGCGCCATCGCTGCCTCTTTCGTGGGCACAAGGAAGAGAAGGAAAAAGAGAGAAAGTTTGGCTGAATAACAATTGTAGGGTAAATTGATCTTTTGGTCTGCCATTAGGTAGAGAAGCGGACGGAATAGCGTGGGGCAGAAAAGAAGTTCGGACCTATCGCACCTGTGAGAGTTCGAACTTTCTAAGGACTTTGACGAGATTACCATTTTTTTAAGTGGCACACATGTAAAAGACTTTTCATTTTTCCGGCTTCACACCATTGCACTAGGAGTAAGAGTAACGTCACTAGTTTCATAAAAAGAAAGAAGAGTAACGTCACTCTTTATTTTTTTTCACCTTCACACCATCGCACTACTAGTAGATATAACGTCGTAATTCTTGGTGAGTTCTTCGGTAGGCAAGGCCGGCCGCAAGGCTGCATCGGTTATCCGTGCTACTGTGTTTTGTAAGGCTGCATCTTATGACCTTTTCCCTTGTCAATTTATAGGTCATACATGGACCTTATACATATATAGCATAATTAGTAACTATGAACAAAAAAAACTCTATGGGAATGTCGGATATACAAGTTTAATAGCGCAACGCAGGTTGGCCCCAACCGACCAGTGGTCCTTCTTCCTCCATACAGCCTTTATTCCTTCCCCGATCTGTACGCATAGACATGACAAGTCTAGGCCTGCTTAATTTGAAAGCGCTCAACGGGTAGAAAACGTGTTCTCTTTCTTAAAAAAAATTAATAATAAAATAAAGCAAAACAAAACACAGCTAGAGTTTCCAGACGCTACTCGTAATGCGATCGAGTGCGGTCGTATCGCACGGGAAGCAGGCAGCTAGCTAGCACTGGCCGCGCGCCGGGTCAACCGACAATTAATACGGCAGTACTGTACGTATACGTAGTGTAGCCGGCCGGCCCCGTGAATGCAAGTCAGCACTCAGCAGCTCGACGGTTTCAATTCAAGCTAGGATTAGGATTAGATTAGGGGTGTACGTACGTGCCGTTTGTTTTGTTTTTGTTTTCACACATGGACGAGATCGACACTCGTCGCCCGGGAACGGGAAGCAGCTAGCTAGCAAACACACCCAACAAAACCAATGGAGCGTGCAAATCTCTCATGCAGCGATCAGACGAATATGTTTGTATTACAGTGCAATAAACACATTCTTAACACAAAAATGGAGATTAACCATGGGTGCAGCCATGTTTGTGTTCCGCCCGCGTACTTATTTCGCGCAGGAAACAGGAATTGCAAAAGGATAGGAATGACACACACTATATATATATGACGACCAAAACGCAATATATGAATGGTTTTTGGTGTCATCTTGCGAGGACCGAAGAAAACACAGCCGTAAAAGCATAGGAAGTTAGGAACCAGACTCTCAGCTGCATATATATATTTGCTCCGTCTCAACCGGCTTTAATTTCTACCTGCTGGCATCCAGAAGACAACACGATGAGGTTTAGGGGAAAAAGGACTGTATGCTTTCAGAAAACAAAAACTAGAACCTTAAGGGTAACAATAACTGGCTACGAAAGAAATATGATCTGACTCTTGAAAACATGACATAGAAAACACTCACGAGTGTCCTAACATAGTTATGTAAATGTACGTAACCATATTCTATACTCCATACAAGTGGCATACGTACCTTTGAAAAAAAGAGGGCGAGCCCACTTTCTCGTGCAAGCAATCTAGAAGGTCAATTTCCTTCAACTCTGGGCAGTCATCAATAAATAAATCTTTTATGTGTGCAATTGCCTCTGGTCCACCAATTGATTTAAGCTTTGGACAATGAAAAAACTTCAATCCCTTAAGTGACTTGAGATTACTCCTCCACATGTGGCCAGGAACGGACACTATGCATTCACAGTCACAAATCTTCAGTAGCTTAAGGGAGGTGAGATTCTCGAGGCAACTAGAAAACCAGGCGGAGAAATCCCCACAACTCTGTAACACGAGCTTTTGTAGGGACGATGGCAACGGCATTCCACTTTGCCAGTTGAGACTTCGACAAAATGAAATGTCCAAATCCTTCAGACAAGGAAAACCTCCCAATCTATTAGTTGGCAGGGACAGAGAGCAACAGCCCGAAATACAAATTCTCTCAATTGCAGGGAGATAAAGGAGGTCATCGATACTGTGAAGCATATCACAGTCTTCAATGGATAGCCGAGTCAGAAACAGGAACCTTACCAAAGGCTTATCGATGTGTGAAAGGACCGTACAAAGGGAAAGGTCAGTGGATATAATTTCTGATGAATCTTTAATGATTCTCAGAGAGCGACACTGACTAATCCTGAGCTCCTGCAATGACGGAAGATTCCATATTTGCAGTTCGATGGATCCAAGTGGGTTGTTTGATAAATGCAAGATGCTGAGAGAACTACAGTCAATGTTGCAAAATCCAAGATTCCATGAGTCCTTCAGATATAACTGCTTTAGGGACGGGACAAACAGGCGTTGTGCTTTGATCTTTGGACACTGCAACACATTCAGTACTTCAAGGAAACGAAAGTCTCCAAACAAATTTGTTGGTACCGATTCTAAACTTGGACAATCTTGAATTGATATTTTCTTGATGAATGGCACATAAGCTGGTTGTAGAAATTGTTCTAGGCTTGATAAGTTTTGGCAATAATCAATTTGTACATCAGTTACGGACGAGAAGGTGCTATGATTGCTGTTGTAACAGTGGAATTGCTCTGAGTTCGTAGAAAATTGTATGCTCTTGACAAAGTCCCAAGAGCGAAGCAAAAGTGATGTCATATTTGCCAAGTTTTGTGCATGAAACCCACGTGGAGTAGATTCACCATTATAATTTCTGAACACGAATTGCCTTCTCTGCTCTTTGTCTTTTTTTTTTTTGACCTTCTCTGCTCCTTGTCGGTTGCACCTACTTGAATATCCGATGAATATATATGATGAAATTGATATTTCGCTGACTCAAATTTCTGTAGATTGATCAGCTTATCAAAACCTCTAGGAATGTCATTAATCTCCCATTGCTTAGCATAAAATATCTGCATGTTATAGAGGCAACAGAATGCTGAAGGAAGGCTTCTGTAAAGGCTATAGTCGAGGATTTCAAGGTACCGAAGGAGCTTCATATTGCTAATATAACCTGGTAAGCCCCACTCAGAGATAGAAGAACAGACCATGACACGCATGCGCAAAAGTTCAGTACACCATTTCTCCATCACAGTGTTACCATCTTTACTCTTTAAAGACAGTTCACAAAGTAGGGTGCGTAGCTTTCTATACTGTGACATGTCATGCTTCAATAAGTCAGAGCACTGAACGTCTCCGCCTTTGAGAAACCTCAGATGCCGAACATTCTGAGGGATCTTCAGAATATCCTTATTCTCTTTTACAATAAAGCACTCGTCCTTTGAAACCAGCTGTGCCATATCATGCATCAAATCATGTATTATATATTTCTCACGGGACTGTCCATATTTCTGAAAAAATGACAAATATACAAGTTCTTCAAAGTACTGATGACCACTACATTGATTTTCTACTAAGCCTTCTGCCACCCAAATTTCAGATAAATCTTTCTTCCTGAAATTGTAATCTTTTGGGTACACAGCACAGAACGAGAAACACCTCTTTAAATGGAATGGTAAATACATGTAGCTCAACCGAAGTGCCGGCAAAATGTCGGTCTCCTCTTGTCTTAGCTCCCACAGCTGACTCTCGAGAATGCTATCCCAATGTGCTAGGTCATGGCTCATGCCTAACAACCGTCCAAGGGTTTTTGCAGCCAAAGGAGAGCCTTTCAACTTTGGGAGTATTTTTTCACTAATCTGTTCCAACTCAGGATAATTGTTGGAGCTATCGGATCCAAACACACATAGTTTAAAGAATTTTCGGAAGACATCTTCTTTCAAACCCTCTAAGGGAAAGGGATCCATAGTACCAACTACATTAGCAACCTTTGGTGACCTAGTGGTGACAAGAATCATGCTTCCTTGAAGCATATTTCTGAAAGGTGCACAGAAGCGCTTCCACTCCTCCTCTTTTTCATCCCACATATCATCAAGGACAAGTAAGACTCTTTTAGTGTTCAGGCTGTTTGCAAGAGAAGTCTGAAGAAAATTCAGATTATCATTTTTTGGCACTTTCCCACAAGATTGTTCTAAGGCTTCTTTAGTTAATCTCTTGACCTCAAAATCATCTGAGACACAAATCCAAATTATCGAGTGAAAATGACGTTTCAGTTTTGGAAGGTTGCAGATATCCTGAGCCAATGTGGTTTTTCCAACACCCCCAATTCCCACAATTGGCAAAACTGGAACACTTGTTAGTGTTGTTGCACAAATTTGATTGCTTGCTGATGAACAGACTTCACTTCTTTTTCTCTTGCCTCTAGAAGGACCCACAATATTATTTGTTGGTACACCTAGCAACCTGATCAGCTTCTTCTTTTCTTCATCACGACCAAAAATTTGTTCCTCCGTGGGGAAAGAAGTGGTCTCAGGCCTAAATGATCTGTCAAACCGTGGAACTGCTTGAAGTAAGCCCGTTTTCTCAAGCTGTTCAGAAAGATTATTGAGCCTCTTCTGGATATCATTCACCTTGTTGAAGCTGCCTTGAGTGATACTGTGAAAGAAGTCAATGAATAGTTCAACTGAGATTGCATTGCCCTCTACTGAAAGCTTTATCTCGTACCATTTGAACTCATCTAGAATGTCTTCGGCATCATACACTGTGTCTTTGAGTCTTGAAAGGAGATCAGCCACATAATGATCATAGATTCTCCACTCTGCTCGATTAATTAGTTGATACATTCTTGGTAGAGTATCGGTAAGGCATTGAAGGTCGTATGCAACTGATGTATATCTCTTTGGAGTCTTTCCTTTTGTGTTTCATTGGACTGGGATGAAATGGCCGATGTAACCCACTGGAACAAACTGGTGCACTCATTCAGGTTGTTACTGGCACTGATGGTCTTTGGAATGTTGATTATGTTCACGTTTGCTTGACTCTGAAGATTTTGGTTTCTCCTATCCTGGACAAACAGTGGATGTATTGAGCGTTAGAGAAGTATATCTTGTGGTCAGATTTTCAGCGTTAGTAAAAGGTACAAATTTGATATTGCAGCTAAGTCATCAAATATATCACATTTTTTCATAGAAAAAATAATATGATTGAAGAGTGCATAAACCCCAGATATCCTCACCAACCCAATTATCAGCATTCAAAGACAGGTTAAGCCAAGCTAATTGGCTTACAACACTCGCAACTTAGGGGTGCTCCAGCCAACTAGAATTCCTAGTTGGAGGGCGCCCATCGACACTTCGGGTCAACAAATATATATCAAGCCACTTGTGTAATATGTGATTGATCTTGCATGTACATCTCAATAAATCCAAATGATGCCTCCGCGCATGGAGATTAGTGAATAACATGTCGCTGTGCATGCTAATTTCTATCAACAGATACATATAGTGCACTACAACTATAAGAGGACACTACAACTATAGAATGGAGCACAGGGTTGGTTATTTTGTTCAGACATGCATATTAATTTGGACAGTCTTATGAAATTTAAGTGTGGAGAGGTGCAGTGCATACTGACTTACTGAGAGATCATACCTTCTCAACGACACTAGGGGGATTTCCAGGAGAAGAACATTTTGGTTCTACTGCATTAAGACTTTGAACTATGTCCAACGAAGTAGGCCTTTTATTTGACTCAGCCAGGCACTTCAGTGCTATAGAGATGCAGTCTTGCACTTGATGGATACGCATTTCCGGTGACATATGCGTGGGTGTTATTTCTGTAAGTCTATTCCTCCAACTTCCAACCACCTAAACATTTGCATAAGTAATTTATTGTAAAAAGACATTTGAATACGTAATGTAGAAAACTATAGTATCTAATAATACTGAATAATCTTACTTCGTCTATATAGTGCTTGAGAGATGTTTCAGTTGTGTTGCCGATATCGGGATAGTCCCTGCGACCTGTGATTATCTCTATGATGATGACACCCAAACTGAATATATCTGCCTTAGAAGAGATAATTCCGTGGTCTACATATTCTTTGGCCATATATCCACTGCGGAAGAATTTGCATAATCAGTTGTAGAAAATAGTAAAATTATAAAGCTCTAGCAAGGGGCACAGCTACCTTACAGTGTTCCTGCACGATTTTCAGTAAAAAGTTTGGATTTTTGTTTACCCAAAAGCCTTGACAAACCAAAATCCGCAATTTTCGGCATCATCATGGCATCCATCAGTATGTTTTCAGGTTTAAGGTCCAGGTGAACAATATGACATTTATCATGAAGATAATGCAAGCCTCTGCAAACTCCCCTAATTATCTCATATCTCGTATCCCAATCAAGGACAAGAAAGTCATCTGTAAACATACATCAACAGACAGAGAAAAAAGGTATGAATAGCGCATACTGTAATGGTGCCATAAAAAACCAGTGATGGTGCCATAAAAACCAACACCTCTGTGGACGGGTGTTTGTATCTCGATTATAATTGAATTGTGCAGCCATTGATATAATGGCATAGTTGTGTGCATGTGTGTGTATATAAAGTTTGCAAAGGAAATATCATAGTATTGTATTTCAACATACCAGATACATGCTTGGCAAGGCTTCCCTTACATAGAAATTCAAAGCAGAGCAAACATACATGACGTTGAGCCATAACATGTTCACCACTCGGTAGCTTCATCACTTCCGACCTGGTTTGGACACAGTAACCTACAAGTTGTACGACATTTTGGTGCGTGACCCCCATAAGGCACAGGATCTCATTCTCGAATTGCTTATTATTTTTGTTGTTGTCTAAGTCCAACAGATGTACATCAAAAATCTTCTTTACCACAATAACTTTGCCGCTTTGGAAAACTCCCTTTATAAAAAAAATAAAAACATGTACGTGAACAATTCATTATTTGCTACTGCTGCCATCGGTTGAAAATTGGAGTGTAAGAGGAATGGTCATACCTTGTATACTACTCCAAACGTACCCCTGCCAAGTTCTTGTTCAGTGGAAAAATTGCATGTGATGACTTCCAAAAATTCGAATGGCAAGGGCATTGGTTCTGCAGCTGGATCCTGCAGCTTTTTCTCCAATTTTTTCTCCAATACTTCACGGTCAGTAGCTCCACTATCCATTCCTAGTCAAGTGCTTTTATAGGAAAATCAATGTGGGTGCCCCAACTTGCAAAACAATTTCTCACAAAAGCATACAGCAGGACAAGTAACAAGCGCTCTTGTGGGCTAGCAAATTGATACAGACTGTGTTGAATGAACCAATATAAGAACCAAATATAAGAGTACCAAATAATGAGGGTAACTACAAGATAAATGAACAAGATAGTTCAAAAAATTCCTATATATAAAGGTAATAGTAAAATATTATAAAAATATACTCACGCGATTACCAGATAGAAAAACTAAATATAGTTTATGCAGTGTCCAGATGTATAATAATTGTCGGTAAGAGTTCTAAACTTCTCCATATGATGAAAACAGAGCAAGTGAGCAACCGTGAAAAATGTAAGAGCAAGCAATGAGAAATTTTCTTGCGAGAGAACAAAAAGCGAAATCAAATTTCAGGAGATGGACTGACCCCTTATTGAGATGTATAGAGAGAAAATATGAAAATGGGATAGGTCACAGATAGCATCTGCTTCAATAAAGGGAGTTCACAGAAGAGAGAACATGGTGAATCCATTCCAGTCCTCTGAAAATCCTTTTCCTAATAGAACAGGGTAAATGTAACCACAGCAGTATGTATACACCTCAGCAATCTAAACTACCCCATCTACAAATGAATACCATACAGAGCAGTGCGTGCAATGGTCAAAGCAGAGAATACTTGGCAACCTTTAACAGGAAATGAAGTAATAGCAACTGTAAATAGCAAAAAATACAACACAATCGGATGTATGACTGATGGTTGGTCATGTCTTAGTATTTGATTACCTTTTTGTGTGCCTCACGTGTTTGAACCAAGTTCTGACTGCAAGGTGCCAGCTGTGCTTGAGATCTGATTTATGACTTGCTAGAAGCGCGCGCCACCTGTGGTTAAATTTGATGAAAGAAATCATATAACTTGCGAAGATGACGGAAGGAAAGTGGAAATGCCAAAGCAAAGAGAAGTTCAGCCTACAGGCTCCATCGATTGCAGAGGTCGACATGTAACTGACTTCACTAGTTCAGCTTTAACACTTCCAGTGACTGAGCTCTCATGTCATGCATCTGCTGCTTACTGGCTATGTCTATGTGCTTGAGAGAAGAGGAGAACCGAGGTAGGGGCTTACTGGCTAGATCTAATGTCTCTGAACTCTCAGATATGGAGGCTTCATGCATGTAACCTTCCTGGAAGTGCCGTAGGAAATTGTGGCATGTGATGGTCTTCCCCGGTATACTTTAATTCCCACTTCATTTAGTTTATTCCATTCGAGGCCAGAGAAATTACCACCTCCCTTGATTCAACAGGCAGATTAGTTTATATCAAATTGGAGTTGCAAGTCTTGGATCCCATTGGTAGCTAGCAACCCACTACTAACCCAGACAAATGATCCACCAAAACCAGCCTAGACACCAGCAAAACCAGCCTAGACAACAGCTCTGACAGGGACAATTGTTGGCCTAGCTCAACCAAGCCGACCAGTATGCCTGAACGCACCTGCACCGTGTACAATATTCAGAGTTGAGCAGGTATGAGATTCCTTTTGCTGTGAGCCGTCGGCCGCCATCTCCATCGACAGTAGCAGGTATGAGATTCCTTTTAATGTTGGCGCGCCGGCGGCAGGAATGCACGGGGGCTCACCGCCGCACCGCGCGAGCAATGGACAGGGGTTGCGCTGTTGGGGAGTAGGTACGAATCGGAGCTCGGATTGGGCCTCCACTGCAGCGCCGCCGGCGAAGAGGTGGGGCCACAGGAGATGGTCGGAGACAGGACGAAGCAGAGGAGGGGATAGCGATAGATTGGTGAGAGTGTGCCCTCTGGTTTTTGGGCCCAATGGTCAGTGACGATCAGTGGACGAATTTAGTTATTACGAAAAATTCTGTTGGCTCATGGTCCACTTGTCATCGAGCTGAAACACAGACCATAGGTGTAGCAGTACGATGTTTGGAGAATTATTACACGAGAAACACCTTTTTGCTGTCAAATGAAAATCTGCATTGCTAGTTTGCTTAAGACATGGTCTGTTGGTTTATTAAAATCAAAAAATCTTGTTCACCAAATTGGTGCCCCTCATTTAGGCCAATTTTCAACATAATCGAATAGTAGCTAAAATCGGTCAAACATGTCAATCAGTCAAACGAGTCATTGTCAATATTTAAAAACAAATGCGATCCTTTGGCATTGTGAATAGTTTAGATGAAGGCCTTAAACTTCTAAGGGAGTGTGCAAAACTCTCATGTTGTAGCTATAGAATAAAATTGTGAGATAATGTAGTAAATCACATGGTAACAAAAGGCTTAACAGAGGGTGGAATTATGTTTGTGTTCTGCCCAAGTTATTTTGCACAGAAAATGGATTTCGAAATAGAAAAATTTAACACATTAGGCATATAACGTAAAACACAATACATGAATGTTTTACGTGTCATCTTGCAGCCAAAGGAAGAAAACAGCCGTAATAACATAAAGAACCAGATTCAGCCATTCAGGGAGAAACGACATGTGTTCTGTTTGTTCAGTGTCTTCAGGTCCAGAAGTCAATTGCTCCGTCTCAAGCATCTCCAATTTCCACGTGTCATCAAGAAGAAAATACTTGTGAGGAAGAAAGAAATTAGTCTTGTTTAACAAAAAGTGTAAATTAAATCAAACTTCTTTTTTTATACACAACAGAAAAGCTTGCGTACGTGTATCTCATGAACCTAATCCACCGAGTCACCGGTTACACAAAAAGTATAGTGTAACTGCGAGCGGTAGTGGGACTGCTATGGTTTCAGGAACAACTATCAGCTTAAGAATAACAAAACTGGCTAAGACATAAATATGACTTAACTCATGAAAACATGACATATACAAACACTCACAAGTGTCCTAACATAGTTCTGTAACTGTAACCATAGTTTATACTGCAAACAAGTGGCATAAGTACCATGCAGAAAGAGCTGAGCCCACTTTCATGTGCAAGAAGTCTAGAAAAATGAGCCTCTCTACGGTGCCTGCTCAATTTCCTTCAACTCTGGGCAGTCTTGAATAAATAAATCTTTTATATGAGCAATTGCCTCAAATCCACCAACTGATTTAAGATTTGGACAACTATATAAGTTCAGTCTCTGAACTGATTTGAGGCTATTGCTCCACAGGTGGCCAGGAACGAACACTATGCATTCACATTTAGAAATCTGAAGTGACTTGAGGGAGGTGAGGTTCTCCAGGCAACGGGGAAACCAGGCAGAGAAATCCCCACAACTCGATAACGTGAGGTTTTGGAGGGACAATGGTAACAACATTCCACTTTGCCAGTCGAGACTTCGACACCCTGAAATGTCCAAGTCTTTTAGCCGACGAAAACTTCCCAATCTATCAGCTGGCAGGGACATCAAGCCACAGTTCGTAATCCAAATTCCCTCAATGGCTGGGAGATGTATGAGGTCATCAATAGTTTCAAGCTTATCGCAGAACCTAATGGTTAGGTGAGTGAGTTTCAGGAACTTCCCCGTTCTACTTCTGGCCTCACCTTGGGAAAGGTCAGTGGATATAGGTTCTGAATTTTTAATGATTGTCAGAGAAGAACAAAAACTGATCTCGAGCTCCTGTAGTAATGGAAAATTCCACATTTGCAGTTCAATGGATTCAAGAGGGCTGTTAAATAAATGCAAGATGGTGAGAGAACTACACTCAATGTTGCATCCAAGATTCCCAGAGTTTATCAGATACAACTTCTTTAGGGACGGGGCAAACAGGCATTGTGATTTGATCTTTGAACAATGGAACACACTGAATACTTCAAGGAAACACAAATCTCCAAACCTCTCAGCTGGTACTGATTCTAAACTTTGGCAATGGGAAATATTTATTTTCTTGATCATAGGCACATAAGCTGGTTGTAGAAATTGTTCCAGGCTGAATAAATTTTGACAATTGTAAATGACTACTTCAGTCAGGGACGAGAAAGTGCTATCGATGGTACTACTACTGTCCTCACCACAGAAAACTCCAAAGGGTAGTTCTGAATCTCCAACGGTTGTCAGAGAGAGACAAGAACTGATCTCGAGCACCTGTAGTAATGGAAGACTCTACATTTGGAGTTTGATGGATTCAACAGAGCAATTTGATAAATGCAAGATGGTGAGAGAACTACACTCAATCTTGTATCCAAGATTCCCAGAGTCTTCCAGATACAGCTTCTTTAGGGATGGAGCAAACAGGTTGCATGATTTGATCTTTGGACAATGGGACACACTCAATACAGCAAGGAAACGCAAATCTCTGAGCCTCTCAGTTGGTACTGATTCTAAGCTTCTGCAGTTGGAAATTTCTATGTTCTTGATGATAGGCACATAAGCTGGTTGTAGAAATTGTTCGAGGTTTGATACATTTCTGCAATATGCAATTTCTACATCAGTCAGGGACAAGAAAGAGCTATTAGTGCTGTCGTAATTGTGAATCTGCTCTGAGTTTTGTGGATGAAACCAGCTTGGAAAAGATTCACCATTATAGTTTTTGAGCACAAATTTTCTCTTTTGTCCTTGGTCAGTTGCACATTTAAGAGTACCATCTGAATGTATATGATCAAATTGACATTTCACTGATTCAAATTTCTGCAAATTGATCAGCATACCAAAGCCGCTAGGAATGTCATCAATCTTCCATTTCTTAGCATAAAATATCTGCATGTTACAGAGGCAATAGAATGCTGAAGGAAGGCTCTTGCAAAGGCTAGAGTTGAGGATTTGAAGGTACCGCAGTAGATTCATATTGCTAATACTACCTGGTAAGCCCCACTTAGAGATAGAATAGACCATGACACGCATGCGCAGAAGTTCATTACACCATTTCTCCATCACAGTATTATCAGCTTCACTCTTTAAAGACAGGTTGCAAAATAGGGTGCGCAGCTTTCTATGTTGTGCCATGTCATGCTTCAATAAGTCAGAACACAGAACATCTCCGCCTCTAAGCACTGACAGATGGCGGACATTCCGAGGGATCTTAGTAAGATCATTTTTTTTCTTTTACTATAAAGCACTCATCCTTTGAAACCAGTTGTGCCATGTCATGCATCAAATCATGTATTACATATTTCTTGTGGGACCGTGGATATTTCTGAAAAAATGACAGATGTGCAAGTTCTTCAAAGTACTGACCACCAGTATGCTGAAGTGAAATGTTAGGGTGATGTTCCATTAAGCCTTCTGCCACCCAAATCTCCACTAAATCCTCCTTTTTGAATATGTAATCTTTTGGGTACACAGCACAGAACGAGAAGCATCTCTTTAAATACAAAGGTAAATACATGTAGCTCAACCGAAGAGCCGGCAAAATGTCGGTCTCCTTTTGTTGAAGCTCCCACAGCTGACTCTTGAGAATCCTATCCCAGTGTGCTAGCTCAAGGCTCATTCCTAAAAGCCGTCCAAGAGTTTTAGCAGCTAAAGGAGATCCTCTCAACTTTGGTAGTATTTTCTCACCAATCCATTCCAACTCAGGATTAATGTTGGAGATATTAGGCCCAAACACACAGAACATAAAGAACTTCCAAAATACATCATCTTTCAAACCCTCTAGACATTGTACGCACTACATCAGCAACCTTCGGAGACCTTGTGGTGACAAGCATCATGCTTCCCTGAAATGCATTTTTTAAAGGTGCACAGAAGTGCTTCCAATGCTGCTCATTTTCATCCCACATGTCATGAAGGACAATCAAGAATCTTTTCTTGTTCACGCTATTTGCAAGAGCAAGCTGAAGAGAATTCAAATTACCATTTTCGAGCACTTCCCGAGAAGTTTGTTCTATGGCTTCTTTAGTTAACCTCTTGACATCAAAATCATCTCGATACATAAATCCAAATTATCAAGTCAAAGTGACCTTTCACTTTTGAATTGTTGCAAATATCTTGAGCCAAGGTGGTTTTTCCGACACCCCCAATTCCAACAATTGGCAAAACTCTAAAACCCACAATTGGTGCTTCGTTACTATCAATAATAGCACAAGCTTGGTTGCATGTTGATGAACTGACTCTTCTTTTTCTCTTGCATCCAGAACGACCTGAGCTTTTATTTGTTGGTACACCAAGCAACATGATCAGCTTCTTCTTTTCCTCATCACGACCAATCATCTTTGCTTCAGTGGAGAAAAAGGAGGTCTCAGGCCTAGATGATTTGTCAAACTTCGGAATTGCTGGAAGTAAGCCCTGTTTCTCAAGCTGTTTGGAGAGATTATTGAGCTTCTTCTGGATACCAGTCACCTTGTTGAAGCTACCTTGAGTGACACTTTGAAAGAATTTAATAACTGGTTCAACTGAGATAGCATTGCTGTCTACAGTAACCTTTTTCTCATACCATCTGAACTCATCTAGAAGGTCTTCTGCATCATACAGTGCATCTTTGAGTCTTGAAAGGAGGTCAGCCACACAATCATGATGTATCCTCCACTCTGCTCGATCAATGAGGTTATCAATTGTAGGTAGAGTATCAGTAAGGCACTGAAGGTCACTATGCAATTGACATATATCTTGTTGAAGTCTTTCCGCTTGAGTTTCATTGGACTGGCATTTGAGAGATGAAATGGCTGATGTAACCCACTGGAACAAATTGGCACACTCATTGAAGCCATTAACAACACTGATGGACTTTGGTATATTGAATATGTTCATATTTACTTGACAGTGAAGATTTTGGCTTGTCATATCCTGGACAAACAGTGCATGTATTGACCATTTCTTCTTGTTAGAATTTTAATGGTGGTAAAAAGGTATAAATATAATAATGCAGTTAATATGGCAAATATGTCACATTTTTTTCATAGAAAAATAATATGATTGATGAGTGCATAAACACCAGATATCCTCACAAATCCTATTAGGGGCGCTCCAGCCAACTAAAACCCCAAGTTGGAGGCCGCCAATCAACACTTGGGGGCTCCCAACCGGACCTTGTCAACAGACATATCTAGCCACTAGTGTCATATGTGATTGATCTTGCATGTACATCTCGGCAAATCCAATTGATGCCTCCGCACATGGAGATTTGTGAATAATTTGTCGCTGTGCAGGCTAATTTCTAACAATGGATATAGATAGTGCACTACAACTATAAGAGGACACTAAGTAAGATAAAAAAAAGTGGAGCATGAGTGTTTATTTTCTTCAGACATGCATATCAATCTAGACAGTCTAATCTGATGATATTAAATGCGGAGAAGCGCAGTGCATATTGAGAGATCATACCTTCTCAACGACACAGGGGAGATCTCCAGGAGACACAAATATTGGTTCTACTGCATTTATACTTTGAACTATGTCCAGTGAAGTAGGCCTTTTATTAGAGTCAGGTTCCAGGCACTTCAGGGCTATAGAGATGCACTGTTGCACTTGTTGGATACACATTTCCATTAACATATGCATGGGTGTTATTTCTATAAGTCTGTTCCTCCAACTTCCAACCACCTAAACATTTGCATAATTAATCATAAAAAGACATTTGCATACGGTAGAAAAAATATAGCATGGAATACTATTGAATAATCTTACTTCGTCTGTATAGTGCTTGAGGGATGTTTCAGTTGTCTCGTTGATATTGGGATAGTCCCTGTGACCTGTGATTATCTCTATGATTATGACACCCAAACTGAATATATCGGCCTCAAAGGAGATAGATCGTTGTTCTATGCATTCTGGTGCCATATATCCACTGCAGAAGATTTAGCATAATCAGTGGTAGAAAATAGGAAAAATACGAAGCTTCAGCAAGAGTCATAGCTTACGGTGTTCCTTGAAGCTTTGTAGTGATAGTTCTGGATTTTTCTTGACTCAAAAGCCTTGATAAATCAAAATCCGCAATTTTTGGCATCATAGTGTCATCCATCAGTATATTTTGAGGTTTAAGATCCCGGTGAGCAATACGACATTTATCATGAAGATAATGCAAACCTCTGCATACCCCCCTTATTATCTTGTATCTCTCGTCCCAATCAAGGCCCGAGGTGTCATCTGTAGAAATAGATCAACAAACAGAGAACCTATAATTGAATCAGGTAAACTTTGCAAAGGAAAAGAGAAAGACAGAAGATCTCAACATACCAGAAAGGTGCTTGTCAAGGCTTCCATTACAAAGCAATTCAAAGCACAGCAAACATGCACGGTTTTCAGCCATAACATGTTTCCCACTATGTTCCACCACTTCGACTTGGTTTCGACACAGTAACCTACAAGTTGTACGACATTTTGGTGCCTGACCTCCGTAAGACAAATGATCTCATTCTCGACTTGATTATCATTGCCCAGCAGATGTGTATCAAAAATCTTCTTTACAGCAATAGCTTTGCCGCTCCGGAGAACCCCCTTCATAGCACGTAGGTTAACTATTTATTATCTTTCTGTTGCCATTGGTTGGAAATTGGAGTGAAAGAGGAATGGTCATATACCTTGTATACGACTCCACGCGCACCCCTGCCAAGTTCTCGTTCAGTGGAAAAACTGCATGTGATGTCTTCCAAAAAATCTAGAGGCAATGATATTAATGGTTCTGTTTTTCGTTCCTGCAGCCTTTTCTCCAATTTTTTCTCCAATATTTCACGTTTAGTCGCTCCACTACCCATTCCTGATTACTCAAGCACTTTTATAGGAAAAACAAATGTGTGGCTGCTCCAACTTGAGAAACAATTTCTCACCAATGCATGCTGCAAAATATGAAACAAGCGCTATTGTGGGCTAGCAGATTGACTGGAGCTGTTTTGAATGAATAGATACAGGAGTATTAAAACAAATGAGGGAATAAACAGAGAACTCTTGTAGAGAACAAAATATTCAAGAAATCCTACATATAAGTGTAAGAGTCATATATTATAAAAAATATCCATTTGGTTACCAGATAGAAAAAAAAAAAACAAAGTTTATGCACTGTCCAGATGTATAATAATTACTGATAGGATTTGTAAACCTCTCCATAGGATGAAAACAGAGCAACAGAGCAACCATGAAAAATGCAAGAGCAAGCAACGAGAAATTGAGAATAAATAGGGAAACCAAAGTTTAGAAGAGAAGAACTGACCCCTTATTGAGATGTATAGACAGAAAATATAAAAATGGGATCTGCTTCAACAAAGGGGGTTGACAACACAGAAAGGGATGTATACAGTCCCGTCCTTTGAAAATCCTTTTGCTAATGTTTAAACCAGAGAACACTTGGTGAAATAGTTGTGCACTGTAAAATAGCGAACAAACACAACACGATGGGATGTATCATGTATGACTGATGTTTAGTGATGTCTGGCTACGAATTACAAACTATGTTGGAGATATGTAGCAGATCTGATTCATTACTTGCTTGGAGGCCATGCTCACCTGTGGTATAATTTGTTGGGAGAAAAAATCAGAGAACTAGTAAAGAGGAAAGGAAAGTGGGAATTCCATACCGAGAGTTGTCAGCTTACAGGGCTCGATCGTGAGGATCTACATGTTACGTCAATGATTCTGCTTCAACTCTTCCTGTGAGCTCCCATCTGAGAAAGAAGAGACGGAGAGCAGAGAAGCTTACAGGCTAGATTGATTGTCCCAGAACTCTGAACTATCTCAAGGGATTCATAGTCAACTGGGACTGGGATCCGGTGCAGTGGCTATTCATACTGTAAGTTAAGCAGTCGCTCGTTTTCAGCCATCCAAAGACCATCCAACGGCCCAAACGAACTGACCACTTCTTCCTCCTCTCATCTCGGCTGCCTGTCGCTCTTGAAGTATTCAGCTAGCGTCGCGGGGGAGGTGGCTGGAGGTGCTGCAGGTGCGGCGGCCGCCGCCGCTGCAGGGATACGGAAGGGCGAAGCCCTGCGGGGAAGATGGCTGCGAGCGGGGCGGCAGTGCTGTGGCGCCGCGCCGTGACAACTGAGGCGTCCGTGCGCTCAGCGCCGTCCGACAGAGGGCTCCCTCGAGGGAGTTGGCCGGAAGCCGGGTCGTCGCGCTGCAGGACCATGCCACGGAGACCGGACACGTCCCGCTGGGCGGCGGAACGACGGCGGGATGACGACACGGAGAGAGAGGCTGGCGTGGGCTCCGCGCGGACCGGAGAAGGCGAAGGCGCAGGCGCCGAGGCGTGCCCGAGTCGCGGCAGAGAGCTCCGATCGAGCTGCTGCGGCTGCGCGCCGAGCTGTCGCGACGAAGAGCGGGACGGGCAGCAATGGCGCGGCCACGGACCTGCTCGTCTGCTTCCCGTCGCGGGCGCACCTCGCGCTCATGTCGCCCAAGGCCATCTGCAGCCTGACGCGGCCATCCGCGTCCGAGCCGGTGGTCAAGCGCCGGCACAGCACCAGCTGGGCGGCGGGGCCGATGCCGCCCAGCGGGCTCTACAAGTCGGCCACGGCCAGGAACCCGAGCCGCCGCAGCGTGGATGTCCCCGTCGACGACGAGCCGACGTCGTCCAAGGTGGCTGGAGGCGGTGATGGGGACACGCGCGCCAAGGGCGGCGGCGCAGGCGCGGCGGAGCATGCGGGGATGGGCACGGTCGAGCGTCTGCTGTTCAGCAAGGTGCAGCGAGCGTGGACCATCATCGAATCCATGGTGATGGGATGTTGAACGCCAGTTACGTTGACAAGCTCTCCGTCTCCATCTTCGTCTCCAGCGATGCCATGTCAGAAGCATTAAGATGTGCACGATCAGGAATCAGGATCAGGCTGTGCTAGTGGTGGTGATGATTGCCACCACGCCAGCGCTCGGTGGCTCACGTTGTGTCTTGTTCATTGGACAGCCATGGATCCTGGCTCAACATCTGAACACAGACAGACATGTAGGAGACAGCAGAGGAAGAACTGAAGAAGTATTGCTCGGTTCGTTGCTTGGTTCGTTTGGACCGTTGGATGGTCATCGGACGGATGAAAACGAACTACTGCTTAACTTACAGTGTGAATAGCCACGGCACCGGATCCCAGTCCAGTCAACTGTGGCAGTTTTCCCTTGTAGTATACTTTAATCTCCACTCATTGAGTTTATTATTCCATCCAGGCCAGAGAAATTACCACCTTGTCCTGATTCAACAGGCAGATTAGATTATATGAGTGAATTGGAGTAGCAAGCCTGGATCCCACAACTAGTAACCCAGACAAATGATCCACCTAAAATCAGCAAAGAAATCCGGACTTGGGCAAAGACAGATATATATTATACCTCTGACGGGGTCCAAGATACGAGTTTGCCTAGCTCATCCTCACCGCCCGATGATGACATGTAGGCCTGAAAGCACCTGCTGACCTGCCGACCGATGATGCTGGGCAGGTGCGAGATTCAGTTTGCTGTGAGCCGTCTGCCGCCACCTACATCGGATCGCGGTGTAGGACGCGTGGGGTGGGTGGGGTTACGACAGGGACAGGGGGCGAGCGGACAGGAATAGTCGCGCACCGGCGGTGGGAATGCAAGGGGAGCTCGCCGCCGCACCGCGCGCGCCATGGACAGGATTGGGCGTCTGGGAGCGGGGAGGAATCGGGGCTCAGTTTGGACCTCCGCCGCAGCGGTGCTGGCTCTGGGTCGCCGAGGAAGAGCGGCGGCAGGGAGATGGCCGGACCGGAGAAGCAGGGGAGAGGGGATAAGGGTCATTGCATAGGTGAGACTGACAGTGGGCCCTCTGTTTCTGGGTCCACAGAAAACTCTCTTGGGAATTGGAGGGACGAGATTTGGTTATGAAAACTCTCTTGGGTCGTGGCCCACTTGCCATTGAGCTGTAACTCAAACCCTTGTTGCAAATCGTAGAAAAATTACGTGCCACCATCGCATCCAAATTCCTTTAGACTTTATTATC
Source organism: Themeda triandra (assembly GCA_018135685.1). NCBI lineage: Eukaryota > Viridiplantae > Streptophyta > Magnoliopsida > Poales > Poaceae > Themeda > Themeda triandra. The sequence continues at coordinate 32,887 of JAENPR010001287.1, read as the reverse complement.
GTTTAGCCATGCCATCTCAATCGTCGTGCTTATACAATAGTGCTTATACAATAGAAACTGAAACATTAATATTTGACATCGAATTAGTTCCCTTTCTCCGATGTTTGTTGTTGGTATGCCACACAGGTTCTAAAGATTCAAACATTATGCATAACAATTAGAAAAATTAGCATGCTAAAAAAATATTTTGAGAGTACTAATATCTTGATGAAAACCCAAGTGAGGTTTAAAGACCGTTAATGAAATCCATTTATTGGCCCTGGGCCATGTCACTGCATAATTAGCATGCCACGTGGGCAATTTAGTACAAAAATGATGATATCGATCAAAAAACATATTTTGAGGGTAGAAAATCTCTATATGTAACCGCAGATGAAATTCTGTTAGAATTTATATGGATATTCCCCTAAAATCCATATGTAGAAATTCTAATAAATCTCAAAGGTCCAATACATGTGTTCCCTAATGGGCTTTAATGATTAAGCCCATGAGTAAAGGTGGGAGGTACAATATCAATTAGTACCATATTGCTAGTTGATGTAGATGTAGGGGGTCTTCCTCCGCATATATACGTACCGATGTTTCTAGGAATAGACACAACAAAAAAAAGACTACAGTTGGGAGTTTCAATTAGAAAATCCTAACGTAGTAAAATAGTGTTTTCCTCTTCTCGCTACTGCGTTGCCATCGTAGTCTCTCCATCCCGATCGTCAGCGTGCACCGGCGACTGGGAGAGCAGGTCTCCGGAACCCTCGTCTTTGCGATCCTGCACCGGAAGAAGGCGAATAAGGTTTTTGGGAAGCGCTCTTAGTGCGACTGCTCCCAAATCTTCTACGTCGGCACATCGTCGTCTCGTCGTCATCAAGCTTGCTGGATCATCTACGGGAGACGCCTAGCTACAAGCTCGTGCCATCGTCGTCTCGTCGTCATCAAGCTTGCTGGATCGTCTACGGGAGACGCTAGCTACAAGCTCGTGCCATCGTCGTCGGCAGCACGTCACCTCATCGTCGTCGGCAGCACGTCATCTCATCGTCGTCGGCAGCACGTCATCTCGTCGTCGTCAGGCTTGTGGGATCGTCTACGGGAGACGCTCAGCGACAAGCTCTACAAGCTCGTGCCATCGTCGTCGGCAGCACATCGTCTCGTCGTCGTCAGGCTTGTGGGATCGTCTACGGGAGACGCTCAGCGACAAGCTCACGTTGCAATCATCGTATGCATCTTCACCACCAAGAACTTCTACAATCGGCAGGTATAAATCTAACTAGTGTACGAGTTGGATTTACGCTAGTTATCATGTTCATGCTATGCGATATCATGATTTGTCCTGCTAGTATATGTGATATACTAATCTGCCATGCTAGTAATCGTGTCATGCTCAATCTAGTTGATCACCTTGTCATGATCTATATTTTGGTTTTAATCTGGAAATTAATCTGGAAATTGCCTAATTTTCCAACAATCCAAAAACCTTAATATAGGCTTTTTCTTGATTTAAGTATGGCTATTTTCGCTGACGTGCTGAGACTAGAAAAGTGTTCTAGTGCATATTTAAAGAGGTGGCGAGTTAAGGCCATGCTCTTGCTAAAGGCTAAAGTGTTCTGGATTAGTGTTGGCTCATGTGAGGGAAATATCTCTAGAGAAAATCAGAGAAGATTCCAGGAAGACCACACTATTCTTAGAGGAAGAACAATCCTGAATAATAAACCTTCCAATGCCAAGATAGTAACTACCTTTGAGAAGAAGCAAACTAAACTAGAGTTGCCTTGCTTCACTTGTGGAGAGCTTGGTCACTTTTCCAAAGGGGAAAAAGAAGAATGTCAACCTCGTGACTATTTGTTTCTACCGTACTTTCGGTGTTTCAAATCCCCAAGTTGGTGGGTTGATACAAAGCTAATATTCACGTGTGTGCCGACATATCTTTGTTTTCTTCTTATCATGGGCTTCAAGGTTCCTCTGTTTTGATGGGGAATGGGTCACATGCTTGTTCATGGTGTTGGCACGGTAGATCCGAAGTTTACTTCGGGAAAAATTGTGCAACTAAAGAATGTGCGCATGTTCCTACTATTCGCAAGAACCTTGTTAGTGCCTCCCTTCTTTTGAGAGATGGGTTTAAGGTGGTACTAGAATCCAATAAAGTTGTAATATCTAAGCATGGACAATTTATTGGTAAAGGCTATGATTGTGGAGGTTTGTTTCGTTTATCTTTAGCAGATTTTTGTAACAAGTCAGTGAATCACATTTGTGGCACAATTAATGATAGTTCTAGTGTTTGGCATTCTCGTTTATGTCATGTGAACTTTGGTTTGATGTCACGATTGTCTAGCTTGAACTTAACTCCAGATTTCACTATTGCCAAAGGTTCTAAGTGCCATAGTTGTGTGCAATCTAAGCAACCTCGAAAGCCTCACAAGGCGCGGAGGAGAGACACTTGGCACCTCTAGAACTCATACATTCTGATCTTTGTGAGATGAATGGTGTGTTGACAAAAGGTGGAAAGAGGTATTTCATGACTTTGATTGATGATGCAACTATATTTTGCTATGTTTACTTGTTGAAAACTAAAGATGAAGCATTTGACTACTTTAAAATCTATAAGGCTGAAATTGAGAATCAACTAGAGAGAAAAATTAAACGTCTAAGGTCAGATCGTGGTGGTGAATATTTTCCTACATTATTTGATGATTTTTGTGCAGAACATGGTATTATTCATGAGAGGACACCTCCCTATTCGCCCGAATCAAACGGGGTTGCTGAGAGGAAAAATCGCACACTGACTAACTTGGTGAGTGCCATGTTAGACACTGCTGGTTTATCTAAAGCATGGTGGGGGGAAGCTTTATTGACTGCGAGTCATGTCCTGAATAGAATTCCAAACAGAACAACTCCATATGAGCAATGGGTTGGAAGGAAACCATCACTCTCATACTTGCGCACGTGGGGATGTTTGGCGAAAGTCAATGTTCCAATTTCTAAGAAGTGTAAGTTTGGACCAAAGACTGTGGATTGTGTCTTTTTAGGATATGCTCATCGGAGCATTGCCTATAGATTTTTAGTAGTAAAATCTGAAGTTTCGATATGTATATTGATACAATCTTTGAATCTCGTGATGCTATATTTTTTGAGAATATATTTCCTATGAAAGATATGTGTAGCAATGCTAAATTTTCTACTGAGTTAGCTCCTGATTTTACTACACCTATCGAGCATCCAGTTGAGCCATTTGAACAACCACTTGAAGAAGTCCTTGAGGAGGATGACAATTAAATTCCTATGAGGAACAAGAGACAAAGGATTGCAAAATCTTTTGGTGGTGATTTCATTGTGTACCTTGTGGACGATACTCCCACCTCTATTACAGAGGCATATGCATCTCCTGATGCAGATGATTGGAAAGAAGCTGTTCGGAGTGAGATCGACTCGATTTTTTCTAATGGAACATGGGAGTTATCTGATTTACCATTTGGGTGTAAACCTATTGGTTGCAAATGGGTGTTCAAGAAGAAGCTTAGGCCTGATGGTACTATTGATAAGTACAAGGCTCGGCTTGTGGCTAAGAGTTATACACAAAAGGAAGGTGAAGATTTCTTTGATACTTATTCACCTGTTGCTAGAATGACCACTATTTGAGTACTACTTTCTTTGGCTGCCTCATATGGTCTTATCATTCATCAAATGGATGTGAAGACAGCTTTCCTTAATGGAGAGTTGGATGAGGAGATTTACATGGATCACTGATGGATTTGTAGTAAAAGGTGAAGAGCGAGAAGGTGTGTAAATTATTGAAATCTTTGTATGGCTTGAAACAAGCACCCAAACAATGGCATGAGAAGTTCAACACCACTTTAACTAGTGCGGGCTTTGCTTGTTAATGAGGCCGATAGGTGTGTGTATTATCGACATGGTGGGGGCCAATCTGTTATTTTGTGCTTATATGTTGATGATATTCGATTTTCGGAACAAACATTGATGTGATCATTGAAGTCAAGTCCTTCTTGTCAAAGAGTTTTGACATGAAAGATCTAGGAGAGGCTGATGTAATTCGAACATCAAGCCGATTAAGGAAGAGAGTGGGATTACTCTGTTGCAATCTCACTATGTTGAGAAGCTCTTGAGCCGTTTTGGCTTTATGGATAGCAAGCCTTCTCCAACACCTTATGATCCTAGTGTGACATTGAGAAAGAACAAGAGAATTACTAGAGATCAATTGAGATACTCTCGCATAATTGGTTCACTCTCTAGCTAGCGCAACTGACCCTGAGACATCTCTTTTGCTTTGTGAGCAAGTTGAGTAGGTACATGTCCAACCCGGGTGATGATCATTGGCATGCACTTGAAAGGGTCTTGCGTTATCTTAAGGGTACAATGAGTTTTGGGATTCACTATTCTCCGGGCACCCACTGTGCTAGAGGGATATAGTGATGCGAACTGGATTTTTGATATTGATCAAATCTACGCCACTAGTGGGTATGTATTTACTCTTGGAGGTGGTGCGGTGTCATGGAGGTCTTGTAAACGAGACTATATTGACTAAGTCAACCATGGAAGCGAACTTACTTGCTTTAGATACAAAGATCTGCAGAGGCGAGTGGCTGCATGAGCTCTTGTCGACTTGCCGGTGGTTGAAAAACCAATACCGGCTATCCCGATGAGCCGTGACAATCAAACAAAGGATCACTAAAGTGAATAGTGCTAAGGATAATGCGAAGTCAACAAGACACGTTAAAAGACGTTTGAAAACTATCAGGAAGCTGAGAAACTCCGGAGTAATTAGTGTGGCTTATATCCAAACAGACAAAAACCTGGTAGATCCCTTTACAAAAGGGTTATCATGGAATGTGATAGAAATCGCATCAAGGGAGATGGGAATGAGACCCATGTGAGTTTACAGCAGTAGTAACCCAACCTTTTTGATCGGAGATCCCGTGACTAAGGATCTGGGAAGAACAAGCTGTTGGTAAACTAAGGAGAGTATAATAATAAACCTCTCTAAGTGAAGATGCAATACTCTCAATGCAATGAGGCACTGTATGGTAGGTTGGCTAATGCCTTAATATGTTCTATTGGCTTTAACAAGCGAAGATGCTATCCTACAGAGCATTCTTGAATGAACATGAGTTTTGACTGTTAAACATCGCAGTCTATGAGACTTGGGTGGTCTCGTCTTTCCAAGAGATTTGACATGTTGAAGACCGTCATGGTGAAGACAACCATGAAGGAGAAGCCAACTCCCAACCAAGTCCTTCAAGAGATTATGGCCGATGATGAGTTTAGAGAAGATCATGAGAAGGAAGAGTTGGTGAAGAAGAAGAAGAAGAAGGAGAATGAGAAGAAGGATGATGACAAGAAGAGTGTGGCATTCAAGGCCACATCATCCAAGAGCAAGGGCAAGAAGAAGAAGGAAGAGTCTTCAAGTGAAGATGAGCCATGCTCTAGGTCAAGTGGGCAAGAAGAAGAAGTGAGTGAACAAATGGCACTCCTTGTGAAGAGAATGGGGAAGCTCATGAAGAAGGGGTACCGGTCCAAGGGCAAGAGAAGCTCATCCAAGTCTAGTGACCGTCCCATGAAGTGCTTCCGGTGCAATAGCAAGGATCATCTCATTGCCAAGTGCCCATATGCAAGTGATGATGAAGATGCCATGAGGAAGGAGAGGAAGAAGCAAGAGAAGAAGAAGGAGGAGAAAGGCTCCTCTCATCACAAGAAGAAGGGTGAATCTCATGTGGCAACTTGGGAGAGTGATTCATCTTCCTCAAGTGATGATGATGATGATGATTCCAAGAAGAAGAAGAAGAAGGGACACGCAAGCATTGCCATTCAAGAGAAGCTTTCTCTATTTGGTGCTCCATCGTCTTGCTTCATGGCCAAGGCCACTAAGGTAAAACTGTTGGGAATATGCCCTAGAGGTAATCATAGAGATGATGATATTCTGCCTGTATCCATGATATATAAAGTGTCCATTGAATATCCATTAAAGACAACTTGTATTGATTGGCAATTATGTGAATTGCACATGGAACTCTTTTACTAGTATGGTTATTCTATATTCGTCCCTGGTCGGAGTTCATGTGAGGACACACATGAATATTAGACTAGCACATTATTAGTTGATGACTATGTTTCACAAGTCATGGACATGGAGATGTCGAACTAATAATGTGGGCACATGTATGACATGTAGGCCGGATCGACCCGACATGAGATTGTCTCTATACACATCATATACGTTATGTCCTTCGACCTGAGATTGTTGTATGTACTCGAGATGTGTATCGACTTGCTTAGGGACCGACAAACGCTACTCCGTCACTGGGTAGTTATAAAGGATGTCTTCGGGTTTGTCGAGAAGCATCTTTGCGAGACATAGACAATCAAGATGGGACTTGTCCCTCTCTAATGAGAGAGATATCACTGGATCACTCAAGTGATTGGATCAACAAATGCATGGCCGTGCTTGGGTTAAGTGTTAACCCACGAGTTGAACCATATATCATGTGGCAAGGGAGTAACTTGTATATGGTCGTAGTGGTTCGTCTGATATGATCATTTGCGTACGCATAGGAGTTGTCATGCCTTGCTAGAGGCAGCTGTCGGCTATTGGGCGAATAGGAGTATTCGGCCCATGTCTATGTGTGCGTGAACCCATAGGGTCGCACGCTTAAGAGGCTGGAAGCCTAATTCGAGTTGGACTCGAATTAGACAAGGCTTAGGGTTTCTAATGCGTCTCCAATTCGGAAAGCACATGAGAGACACCTATATAAGAAGAGGGGAGGGGCGTGGCCAAAAAAAAAAACGAAACACAACAAATACAATCCACGCCTTTGGCAGCCACCGTCGCCCTCCACGCTCTCGCCTTCGCTCCTCGCGGACCTAGCAGTCCGGAGGCGCATCGCTTCTTCCTCGTACGTGTGTGACACCTCGGAGGTGCTGCATCTGGAGCACGAGGACGAACCGCACGAACCGCAAGTGGTGGGAGGAGTTGCTGGACGACCACGCAACTGCACGGCACTGCTGCGACGCGTTCGACTACATCGAGTCATCTTCCGCTGCATCTGCGCGTCTAAAGGTAATCCCGTAATCTATAACTAGTAGTAGATCCTGGGCGATGAGGTAGAAAAAGTTTTGTTTTCTGGCTAGCGTAGCACCCTCATAACCCAACAGTGGTATCGGAGCTCTATACTGCGTTGTTATAGGTTTCGGATGTCGCATATGTGATATGCATGGTTTTAGATGAGTCTCGATCTTGGTTCATGATCTTGCCGCGTTGGTCTTGTAACGATCTACTCGTACCGGTCGAATTCCGCCATCCGAGTTAAGTGATACATGTAAATCCAATCACGGTGAGTTAGAGATCAATCAGATTGATCGAATTGAACTCTAGGTCAAGTGCCGAGCGCATATGATCTTGCGGCGGTGGCGATTGGATCAGCCACCAGGCGCCGGGTTGCTGAGAAAAGTTCTGTTCGTAAAACAGCCGTAACTTTTTAACCGTAACTCGGATCGAGACAATTCTTAAACGAAAGTTGTAGAGAAAAAATTTTACATACACCCCAAACCATAGGTTTGGTCCGAGCCAGATTTGCGAAAAACGGCTTGGAAGATAGAGTTTTTCACGATTTACTTTTTGTAGTCGGAATCGGTTACCTCTGTTTTGCAGGTTTTGATGACTGGTATAGCCCTTATGTGTATGTGATGCATGTATGTCATGAGGATGACAATATGGGCTATACCAAGTCATATCTGTGTTTAAGCCGTTCTTACCATGTTAGTTTTTCACGATTTACTTTTTGTAGTCGGAATCGGTTACCTCTGTTTTGCAGGTTTTGATGACTGGTATAGCCCTTATGTGTATGTGATGCATGTATGTCATGAGGATGACAATATGGGCTATACCAAGTCATATCTCGTGTTTAAGCCGTTCTTACCATGTTCTACTTTCATATGCTATAATGTTTTTGTCTACATTCGTGCGGTAGTGAAGTAGAACGATCCTCGCATAATGTTTAAGTTTGTGCTCCCCCAAACCTTGCACATCGTGTCTCGTACAATCGATGGTGGGTCTATGAAATTAGGGTGCCATCGATTTTCCTTGACTAGACAGGTTCGTATCGGATACTTACTGCGAAGGTTTGGTTACTTAAACAAGGTCATCCTAACGGTTAGGGACCTTGGAGCATGAGAAGTTGGTAACCCAAGCATAGAGATGCTATCCAACAACAAGAGTCATATACGATATGATTAGCAAAGAGTTGCTTACCGATCTATCATGTCTTCTAGCGGTGATGCTAAAGCTCACTAGTCGACTTGCTAGTTGTGGGTCTTGAATCACTAAGTTTCAATCGAGGGATATTGATTTTAGTGGGAGTAAATCATATTTGATATTATTTACTCTATCATGGATATTTTGTCTTAGTATTTTGCATTACTTTTGTTGTAGATTAAATAGTGTCTTCTAAGCAACCATTTACTTTGCGTTCGATTCTTGAGAAAGATAAGTTGAATGGAACAAATTATGCGGATTGGATCCGCAATCGAGAATTGTTCTCGGGGGTGAGAAAAAGGAGGAATATCTAGACACCCCCTTACCGGATGAGCCTGCTGAAGGTCGGTGGCCAAGTATTGGCAGTCCAGAACAAGCCTAACTTTAAATAAGGGCTGGGGGAAGAAAAGGGCAAGGCTAAAGATGAGATCTCTAAGCCAGCTCCGCCCGCCCCAAAGCTGGACCACCGGCCGATGCTAAATGCTTTCATTGTGATAAGAATGGTCACTGGAAGAGAAACGCAAGCCGTACTTGGCGTCCTTAGAGAAGGACGGCGGTAGTAAAAGTACTCCCGCTCATACGCTTGTTGTTTATGTTACGGACATCTTCCTCGCTAACTTTTATATCAATTCTTGGGTATTTGATACCGGATCGGTTGCTCATATTTGCAATACGATGCAAGGAATGATAAGAAGTAGAAGCGTGAAGAAAGGAGAGGTTGATTTCCGCGTGGGCAACAATGCAAGAGTTCTTTGCGTTGAACGTCGGGACAATGCAACTTCACCTGCCGTCAGGATTTGTCATGGAATTGAATAATTGTTATTTTGTTCCTAGTCTAAGTCGAAACATTGTGTCACCTTCATGTTTGATGAAGGATGGTTATTCATTTGCGAGTAAAGACAATGGTTGTGTTATCTCGAAGAATGATATGTTTGTGGCTTTTGTATCCATTGTGAATGGATTATTTATTTTAAATCTTGATGATGCACCTGTCGTAATGTTAATGCTAAAAGGCCTCGGCTTAATGAGTTAAGTCCTACATATATGTGGCATTGTCGTTTGGGTCATATAAGTGAAAATCGCATGAAGAGGCTCCATGATGATGGACTTCTAACTTCGTTTGATTTTGAATCTTACGAGACATGTGAGGCTTGCCTTTTAGGCAAGATGACCAAGACGCCTTTCTCGATTTTCCGAGAGAGTGTCGACTTATTGGAACTAGTACATAGTGATGTATGTGGACCAATGAGCACGACAAACTAGAGGCGGTTTTCAATACTTCATAACTTTTACTTGATGACTTTAGTAGATATGGCTATGTCTACCTAATGAAGCATAAGTCCGAAACATTTGAAAAGTTCAAAGAATTTCAGAATGAAGTAGAGAACCAACGTGGCAAGAAAATTAAGGCCTTGCGATCCGATCGTGGAGGCGAATATTTGAGTCATGAGTTTAGCAATCATCTTAAGAGTTGTGGAATTGTTCCACGCTTACGCCACCTGGAACGCCACGAGAAATGGCGTGTCGAGCGCGTAATCGGACTTTGTTGGACATGGTTCGGTCTATGATGAGCCATCGAGACCTACCTTTATCGTTTTGGGGATATGCTCTAGAAACAACCGCTTTCACATTGAACAGTACCATCTAAGTCCGTAGTTAAGACACCATATGAGATATGGACTGGGAAGAGTCCTAGTTTGTCTTTTCTAAAAATTTGGGGTTGTGAGGTTTATGTCAAACGGCTTATATCGAGATAAGCTAACACCCAAATCGGACAAGTGTTTTTCGTGGGATATCCAAAGGAAACTTTAGGATATTACTTCTACAACCGCTCGTAGGGCAAAGTGTTTGTTGCTCGAAACGGTGTTTTCTTAGAGAAAGAGTTTCTCAAAAGAGAGAAGAGTGGACAAAAGGTGTATCTTGAAGAAGTTCAAGATGAGCCGATCGAGAAGGACTCTACGAGTGATGCTAATGTAGCGAAACAAGTTGAGATGCCCGTGGCCACTTTGAAACACCTCCACAACCACGAAGATCGGCAAGACTTCGCGAATTGCGTGGGGATCTGTTATTGTTGGACGATGACGAACCCGCAACATATGCGAAAGCTATGATGGACTCAGATTCCGAGAAATGGCGAGTGCCATGAGATCCGAGATAGATTCCATGGGAAATAATCAAGTTTGGAACTTGGTTGACCCGCTCGATGGTGTTAGACCCATCGAGTGCAAATGGATCTATAAAAAGAAGAAAGATATGGACGGAAATGTTCACGTCTATAAAGCTCGACTTGTCGCAAAGGGTTTTCGGCAAGTTCAAGGAATTGACTACGACGAGACATTCTCTCCGTAGCGATGCTTAAATCTATCCGGATCATTCTAGCAATAGTCTGCCTATTTCGATTATGAAATTTGGCGAGATGGATGTTAAAACAGCCTTTCTAAATGGAAATTTGGAAGAGGACGTGTATATGATACACCCGAAGGTTTTGTTGATCCAAATAATGCTGGAAAAATATGCAAGCTTAAGAAATCTATTTATGGGTTAAAGCAAGCATCTCGGAGTTGGAACATTCGTTTTGATGAGGTTGTCAAAGGGTTTGGCTTCCGTCGAATGAAGAAGAGCCTTGTGTTTACCAAAAGGCTAGTGGGAGCGCACTGTTGTATTTCTAATCTTGTATGTAGATGACATACTATTGATTGGAAATGACATTCCTATGTTGCAATCAAAGACTTCACCGAATAATAGTTTTTCTATGAAGGATTTGGGAGATGCAAAGATACATCTTGGGCATTAAGATCTATAGAGATAGGTCGAAAAGGCTAATAGGATTATGCCAAGATACATATATTGACAAGGTGTTGAAACGGTTCAACATGGAGCAATCCAAGAAAGGGTTCTTGCCTATGTCACATGGTATGCGCTTTAGCGACAAGCAATGTCCTTCATCGGATGAAGAGCGCAAACGCATGAGTAAGGTTCCATATGCTTCGGCGATCGGTTCCATCATGTATGCCATGATATGTACTCGCCCGATGTCTCATATGCTCTAAGTGTTGCGGCGGTGTACCAAGGCAATCCTGGTGAGAGTCACTGGACGCCAGGTTAAAAACATCCTTAAGTACTTGAGAAGAACTAAGGATGAGTTCCCGATCTATGGAGGTGAGGAAGAGCTCGTTGTAAATGGTTACACCGATGCTAGCTTCCAACCGATATAGATGATTCACAATCTCAATCGGGTTTCGTGTTCATGGTAAATGGTGGTGCGGTAAAGGTGGAAAAGTTCCAAGCAGGAGACAGTGTCCGATTCTACAACAGAAGCCGAGTACATTGCGGCTTCTGAAGCTGCAAAGGAAAGGTGAAATTAAGATATGCAAAATACACACGGATTTGAATATAGCAGATCCGTTGACAAAGGCCCTTCCACAGCCTAAGCATGAGGCGCACATGAGGTCTATGGGGATTAGACATCTTAGAGATTAACTCTAGTGCAAGTGGGAGACTGTTGGGAATATGCCCTAGAGGTAATCATAGAGATGATGATATTCTGCCTGTATCCATGATATATAAAGTGTCCATTGAATATCCATTAAAGACAACTTGTATTGATTGGCAATTATGTGAATTGCCTGTGGAACTCTTTTACTAGTATGGTTATTCTATATTCGTCCCTGGTCGGAGTTCATGTGAGGACACACATGAATATTAGACTAGCACATTATTAGTTGATGACTATGTTTCACAAGTCATGGACATGGAGATGTCGAACTAATAATGTGGGCACATGTATGACATGTAGGCTGGATCCCGACCCGACATGAGATTGTCTCTATACACATCATATACGTTATGTCCTTCGACCTGAGATTGTTGTATGTACTCGAGATGTGTATCGACTTGCTTAGGGACTGACAAACGCTACTCCGTCACTGGGTAGTTATAAAGGATGTCTTCGGGTTTGTCGAGAAGCATGCTGCGAGACATAGACAATCAAGATGGGACTTGTCCCTCTCTAATGAGAGAGATATCACTTGGATCACTCAAGTGATTGGATCAACAAATGCATGGCCGTGCTTGGGTTAAGTGTTAACCCACGAGTTGAACCATATATCATGTGGCAAGGGAGTAACTTGTATATGGTCGTAGTGGTTCGTCGATATGATCATTTGCGTACGCATAGGAGTTGTCATGCCTTGCTAGAGGCCGGTCGGCTATTGGGCGAATAGGAGTATTCGGCCCATGTCTATGTGTGCGTGAACCCATAGGGTCGCACGCTTAAGAGGCTGGAAGCCTAATTCGAGTTGGACTCGAATTAGACAAGGCTTAGGGTTTCTAATGCGTCTCCAATTCGGAAAGCACATGAGAGACACCTATATAAGAAGAGGGGAGGGCGTGGCCAAAAAAAAAAAAAAAAAACGAAACACAACAAATACAATCCACGCCTTTGGCAGCCACCGTCGCCCTCCACGCTCTCGCCTTCCTCGCGGACCTAGCAGTCCCGGAGGCGCATCGCTTCTTCCTCGTACGTGTGTGACACCTCGGAGGTGCCGCATCCGGAGCACGAGGACGAACCGCACGAACCGCAAGTGGTGGGAGGAGTTGCTGGACGACCACGCAACCGCACGGCACCGTGCGATGCGTTCGACTACATCGAGTCATCTTCCGCCGCATCTGCGCGTCTAAAGGTAATCCCGTAATCTATAACTAGTAGTAGATCCCGGGCGATGAGGTAGAAAAGTTTTGTTTTACGGCTAGCGTAGCACCCTCATAACCCAACAGAAACCTCCACCCGATAGTGATGATGAGAGTGATGATGATGATGACACCACAAAAGAAGAACTATGGGTCATGCTTGAAGATTGCAAAGGTGCTTTCAATGACTCTAGGAAAGAATGTAGGGGCTTGCGCAAGGATAAACAAAACCTTGAGCAAGAACTTATAGAGTTGAGGGCTTCTTATGAGAGTCTAAAGGTAGACCATAAGAAGCTAGAGATTGCTCACTCTAAGCTTGAAAAAGCTCATTCTTCTCTAGTTGAGGAGCAAGAGAAAGTGCAACCACAAGTGGTGAACATAGAAAAGAAAAATGTGTCTACATCATGTGATTCACTTGATGATTCAATTGTTGTTGCATCACTTGGCCCTTCATGCTCTTATGCCTCTACTTCATCTAGTAGTGTTGGTCATGCATGTGATTCTACACTAGTAGTTGAGAATGAGTCTCTTAAGAAGGAAGTCAAGGAGCTCAATCACACCTTGGCGAAGGCTTATGGTGGTGAGGACCACTTGCTTATGTGCTTGGGTAGCCAAAGAGCTTCTCTCTACAAAGAGAGATTGGGCTATACTCCCAAGAAAGGCAAGGCCGCTTTTGCTCCTCACAAAACTAGTTTTGTGAAGAACAATGGTAGCTATTGCAAGAGTTGCAAGCAAGTTGGTCATCTAGAGCATGCATGCAAGAACAAGAATACAAGTGCCTCCTCTTACAAGTTGAATGCTTCTTACATGCTTGTTAAGAGTGAGTGTGGTGTGAGTGCTAGATTTATTGGTACACCATGGATGAGCTCAAAAAAGAAAGCTATTTGGGTGCCAAAGACTCTAGTGACTAACCTTCAAGGACCCAAGCAAAAATGGGTACCTAAAGCTTGATGTCTTCTTGTAGGTCAATTACAAAGCCGGAGGGAGGCATTGGGTGCTTGATAGTGGTGTATCAAATCATATGACCGGTGAAGATAGTATGTTCAAGTCACTTGACAAAAATGACAATGGTGGATTCAACTCCATCACATTTGGTGACAATAGCAAGGGTGATGTCATGGGGCTTGGAAAGGTTGCAATTTCCAATGAGAAGGATCTCTCCAATGTGTTGCTAGTTGATACTTTGAACTTCAATCTTTTGTCGGTGGCACAATTGTGTGATCTTAGCTACAAATGCATATTTGATGACAAGCAAGTTGAGGTGGTGAGCAAGGATCAAGCAAATATCATCTTCAAGGGGTTTAGGCATGGAAGCTTATACTTGGTGGATTTCAATGCTAGTGAAGCTCAACTTTCATCATGTTTGATTGGCAAGTCAAGCAAGGGATGGCTATGGCATAGGCGCCTTGGACATGTTGGTATGAAACAATTGAACAAGTTGGTGAAGCATGATCTAGTGAGAGGCTTGAATGATGTCACATTTGAGAAGGATAGACCTTGTAGTGCATGTCAAGCCGGCAAGCAACATGGGAACTCACATCCCAAAAGAATGAGATGTCAACTTTAAGAGCGTTTGAGTTGTTGCATATGGACTTGTTTGGCCCAACTCACTACACATCAATTGGGGGCAACAAGTATGGTTTTGTGATTGTGGATGACTACTCAAGATACACATGGGTGTTCTTCCTCTATGACAAAAGTGAAGTCTATGATCTATTCAAGTCATTTGTCAAGAGGGTGCAAAATGAGTTTGACACTACCATCAAGAAGATAAGAAGTGACAATGGGAGTGAATTCAAGAACACAAGAGTTGAAGAGTTGTGTGATGAGCTTGGAATTGTGCATCAATTCTCACCAACCTACACTCCACAATCCAATGGTGTAGTTGAGAGGAAGAATAGGACCTTGATTGAGATGGCAAGAACTATGCTACTTGAGTACAATGTGAGTGAGAAGTTTTGGAGTGATGCAATCAACACGGCTTGCTACTATAGCAACCGCCTCTATTGCCATGGGAAGTTAGAGAAGACTCCATATGAAATCTTGAATGGAAGGAAGCCCAATATTGCGTACTTCCGGGTCTTTGGT
Organism: Themeda triandra; assembly: GCA_018135685.1. Classification (NCBI taxonomy): domain Eukaryota; kingdom Viridiplantae; phylum Streptophyta; class Magnoliopsida; order Poales; family Poaceae; genus Themeda; species Themeda triandra. The sequence continues at coordinate 17,856 of JAENPR010001287.1, read as the reverse complement.
TGCAAGTGCTACATACTCAAGAAGGGGCAAAGACTTGGCAAGTTTGACAAGAGATGTGATGAGGGATTTCTTCTTGGCTACTCTACTTCTAGCAAGGCCTATAGAGTGTGGAACTTGGCTAGTGGGCTAGTCGAAGAGGTTCATGATGTTGAATTTGATGAAACCCAAGGCTCTCAAGTTGGAGATCAAAATCAAGAAGATGTGGGTGGAGATAAATTGAGCAATGCAATGAGACACATGGACATTGGTGACATTAGGCCGAGGCAAGTTGATGATGGTGATGAAGTGCAAGTGCCAACTCAAGTGGTGATAGAAGATTCCAATGAGACAAGCACAAGTGGTACTCAACATGATGATCAAGATCAAGGTCAAGCAAGCAATGCAAATGAGCTAGTTCTTCAACCTTCCAACATTGCAAGAGATCATCCTCTAGATCATATAATTGGTGATATTCAAAGAGGTGTGCAAACAAGATCAAGATTGGCTAGCATATGTGAGCACTACTCCTTTGTGTCATTCATTGAGCCACCAAGATTGATGAGGCATTGAAGGATCCAGTTGGATAAATGCCATGCATGAAGAATTGAACAACTTCACTAGGAATGAAGTTTGGGAGCTTGTTGAGAGGCCAAAGAAGCACAATGTGATTGGAACCAAGTGGGTTTTCAAGAAAAAGCAAGATCAAGATGGCTTGGTGGTGAGGAACAAAGCAAGACTAGTGGCACAAGGGTACACACAAGTTGAGGGTCTTGACTTTGGAGAAACATATGCACCGGTGGCAAGATTGGAGGCAATTAGAATCTTATTAGCCTATGCTTGTGCTCACAACATCAAGCTCTATCAAATGGATGTGAAGAATGCATTTCTCAATGGCTTCATCAATGAGGAAGTGTATGTTGCACAACCTCCCGGTTTTGAAGATGACAAGAAGCCCAACCATGTCTACAAACTCAAGAAGGCATTGTATGGCTTGAAGCAAGCTTCAAGGGAATGGTATGAAAGATTAAGGGACTTTCTCATATCCAAAGGCTTCAAGATGAGAAAAATTGACACCACTCTCTTCACTAAGAAGATAGAAAATGATTTGTTTGTGTTGCAAATCTATGTGGATGATATCATTTTGGATCAACAAATCAATTCTTTTGTGAAGAGTTTGCTAAGATGATGGCTAGTGAGTTTGAGATGTCAATGCTTGGAGAGTTGAGCTACTTCCTTGGTCTTCAAATCAAGCAAATAAAGAATGGCACCTTTGTGAGTCAAGGCAAGTACATCAAGGACATGATCAAGAAGTTTGGGTTCCAAGATGCTAAGGCCATTAGTACACCTATGGGAACCAATGGTGGTTTGGACATTGATGATAGTGGCAAGATGATTGAGCAAAAGCTATATAGATCAATGATTGGAAGCTTGCTATATGTGACCGCTTCAAGGCCGGATGTCATGTTTAGTGTGTGCATGTGTGCAAGATTTCAAGCTTCTCCAAGAGAGAGTCACTTGACGGCAACCAAGAGGATATTGAGATACTTGAAGGGTACCCAAGATGTTGGTCTATGGTATCCCAAGGGGTCAAGCTTTGAGTTGACTGGATACTCCGACTCTGACTATGCCGGCTGCAAGATTGATAGAAAGAGCACAAGTGGAACATGCCAAGTGCTAGGAAGATCTCTTGTGTCATGGTCCTCAAAGAAGCAAAACAGTGTGGCACTTTCCATCGCCGAAGCCGAATATATTAGTGCGGAGAATTGTTGTGCACAGTTGCTATGGATGAAAGCCACCTTGAAGGACTATGGGATCAAGTTCAAGCATGTGCCTTTGTTTTGTGACAATGAAAGTGCAATCACGATGACAAACAATCCGGTTCAACATTCAAGAACCAAGCACATTGATGTGAGGCACCACTTCATTAGAGATCATCAACAAAAGGGTGATATTAGCATTGAAAGCATTGGCACCGAAGATCAACTAGCCGACATATTCACCAAGCCTCTTGATGAGAAGAGATATTGCAAGTTGAGGAATGAATTGAACATACTTAGCTTCTCCAACATGGATTGATGCACCCCATATATGACATGCCTCTCCTCCAACATAGCAAGGTAAAGTTGGTTGTTGCATCTCATGCATCCTTTGCTAGTTGTGTAGACATGTGTACATGTGCATCTTGCTAGGATCATTCATTGCAAATCAAATGAATTTGAAGGATATATTGCACCACTATTGTTTCTATGCTTGATTTGATCTAGTGGTGGCATATAACTTGTTTGTGAGCTTGTGAACCTAGTGTTGAATCTTTAGCACTTGCTCATGATGTGTATCTCAACATGGTCAAGATAACCCTTATTCTTATGAGGTGTGAAGAAGCTTGCCCTTGGTTCAAACCGAGATACATTTTCTAGGCATGTGATTTAGATTTGGCCATAGTTGATTGACTTGTTTCTCTCATCTTATGCACCCTTCTTGGTCATTGATGACAAAGGGGGAGAAGAAAGTATACACCTAGGGGGAGAAGTTTCTTCACCTAGGGGGGAGAAATAAGTCACAAAGAGCAATGGAAGGGGATCAATTTTTTATGATATGACCCAACCATGAGCACACAAATATGGGGAGCAAGCTCATAAACTATTTGTTGCATATTATGTGTGCATTCATGATGATATGGAGCATTGCAAGCTAAATTCAATATTCATGCTTGTTTAGTGTAATGCTAGTATAGCACTTGATTGTTGAATTGAAGTACTAGCATGCTTAGGTGGTTTCTAGACATAGAGTTTCTCTTATTCAAGTACCTTGCTTTAATGTGATCTCATGGGGTATCTTGAGTTTTGATGATGTCTAGATTCCCATGGTGCTAAGGAAGGTTTATTATCGCACTCCGATTGGTATCACGCTTCAAAAGTCAATTCTATAAACCTTAGTACCATTTTAGTTGTGTTAACTCTCACACAAGTCTCATCTATGCATGTGTGCTTGAAAATCGACCAAACATTTGATGCACACATGTAGGGGAGCTACCACTACCAAAACCGGAATTGAAATGCTTGTCCAATCCAAGATTCATCATCAATTACCAAAAAGGGGGAGATTGAAAGCTCCGGTTTGGTTTTGGTAATTAATGACACTCAACGTTGCTAATGCTTTGCTCTAAGTGTGGTTAGACACATAGCAACGTGACGATGGATGATGGAGCATGGTGATCACGGTGACGAACATGGTGGACATGTGAAGTGATCAAGCTCCGGTGATGAATGGAAACGGCCGTGGAGATCAAGGCGAAGGTATACTTGATAGGGCTTTCCGGTTTGGTGATCAAGACACTATAGAGAGTGTGATCACATTTAGGATCGATAACCGACTATCAAGAGGGGTTTCCTCGGTTTCATTCGCGGTCCTAAGTGCCTCTAGTTGTGACTTTGCATGATGCATGAGAGGCTAACTAGAGAGCTAACACTTGCCGACGTGATCGTGAGAAGATACGCTAACTCCGGTGCTTGAGAAGTGATCTACTCTGTGGAGTTAGCACCTTGGACAAGTGGTTTGGAGATCGGATCGACGACGGCGTGACATCGAAGATCAAACGGGAAGGTGACAAGTCGCAGGGCGCCAGACGCGGGCGCCGGACGCAGGCCACCCGGGCTGGACGCGTCCGGGCGGCACCGGAGTCGGTGCACGGCGAGTGGCCGGGCGTAGCGAGCGCCGGACGCGGCGGTGACGCGCGTCCGGCGACGGCGGACGCCGACCAGAAACTTTCGCTCGCTCACGCTCGTGCATGGTTCACCCGCTGGACGCGCGCCGGACGCACGCGTCGGACTCGGGCGGTTCACTGTTCTTCGTCCGGCGCCTGATGACGTGGCGACTTTAAACTTCAACGGTCGACTGACGACGGCGCGGCAGAGAGCGGCGGACGCGTCCGCCCGAGGGCAACGGCTCTATTTCGACCTTGGGTCTATAAATAGAGGGTTGGCCGGCTTGGGAAGTCTCTCTTCACCATTTCTACTCACTTGAGCATACTTTGAGCAGGAGAGACACTCCCCCACTCATCTCTTTGATTCCTTTACTAATCTTGAGAGAGATTTGAGTGAGAGCAAGTGATTTGCATTGAGAATTGCATCTAGAGGCACTTGTTCATCGAGTGAGCTACGGATTCTTATTACTCTTCGGTGATTCCCATCACCGTAGAGGGTTTGGAGCAGCCCGGTGGTGGTTGAGCTTGACTTGGTGATTGTTCGAGGCCACACCGGTTCTTGTGAGGGTTCTTGATCCTTCCCCGCGGAGTTCGCGAAAGGATACTCTAGTGGATTGCTCGTGGCTTATGGATCCTTGTCTTGTGTGGAGATTGTGGCTCCCCATTGGGGTATTTGGCACCGAGCCAATTGAGCGGGCAACTCACCAAGCAAGTGTATCGCCACAACGAGGAGTAGCTTGCCGGAAGCAAGTGAACCTCGGTAAAAAATCATTGTGTTGATTTGTGATTGCCGAGGCTTCGGCCGCCTTGTGATTGTGCTTGAGCTCTCTAGGTGATTGGCTTCTACACCGGTGATTGGCGATCTTCTACTCTTCGCGGAGGTATAATCTTTGATCATATCTTTACTTTCCGCAAAGTAGAGTTGCTTGTTGTGGTCGGTCGGGAACCACTCATTGTGTAGCTTAAATCCCGTGGGTAGAATTGCTTGGTTGGTTTCGGTGAACCGACATTGTGTAGTTTGATCAACGTTGTTGTGTGTGCAATTGAGTTGAGTAGCCTTGCATGATAGGATGGCTTGCTTAGAGTAGTAGAAGCAATTGCTTTGCACATTTGCCGCCTTGCTATCTAATTGGGTTGTCTAGTGTTCTTGCTAGAAATTTTATTAGGCTATTCACCCCCCCTCTAGCCATTGTGACCTTTCAACGGACAAGGTGAAGACTTTGTTAGAAGGGCACAAAGAGAATTTGGTCTCCAAATTAAGAAGATAAGAAGTGATAATGGGACCGAGTTCAAGAATACTCAAGTTGAAGAGTTCCTTGAAGACGAAGGCATCAAGCATGAATTTTCAGCACCATACACCCCCTAGCGTAACGGTGTAGTAGAGAGGAAGAATAGAACACTCATTAACATGGCAAGGACAATGCTTGATGAATACAAGATGTCGGACCTATTTTGGGTTGACGCCGTCAAGACCGCTTGCCATGCCATCAACCGTCTCTACTTGCACAAGAAGCTCAACAAGACTTCCTATGAGATTCTAACCTAGGTAACAAACCAAAGGTGTCTTACTTTAGGGTGTTTGGGTGCAAGTGTTTCATACTTAACAAAAGACCCAAAACCCCTAAGTTTGCATCTAAGGTAGATGAAGGAATTCTTATTGGTTATGGATCAAATGAGCATGCCTACCGTGTCTTCAACAAAACCTTGGGTAGAACTGAGGTCACGATAGATGTGACATTTGATGAATCTAACGGCTCTCAAGTAGAGCAAATTGATTCAAGTGTTGTAGGAAAGGAGGATCCACCTTGTAAGGCAATCAAGCAAATGGCCATTGGCGATGTAAGACCACAAGAAGAACAAGGATCAGATGATGAGGATCCCAAGCCGCCGTGCACCAATTTCCGCCGACAAACTGCGTAAGAAGGTGCAGCACTCTCTGGCGGAGAACGAGGTGGCGGAAAGCCGCGCCCTCCACCTCGCCCTACGGCTTCTCCAACTCCTACTTCACCGCAAGGGCTCAACTCGGAGCCTATACTTGAGCAAGTGTTGACGGCATTTAGACCCGTTTTCATCTCATGAAAGCCGTCAACATTGGTCACATTTAAGAGCTACACCCAAAGAAACGAGTAGTGATATAGGTGCAATTCACTTGGTTCCACATGTACATGTCACTATTTGGATGCAGGTACAAACAGGTACTAATCAAGACTGAACAAGCATGGATGGAGCAAATTTGAGCAAGCTCCAAACGAGCAAGCAAGACAAGTGACAAGTCGAGGACTGCACCCCGGAGGCCAGCCACATACATGGGAGGCCCAAGGCCGAGGTCGGCCGACCTGCCCTTGGTGGCGGACACCTTGGCACTTCGGCCTAGCCACTCCGGACCTTCTAGAAGGCTGATGCAGGACCCACCGTCCCGGCCAACCATAGGTCGGCCGACCGGGAGTTGGGCCCCACTTGAGGTCGGTTTGCTTCCACCGCCTTCCCCGCATGATCAAGCCACGTGTCCTACACGAGCATCATCCATTCAAGTTAGTGGGAAGGTCGGCTTGATCCAAGGGTGTAGAAGAGATATCACGCGGATCGCTGACGTGGCGCTGGAGTAACCCCTACTCCATCTCTCCTATAAATACCCCCTCTAGCTTAGTCCAAAATGCACCATGTATCATAGTAAGAGCTACTATTAAGCTATAGTGTGAGAATAGAGGAAGAGAGTGAGGAGTTCCGGCGGAGGAGTCCCTGTCGGGAGTCTTCTTGAGAGCGCCAACGGCGGATGCTTGTCTTCTAGTAAGTTTACTATCTAGTTGCTTTCATCTCGAGTACTTTCAATATTTACTTTTTAGTTTATCTTAAGTGTACACCCTTCTTCGTGGCACATTGCTCTCTGGCTTGGGGCGTATGTGGGAGCTCCAAGTGAAGTACTTTAAACCCCGGCCGTGTTTAGAGTAGTAGAGATAGTGTAGGCGCGGTGTCTAGACTAGATCTGTCAGGTGGTGAACATCCGTCGCACCCGAACGCCCACAAAGTGTAGTGTGACAAATTCTTCCGTTGGGACCTTGGAGTTCTCCCTGAGTGTGTTGTTAGGTTAGATTGTAGGCCTACTTTGGGGTCGTCAGGTGCATTATTTTAGCATCTGTCTCGTCCTTCGGCCCCGCCGCAGCGTGAAAGATAGAGTTAGTGCTCACGTACCCTTAGGATAAGCTAAGTTAGAATCGAATACTAGAATTACCTCTCGAACCCATCCCTTGGCCTAGTTAGTCCACTTCTCTTCCTCGTGGAAAATACGATACTTGGAATACTCCTAGGTGAAGTGCTACATTGACTACCCGTCCGCTAATAATCCCATTTGCCACATCCGGGTGTCAACAAGCATTTCCGGCGCGGTGCCGGGGAACGGTAGCCGGTTAGCTAGAGCCATAGTCATCAAATTATCCTTGTTAGATTAGAATCCTATTTACCTATCCTATGGATCAAACAACCCTTTTTGATTACGCGGCTCCAACGGGCGCCGAGTTGGAGCCGCCTAGTTCTTCTCGGAGCTATTTTAGCGGCCCCGCTATGAACTTCGCCCGAGTCTCATAGCGATGGTTCGAGGAGAATCCACCGGGGAGAAGGAGATGAAAACCCATACACCCACTCACGTGATTTCGAGCAACTCGCTCGTGCATTCACATCCCGGGACGAGACGAGTTACCCTTAAGTGGAAGCTTTTTCCGTTCTCTTTAACGGAAAAGCTAGACGCCGGTACTCTTGTTACGTAGGTAGTGTAGACGGAGAGTGGGAGAAGTTACAAGCCAAATTTTGCCTGACCTATTTCCCCATCTCCCGTGTAGCCCGTCTCCGCAGAGATATCCTAAACTTCCAACAAGAAGAGAAGGAGTCTCTAGGTGTGGCATGGACATGAATCATGGACTTAACGTCCTCTGGTCCAGACTTAGCCATACCCGAGCCAACGTTAATGCAACACTTTTATCTCAGCCTTAGGTAAAGTTTCGCACAATTCCTAGATCTAGCCTCGAAGGGAGCATTCCTTCACTTACCCATTAGTGAAGGTAAGGTAGTCCTAGCAACCGTACTAGACAATACCCCCTACACCGATGATCATAGTGAAGCCCCTGAGGAAGACCAAACCCCTAGGGACGAAACCGCGACGCCAATATCACAACCTGCCGACGAGCCCAACCACAAACACCTCCAAGGGAAGAAGTAATTCACCCCTTGGAATATCGCTTGAACATCAAGACAAACCTTTTTTGCCGATTTGGCAATGTCTCAAACCAACTCGTGCAAAAGAAACCCGATAGAGGCCCAAATAAACACATCTCATCACGCTTAGGAGGCACGTTACCTTAAGGCAACCGCCCAAGAGCTAATGTCTGTTATGAGCAGCGAATGGCTGAGGGAAACAGAGATGTCGTCTGATGTCATCAGACTTCTCTCCTGTTTCACAACCATTCCCTGTGTCATAGGTAGGATCACTATCGAATCTCTTTACGACCCAGCCATAGGAGCAAATGTAATGTCTAAAACTTTAGCAACAACACTCCTCGGTGAGGAACCGTTAACTTCCACCGACAAATTTCTCAAACTACCGTCTCTGAAATTAGTCAAGAGTTGCGCCTCTTGCACGAAACGCACTAGTCACCATTAACAAAGTAAATGTCCTCCTAAATTTCTACATCTTTGATGTAGAGGACATTGACTTGTTAATTGGATATCCGCTCCTCATTTTGAGTGAGTTTTCAGAATGTGGGTACGTTAGGGGTCAACTAGGGAAAAACACGAACCTTTCGGTTCCCTTTGTCGATTCAATTAATACCAAATCGAACAACACCTCGAAATTGACCCAATAGAGGAGGTAATGGTGGCAGCCCATATAGAGGCATCAATGCCTCGATACACAAGAAGCAGTGAGGATTACATCGAAGAACTAGAAACAAACCCTGACCTAGACGAGCCCTTAGAGCTAGATGAATCCGAACCACAACCTAAACCCTCCATAGAACTTAAGCCACTTCCTTCGGGCTTAGGTATGCCTTCCTTAATGGTGATAGAGACAAACCAAGCCATTATTAGTGATCGGCTCAGTCAAGAAGAAGAGACCGCTAGACTTATCGCTTTCTAGAGAAGTATAATTCAATCTTAGGATACTCCCTCCAAGACCTTAAGGGGATTAGCCCCGCTCTTGCACACATCGCATCCCAATAGAACCCGACGCTACACCTTCGAGAGAGCCTCAAAGGAGGCTAAATAATGCGATGAGAGAAGTAGTAAAGAAGGAGGTCTTGAAGCTCTTGCACGCGGGCATAATCTACCTTGTTCCAAACAAAGGAGTGGGTCAGCCCCGTACAAGTAGTACCTAAGAAAGGAGGAATGACGGTCGTTAAAAATGACAATAACGAACTAATCCCACAACGAACCGTCACGGGATGGAGGATGTGCATAGATTACCGAAACTCAACAAGGCTACAAAGAAAGATCACTTTCCGTTACCATTCATCGATGAGATGCTGGAACGGTTGGCGAAACACTCTTCTTCTCGTTTCCTTGATGGGTATTCGGAGTTATCATCAAATCCCAATCCATCCCAGCGATCAAAGTAAGACGACATTTACATGCCCTTACGGGACATATGCATATAGGCGCATGTCTTTTGGCCTATGCAATGCTCCCGCTTCCTTCCAAAGGTGCATGATGTCCATTTTCTCAGACATGATTGAAGAAATCATGGAAGTCTTCATGGATGACTTCTCCGTCTACGGCAAGACCTTTGATGGATGTCTTGAGAATCTGGGAGCTGCCTTACAAAGATGCGAAGAAAAACACTTGATCCTAAACGGGAAAATGCCATTTTATGGTTAGGGAAGGGATAGTGTTAGGACATAGAGTGTCCGGGAGCGTGGAATAGAGGTAGATAGAGCTAAGATAGAGGTCATAGAACAGCTCCCACCTCCCACGAATGTTAGAGGAGTGCGTAGTTTCCTTGGTCACGGGTTTTTATAGGAGGTTTATACAAGATTTTTCGCAAATCGCTAGGCCTTTAACAAACCTGCTAGCTAAAGACGCACCCTCTCGATTTTAATGATGAGTGCTTAGATGCATTTTATTACCTTAAGAAAGCACTTGTCTCTCGCCAATCATACAACCCCCGATTGGTCGCTTCCTTTGAGATAATGTGTGATGCTAGTGATTATGCTTTGTAGGAGCCTGTCTTAGGACAAACTAGAGATAAGCATCATGCTATCTATTATGCTAGCAAAACACTAATCGGAGCTCGCCTTAATTATGCAACCTACTGAAAAAGAGCTGTTAGCCGTAGTGTTTGCTATAGACAAGTTTAGGTCTTATCCTGTAGGAGCAAAAGTGATCGTTTACACCGATCACGCTGCTTTCTAAAATACTTATTTACTAAGAAAGACGCTAAACCAAGATTGATAAAGTGGATCCCGTTACTCCAAGAATTTGACTTAGAAATAAAAGATAAAAAGGGAGTAGAAAACTCGGGTCGCGAGACCACCTTTCTAGGATGCAGGTTGAAGACAAACAAAGTTTGCCTATCAATGATTGTCTTCGGGACGACACACTTCTCAAGGTGTCAGCTACTCGCCCCTGGTACGCAAACATCGTCAACTACATGGTCTCTCGCTATGTACCTCCGGGGGAAGATAAAAAGAAGCTGATTAAGGAGAGCAAGGCACATCTTTGGGACGACCCTTACCTCTATAGGGTCTGTCAAGATGGGATGCTTTGAGACGGTGTGTACCAAAAGAAGAGGGCATCCGTTATTAGAAAATGCCATGGGGCTGAATATGGAGGCCATTATGGTGCATTTAGAACCCATGCCAAGATCCGGCAAAGTGGATTCTATTGGCCTACCATGTACCGAGACACCAAGGACTTCATCAAAGGTGTGAGAGGTGCCAACGACACGGAATATCAATACCCGTGACGCCATGCCCTCACGAACAACCTTCAAGTGGAGCTCTTTGACGTCCTGGGGGATAGATTACATGGGTCCATTCCCACCATCACAAGGATATGAATACATCCCGTGGCAAGGACTATGTATCAAAGTGGGTCGAAGCAATGCCGTGTAGGTCGACGAGACTCAAAACACGCCAAGGCAATGTTTCATGACACCATCCTCCCCAAGGTTCGGCACCCCAAGGCTAGTCATCGGATGGAGGCAGCCATTTCATTGACAAAAGATTACAAGAGTACACGAAAGGAATGGGGATAAGGCACAATGTGGGTACACCTTATCACCCCCGCATGTTTAGCGGACAAAGCGAAACTTCGAACAAGCAAATCAAGAGCATTCTGCGTAAGACTCCGCCAATGAGATGGGATCGATGGAAAGGCGAGACTTCCCGATGCACTCTGGGCATACCGGACCGCATACAAGACCCCTATCGGTATGACCCTGCATACAGCTTGTATACGGAAAGACATGCCACCGCCCCGTCGAGTTGGAGCATAGGGCACATTGGGCCATAAAGAGGTGGAATATGGACTGCCCTCGGCCGGCAAACATCGAAAGATCCGGATCTCGAGTTGGAGGAATGGAGAGAGCAAGCTTATCACAATGCGGAAATTTACAAGGAGAAAACCAAAAGATGGCATGATAAGCGAATCAAGCAAAAAGAGTTCCATCCGGGAACAAGGTACTCATGTTCAACTCCCGAGGGGTCAAACTCTTTGGCCATGGAAAGTTAAGGAGCAAATGGGAAGGCCTGCACTGGTGGTCGACGCCACAACACATGGAGCCGTGACGCCGCAGGACAACGACGGCAACATCTTCAAGTTAAATGGCCACCGCCTAAGCTTTTCTATGAACATGATTTCGTACAAGAAGAATTAGACATGATAGATTTTGTATTACATACTAATCACTAAAATCTACATGTTTATTTCATTAACATGCTAGCTTTAATACTTTACAAACTCTTAAACCGCATGTAACTTGGCTTGGTTAGAAATAGGGGTAGAACAGAAATTTCTAGGAACACTTGAGCACTTGGAGCTAGTCCTAGGAGCCGGGTGTAGGTCGACTAGACCCGTGTTTTGGCACCCACTCGAACCCGGGGTGGTGCGGCCAAACCGGACCTCGGCACCCGTCGACTAGACTCAACTAGGTGCAGTCGGCCACCAAGGAATTCGCGATTTGAACTCGCGAAATCCTTGGAACGGCTACGGGAGCACAGCAGTTCAAATTTGAACTCAAACGGGCAAAACCCCTGGTGTTAGGCCGACCCGGCTTTTCGCCAATTCGAACTCGGTGAAGGAGTAGGATCGGTGGGAAGGCATCTCCCGGGACGCTCCCTTTCGAATTCTTTCGAAATCCGCCGAAACCCTCTCCTCCACCTTGCCTTTAAAAGACCCCTAGGACTCTCTCCTCTTTCCCGCAACACTCTAGCCTAGTTCATCACCTCCATTGCCCAATTGAGCCGCCCTTGATCATCATCCACCTTGCCATGGCGCCACCCACGAGAAACCACCAAATCGTCCCCTCGCCCGGACTCACCCATGCCTCACGGGTCGCCGCCTGCGACATGGATCATGCCATGGCAAGACACGTGATGGATCCCGAGCCACTTGGCCATGGTGCCACCGACGGGAGGCCTGCGGAAAAACCCCGGTCGGCCGACCAACATTTTGGGTCGGCCGAGGCCAGAGGCGTGGTCGCCCGACCACCCCCAGCCCTACCCGGGCCGGGACCATCATCGCGCTCCTCGACTAAGAGGACCCTCGGGAATCTCCGCGAGGTCCGCCACGCCAAGGCGACCCGTCACGGGTCAATTGGCATTGAAGAACACGCCACCCGTGCGGGGCTAAGGAAGCCCGATCATCGTCTCCGCTAACACCGGGCAGCTCCAAGTTTTGAGCCGTCCCGCACGCCGCACTTCCGCCGGATCAAGGGTCCCGGACCGGGATGGGGAAGACCCTCATCCCACCATTGGACTCGATGATCGCATGGTCCCGAGGGAGTCGAATGACTCCACCACCGTCTCCATCCTGGAGGCACTTGTCTCCACCGCCATCGAGGCCCACTCCGGGCTCTTTGAGGGTGAGGAAGAGAAGAGCGACATGGAGAAACTTCTCGTGTCACGGCGACCCGAGGAGAAGAACGAGACCCTCATGGAGACGGTGGCGGAGCTTAGGGATTGCCCACATGGACATGCTAGATGCATTCGTGACTCCGCGCATTAGCAATAATGCGAAGGTCAAGAGGATTGCAAGGGCAATCGATAAGGAGGATCTACTAGAGATCCCCTCTCCCTAGAATAAAATAGTTTTTAGAGACTAGGCACTTTTGTTTTTAAAATTTCCCTTAGTTGATTTCCTTTTTGAATTTTAAATTTCCCATTATAATGTATAGTGCCTATGAATTTGATTTTAATACAAAGGAAGATTGGAAAGAAAAGGTTGTTTAACCCTATTGGTGCACTTTGCCACCGGCGGGGTATGTGCATTTCACTTTGTTTTTGCTATGTCATTTTCATAGTGAACAAAGCCCATGTGTGGGTGGAGTTCCCGCGACTCCCCGGAAACATGAAAAATGGTGAAACAGCACGATTCAAGGTGCTGACGGTTTTGCAAGTTGGCACGATGAAGGTCGATTCGAACCATCGGTGGCCGACCGACACTTTGTGCCAATTCGGCAAACCGAGTACACCGCGCTAACAGGAGACCGAGAGGAGTCTGGAACCCGTGCCACGGAGCCTGGTCCAGTCGGTCGGCCGGACTGTTGGCCCTCGGCCCACGGCCCGGCCTCTATGCGGGAACACCGCGGCCTGGTATGTCCCTCCTACTCCTTTCCCTTTCTTTTCAGTTTTTCCTTAATTGTTTACTTATTTGTTTTTAAATAATAAATAAATAAAATAATAATAAAATGAAGACTTGCATCTAGAACTTAAAACCGCTTGATCTATGACATTTTAGAGATAGAGGCTTTGCTAAACTTTACTCTTGCACATGATCATTCTTGTGGGTCAAATATTCTTAATAGGACCATCATATTGACTAGGTTGTTGATAAATGTGATATAATTCTCGGCTCATGCTCCATGTCTTTCTATCTAAAGCACTTAGAGGTTTAATTTTGAAAACGTCATAAAACTATAGTGTCACTACTCCTCAATAGTCTTTGAATTACCCACCACGGCCATATATATCAAACTTCCAAAAGCCTTCTACATAAGCTACTTGCTTGCATTGAGTTTGGTTAAGACTTGTAGAACCTTTGTAGAGGTTTGTCGTGGCCCTAAGATCAAGATCCACATCACCAAATACGTTCTAATGAAGTAAGCGGTCATGCTACTCACATCACGGGAGTACGCATCTAACTACCATTATCATCTTGCTCCTACCTAGGAGTACGCACCTCACCATTCATCGGTTATGCTACTCCTACCTTGGGAGCACGCATCTTACCCCCAGCATTATGCCACTCCTACACTGGGAGCGCGCATCATCATCCATACCACCATTATTGTGCTGCTTCTACATTGGAAGTATGCACCTTCACCATCTCCTAGATTGCTCCATACTCCAAAAGTTAGAAAATCTCTCTCATATTATCATTTGTTAGGTGAGATGTACCCCAAAAGGCTAGGCATCTATTGAGATAGTGCAAAAAAAAGATAATAATAAAGAGCTAGCCTTGTCTCAATAGAGTAGAAAGAGAGATAGCATCAAAAGAAGGAGCAATCTCATCCATCATTCATCCAATTCCTTTTTCATCATCCATTATATTCTCCACTTTACATCTTGATCTAGGGACATGATAAGTCTGCTTGTGGTCCAAGACCTTAATTTCTTCACTAAGACAATATATGCACCTTGCAAGTATGCTATTCCTTGACATACCTATTCAAGCTCCATATAAAGCCTTATTAGAGATAGGATTTTTTAAAGGCAAATATATGATGTGCCTTGGTGAGGATTCATACACCACTTGAGTGACTAGAGGTATTAGTTAAGGAAAGTAGGAATGACATGTGCTTTATTTTCAAAATCTATAAAAACTCTAAGTATTAAGGATATGAAATGAGTAGAGAACTGAGCCTAGAGAACTATTCAATTTGTTTCAACAACTGAAGGATTTATGTTAGGCGATTGCCACATAACTCACTTTGAATGATTTCTGGCAATGGAGTAAACTTAGTACTTGGCGATATCTCAATAATATTGTAGTATCTTTCTCTCTAAACTTTGCTTGAGGACAAGCAAAGACTTAAGTGTGGGGGATCTTGTTGACGGCATTTAGACCACTGTTTTCATCTCATGAAAGCCGTCAACATTGGTCACATTTAAGAGCTACACCTAGCAAACGAGTAGTGATATAGGTGCAATTCACTTGGTTCCACATGTACATGTCACTATTTGGATGCGGGTACAAACGGTACTAATCAAGCCCGAACAAGCGTGGATGGAGAAAATTTGAGCAAGCTCCAAACGAGCAAGCAAGACAAGTGACAAGTCGGGAGGCGCACCGGGAGGCTACCACACGTGGGCCGAGGCCCAAGGCCGGGCTCGGCCGACCGCCCGGTGGCGGACACCTTGGCACTAGCCCTTGCCACCGGACCTTCTAGAAGGCCGGTGGGATACTCCGGCGACCAACCATAGGTCGGCCGACTAGGGGTTGGGCCCCACTTGAGGTCGGTTTGCTTCCACCGCCTTCGCATGGATCGCCATGTGTCCTACACCTGAGCATCGTCCATTCAAGTCGGTGGGAAGGTCGGTTTGATCAAGGGTGTAGAAGAGATGTCACGGATGGGCGACGTGGTGCTGGAGTAACCCTACTCCATCTCCCCTATAAATACCCCCCTCTAGCTTATTCCAAAATGCACCATGTACCATAGGAAGAGCTACTATTAAGCTATAGTGTGAGAATAGAGGGAAGAGAGTGAGGAGTTCCAAATGAGGAGTCCCGGCCTTGTCGGGAGTCTTCTTCCAGGAGCGCCTCGTTGATGCTTGTCTTCTAGTAAGTTTACTATCTAGTTGCTTTCATCTCGAGTACTTTCAATATTTACTTTGTCTTAGTTTATCTTAAGTGTACACCCTTTCGCCGGGCACATTGCTCTCTCCCGAGCGGCGTATGTCGAGGCTCTTAAGTGAAGTACTTTAAACCCTCGGCCGTGTTTAGAGTAGTAGAGATAGTGTAGGCGCGGTGTCTGGACTAGATCTCGCTGGTGTGAACGTTCGCCGCACCAGAACGCCCACAAGTGTAGTGTGACGGCCTTCCGTTGGGACCTTGGAGTTCTACGAGCGTGTTGTTAGGTTAGATTGTAGGCCTACTTTGGGGTCGCTTCGGGTCGTTATTTTAGCATCTGTCTCGTCCTTGGCCGTAGCGAGTGAAAGATAGAGTTAGTGCTCACGTACCCTTAGGATAAGCTAAGTTAGAACCGAATACGACTTACCTCTCGAACCCATCCTAAGCCCTTGATCATTGCCCGACGGCATCCCTTGGCCCAGCGAGTCCACTTCGCTCCCCGTGGAAAATATGATACCCTGAATACTCCTGTGAAGTGCTACATTGACTACCCGTCCGCTGCGGTAATCCCGCTTGCCACATCTCGTGTCACCAGCAGATGTCAAGGATTTTGAAGATAATGAAGATGAAAGTATCGAGCATCCAATGCTAAGGCAAACAATCCAACGTGACCATCCCATTGACAACATCCTTGGGAGTATCAAAGAGGGGTAACAACTCGTTCTCACTTGGTCAATTTTTGCCAATTTTACTCGTTTGTTTCCTCTTGGAGCCTCTCATGGTAAAGGAAGCACTTGGTGATCCGCATTGGGTCATGGCCATGCAAGAAGAGCTCAACAACTTTGAAAGAAACCAAGTGTGGACTTTGGTGGAAAGACCCAACACAAACATCATTGGTACCAAATGGGTTTTCCGCAACAAGCAAGATGAGAATGGAGTTGTAACAAGGAACAAGGCAAGATTGGTGGCTCAAGGCTATACTCAAGTTGAAGGCTTGGACTTTGAGGAAACCTTTACACCGTGGCAAGGCTTGAGGCAATTCGAATGCTTTTAGCCTTTGCTGCCCATCATGACTTCAAGCTACATCAAATGGATGTCAAGAGTGCTTTCTCAATGGTCCCATACAAGAAGAAGTGTATGTCAAGCACCACCGGGTTTTGAAGATCCCAAGTTCCCTCATCATGTCTACAAACTCCAAAAGGCGCTCTATGGGCTGAAACAAGCTCCAAGAGCATGGTATGAATGCCTTAAGGAATTCTTGCTTAAACAAGGCTTTGAAATAGGCAAAGCCGATCCTACTCTCTTCACTTATAAAGTTGGAAATGATATCTTTGTGTGCCAAATATATGTCGATGACATAATATTTGGTAGTACTAATTCTCGTATGTTGAAGAGTTTAGTAGGACTATGACACAAAAGTTTGAGATGTCCATGATGAGCTGAAGTTCTTCCTCGGTTTCAAATCAAGCAATTGAAGGAAGGAACTTTCCTAAGTCAAACCAAGTACACCCATGATATATTAAAGAAGTTTGACATGGATAAGGCCAAGCCTATCAATACTCCCATGGCATCTAATGGACATCTTGAGCTTGATTCAAAAGGGAAATCTGCAGACATAAAGGTATATCGCTCCATGATTGGATCCTTGCTTTACCTTTGTGCATCCAGGCCAGATATTATGCTTAGTGTGTGCATGTGTGCTAGATTTGCCGACTCCAAAAGAGTGCCATTTAACGGCCGTTAAAAGGATCTGGAGATATCTGGTTCACACACCTAACCTTGGCATGTGGTATCCCAAGGGCTCCAAGTTCACTCTACTTGGATATTCAGATTCTGATTATGCCGGTTGCAAAGTAGAGAGAAAAAGCACTTCGAGGACATGTCAATTCCTTGGACGGTCCCTAGTGTCTTGGAGCTCTAAGAAGCAAAATTGTGTAGCCCTATCCACAAACAGAGGCCGAGTATGTTGCAGCCGCGCTTGTTGTGCTCAACTACTTTGGATGAAGCAAAATTCTTCTTGATTTCGGATGTCGATCACCAAATCCCACTTTTGTGTGACAATGAAAGTGCCATAAAGCTTGCAAACAATCCCGTAAACCATTCAAGAACTAAGCACATAGACATCCAACATCATTTCTTGAGAGACCATGAAACCAAAGGAGATATCGAACTTCGCTATG